>VZRN01002763.1:1142177-1237846 GCA_013397935.1 Dasyornis broadbenti | reverse complement strand
TTTTTTTTGTTTTCACCTTTTGAAATATTTTTCTTTATGGGAACTTTTGGTAAGACAGTTTGGAAATTGTTCTGTTTCAAAGAAGCCCATACTTGTGATTGCAAAGAAACATCCTAGGTAAATTGTTTTGAATTGATGGTATGCTTGAAGTGATATTATAAGCAGTTACTGACACACATACACACAGAATAATAAACATACTATATTAACCCACTTCAGGTCAATAAAGACATTTCTGAGGTCTGGACAGTTTTCTGCCGAGTGCTACACAAAGGTAGGGCACCTGATACTCTTACAAAACTCTTTGCCTAAAAAAGCAGAGTTAGTGCTGAGCCTGTCCACAAAGCTAAAACCTTCTTCAGGCACTTAGGCTTTCAATTCTGCAGGCACAAGGTAAATGTTTCAAATGTTTTTGTCAGAGGCAGAGGTATTGAGGAGATTGAATCTCTGTAAGAAAAAACCCAGGCATAAGGAGGATTTGGGAGGCGGCGTGGGAGCCTTGTTCTCCGGCTGCCCAGGCAGGCAGCAGCGACAGCATCTCCAGCGCCCGCCTGGGCTGGCAGAGGACTCAGGTTCCTCGCCCTGAGCCAGAGCAGCAGGGTGTGCTGCAGAGGTCACACGTGCTGGCTTTGGGAGGAGAAGGCGGGGGACGGGGGCTCTGCTCTGTGTGGCACTTGTGTGTGTGTGTCCGTGTGTGTGTCTGTCCTTCTAATGGCCTGTTAGGCAGGAGCCGCAGATGATTTTAGGAGATAAACACTCGCTGCTTCGCTGCTGCACCTTCACGGCAAAGCCCGATGGTTTTTAATGGGGCTGAAGCTGGTTGGATTATAGAGAAATATAATATAGTCGCACAGAAAGGGCTTTTTAAAAAATAATTTAAAAACCCCCAACACCTATAGAGCTTAATAACAAGGGCTGTCTTTTTAAACATTTTAAAACCAACATACACATTTTCAATATAACATTTTATCTCTGCTGTATATTCCTTTGGGTTGGCTTAAAAAATGCCATAGACAAGTTATCATTCTCTGCCCAGTTATATTGGATTTTTCTGTGAGAGGCAGTTGAAGTGATTGAGTAGTAATAGAAATGGACATCTCCATTAAAGAATAAGTAACCATGCAATTGTGCTGCCAGACCAAAGCAGTGCTCTTGCTGGCCTGATCCTTTCTTAAAACAAAATGGTGCAAAAAGAAATGCTGTCCCATTCTTACTGAATACATTCTGAGTATACCTGTTCTTTCCTAAGCCTGTGCTTTTGATAATTTCATAAAGTGTGGCTGAAAAAACACAGTGAGAAAAGGGACCATGTCCCAGAACAACTTGCTATTTGAAAGCATAGCCCAACCAAAATATAAACAATACATTATGTAAAAATATCAATAAGAAATGCCTTTGACTTATTAGCATGATTGTAGAACTGGCAGGACTCACATTTGTTTCTGCTACAGTGAGACTTCCTTTAGTTTGAATGCATCACTCCTTTCTCTGCCGGTCTGCCAAGAACTTCAGCAAGAACATGAAGGGGAAAAGACTCTCTACAGGATTGAAACAATTTATTTCTTTATAGGGCCTTATTTTTGCCCATTAATCGTGGGCCTCCTTCAAAGGAAAACATCAAATTATGCCAAGATACTACACGAGTTGCGATATTGCCAGCTCTTAGCTGAGGAAAGAAAATATTAAGAATTATTTATTTTGGGACTGAGACACAAACTTTTTCTGTAAACTTGCTCTCTTCCCTAGTTATCCACTCAGTTTTCATCGCTTTCTGTGATTAGTCATCACCTTAACTGCTGGACTGTGGGATCAACCTTATCATTGAACATAGCTTTAAATACTGCTAATGTGAAAAATTTGCATTGAAAATAAAAACAGTGTCCAAGAAGTATAAAATTTATGTATAAGGGAGTGGAGGGCAGGTTTTTAGCTGGAAACCATGTTTTATAATGTTACTGGGTATCTGAGAAGTTTTAGTGGAAGACTGTATTTCTCATAAAAACCTCCAAGAGGTTCTAGGCGATCCAAGAGGGAAGACAAAGAACTCCAGGCCATGAAGTAAATGAAATCTTATTATTCCTTATTAAGAGCAAAAAAGGAAGTCAGACGGAATTCAAAAAGAATACTGACGGAATATATTTAA
Source organism: Dasyornis broadbenti (assembly GCA_013397935.1). Classification (NCBI taxonomy): domain Eukaryota; kingdom Metazoa; phylum Chordata; class Aves; order Passeriformes; family Dasyornithidae; genus Dasyornis; species Dasyornis broadbenti. Next base: position 1,235,703 of record VZRN01002763.1, on the reverse strand, counting down.
GCCATGTTCACTGATGGAATATACGTAAGGCATTTTCATGCACCTGAGGGTTGCAAACATCAAAACAAGCAACTGGGTATGTGAATCACTGAAAGAGGAATTAACTGATCTGCCAATGTGCAAATGATTTCAAAGTGGAGAACTGAGGCTGCCTGCCTCTGAAAGGAGACTGGAAACCCTGCAGAGGTATACAGCTATACATGCACATAGGACATGGAAATTCAGATCTGTATTCAAACTTGGCAAAACTGATAAATAATAGATTCTGTTAACTGAACCTAAGCTAGAGAAATAACCACCCTCATTACACACTCCTGAATTGAAGTTCTCCTTGCAAATTACAAAGCCTTGGCCCTGTCTGACTTTTCCTTGTCATGGGAGTTGATACCTCCACATCTCACCTTTAATTCTTCCTGTCGGTATTCAGTGTCATGTACTGTACCTCTTTATATTCATGTCAAAGAGGGACTGGAGGAGAAAATGGGGAAAACTTTGTTATCCACTTTCATTGTCCCACCTGAAATACTAGTTCAGCTAAACAAAAAAAACCTAAAATATTCATATTAGGTGTGCAAAAATCACACTTACAAATCCTTTTTTTAAATTTTCTTTTCTTTTTTTTTTCTATTTCTGATGTACAGCAAGTTTCTTATTTAATCCATTTTTAATTTGCCTCCATTTCACATATGGCTGTTCTCTGCTCTACTGTACATGAGATTTTTCTCAGCGATGTGTTTCCTTTCTGTGCCCAGAACATTCTCCAAGGAGATTTCTAGAGAGCATTTCTTTCCAGACTTCTGAAGAGCCTGCCAGAACCAAGCCTTTGCTCTTGAGGGACAAGACTCGGGAAAGGCTGGCCCATCTGAGGCATTTGGTAAACCACAAGAGATCCCTCTTGCCCTCTTCCCTTCCCCAGAGCCTGTCACTGCACCTCCTCACCAGCCCCTGGCTGCTCCATGCCCCGTGCCATGTCCCTCCTGTCTGCTGGCCCTGCAGGGGAGTCTGGATCACCAGGATACAGTTGGCACTCTGAAGGCTTTCTTTGGTCACTAAACCTGGGATTACAGTCAGGATAAAGGATGCCCAGACAGCCTGAAGCCAGCCTTGTTAAGAGATTCTGACCATCCACCAGAAACATTGCCACTCTGTGTGGCAAGCAGTGATATATTTGTACAGCATTTCATGGCGCTCGATGGTGAACAGATTATGGCTCTGGGATGGGGAGGACCACAATGACCAAGTCAACAGGAGTTCAGGTTCCAAATATGAGGTGATGTGACGCCCATTGTCCTCTTCATGCAGGAGAAGAGAAATTAGGCGTGATTTAATTAGGCTGCACTTCCATTAAATTGTATGGGAAAAGGGTCTCCACCTTACAGACTAAAGGCCTTTCCCTCCTTGATCATTCACCTTTTCCATCCTGGACCCAAAATCGTTCCTGGGACGTTTGGTCTCCCTTGGCAATAGGATGAAGACAGCTGATAAAAAGAAACATAATTTCCCCCAAGAAACCAAACATTGTACCAAGTCCGTCTTTTCTTTAGAAAAGCCCCCTCTCCAGGGGCTTTTTCCTGTGTTCATTTCCATTTCTGGTTTATTAATGAACCACACCCTCTATGGAACAGGTATCTCCATTGAACTCCTTCAAAATTATGAGAATTTGAATTTAACTTCTTGACTTATCCAATATGTCCTTCACCTGATGGGGGAAGGAAAAGAAATAAAGGAGACATCATACCAGTTTGCTCCTGTGGGTGAGACAAAGTGCTTTGGCACACGAATTGCAAAAGTGAGTCGCCTTTGAAGAACAGTGGAAATTTTGAAGCTGAGTGAGTTTAAGTAAAACTTAATCATGAAATATCGTTTGCTAAAGGGAGAAGCCAACCAAAATGTAGCTGGTTTTCAAATGACACTTGTGTACTGTTTAGATAAACAAAGCATAAATTCGGGTAGATCTTCCATCAAGAAGAAAAATAAAATCATAGCCATTTGTAAACTGGTAGTTCACACATTTTTGATCTCTTTTCTCATGAATTGATAACACAGAATGATTATGGAAATAGTGAAATAAAGGGCAGGATTTTTTAAGAGTAGAAAAAAGATCAGCATTTATTGCAGCAGATTTACAGCTAAATTTTGTAGTACTACTGACACATCCTATCAAATGTGCAGGTTTTCAAATATAGTATTACTAGATTTTTGAATCTTATTAGTGGGTTTGCATGTATTGTGTTATTAAATTTGTTGTTTTCTAATATGATATGAGAAATTGTTATTATATCAATCTTTCCAATAATATCTGCAATTTTAAATCCTTGTATCATGCTCCTGTTGTATCACAACTAACAATAAGATATATGTATTATTTTTAGTATTGATTTTGCACTGCAAAACTATCAGGTTCCCATAACATTTATTAATTTTAATTGCCCCTAAGACTGCACTAAGTTAGTAGGATGTTTATTTTGAAATACGTAGGGAAGGGGAGGAATATTTTATAGATTTACAGAGAGTTTATAAGACTGAAATTCTGGAGTCATCACAACAGCTTAGGGCAAAGTCCTACTGTTATGCAATATGGTTGCCAAGGAGGAGGGAGTGGAGGGGTGTTGGCAGTCTACTTGTGCAGAACTGGGGAGAACAAGGCAGCTGGGGAGAGAAGGTGTCCAGGGAAGGTCTCAGAGGTGCTGGGTGGAAGGGTAGCAGGTGCCCAAGGACGCAGCAGCCTGTGGGAGGAAGGAGGGCCCTGCTCCATCCCTGCCCTGTGTCCCAGAACCAGATGTAATCAAGCTACAGTTTACTAGGGAGAATGGCAAAAGAGACCTGTCTTAGTGATTTTACACTGTCTTGGACATCTTCTGACACTTCTACATGCTTGCTTGGTGCAAATATCCACGGATGAATTGAAGATAAATCAATATTTTAGAGGTGAAATTATATGTTGTCTTTAAAACACATTCAACCGACTTTGCATTTTCTCAGGAGGTACGATTTATTCTTATTCTTACAGAAATTTTCTAACTTTCACTCTCAGGCATTCACATGCTCCAGCACAGGACTCCTCCAGGGGCTACAGGTGGATCTTTGCATCCCCATGGATCTCCATGAGCTGCAGGGGCACAGCTGCCTCACCATAGCCTGCAGGGGAAGCCCATTCCAGTACCTAAAGCCCTTCCTCCCACTGCTTCTCCACTGACCTTGGTGTCTGCAGAGCTGTTGCTCTTGTGTATTCTCACTCTGGTATTGTCTGGCCGCAATTACATCTGCGCAATAACTTTTTTCTTTCTTCTTAACTGCGTTATCACAGAGGTGTTACCACCATTTCCACAGGCCCAGCCTTGGCCAGCAGCCCATGTGTCCTGGAGCCTGGCATTGGCTCTGCTGGACATGGCAGAAGCTTCCAGCACCTTCTCACAGAAGCCACCCTTGTACCACTGCCTGCTACCGAAAACTTGGCCATGCGAACCCAGTTCAACTAAACACATGTTCTGGGGAACCTTTGCTGAACTCTGACAAAAGACTTCGAACTGAGTTTCCTTTCTTTCTGCATAATGGTGAGAATATGCACTACTGTTCTGATCAAAAAGTGTAGAACCTGGTGAAGAATCCTATAGTCTGCAAAGTGAGAGAACTCAGAATAAACGATGCCCTTATGAGGAGATAACACTTTGTACTGAAATTCTTTTTTTTTTTAATTACTAAATCACTTCAAACAGTTTCAAAATTTAATGGAAACAATATGATGTGGCTCTTGATGTTGGCTTGTACAATTAGTGTGTTATTAATTAAACTCTCAAGTAAAAAAAATAATTTGACTGTTGGAACCTCTCTTTATATTTAAAATACATGCAGACTCTGGCTCCAATTATAAATAGACCATAACTCTAAAGGCTTAAAACTGAAAATTAAATTATTCAGAAACAAATTGTTAAATTTATGCTGTATTCCTGAGAAATTATTTTTGTGCATTTTAATTTTGTTGCATATACTATATCCAATCATTCTTTTTCACCAGCAATTTTTTTTTTTTTTGCAGTGTCCATGTACATCTCTCTCTATTAACACATGTGCATGCACACGCGCACACACACTTGCACACTCTTACAGTTAAATGTAATTTCCTGAGCAATGATCTCTGCACATGTCTAAGCAGTGATAAGTTGGTCTGAGATAGAATGATCTTTTTGAAAAGCTGTTCCACAGAACTCTGCTTAACCACATGACGTTGCAGAGGAGTTCCAGTGCTCCTGCTTTCATTGAATCATCAGTAAAATTTCTACAGTCCCAATGGACTTCACAGAAGGTTAATTGTTTGGCAACAAAAGATGTTTTTGTAATTCTCAAAAATCAGGTTGTTTTCTATTATGAATTAGCAGTTGTTATGGGAGTCACTGCTCCTTTATCCACCTCCAGTAAAATCGATTTATGAAAGTCTTTTGCCATGCTTCCCCTCTACTAATGACCAGACTTAACATCCGTTACCGTCAGTCGAGAGGTTCCCATGGACTGAAAAAATCTTTGGTTTATGAATTCCATTTAAAGACTTTACATTGTAAAGTCTTTTGTCAGTGACCTGGAATCTCTGAATTAAAAATGACCAAAGAGATTGGGGCTGTCCAGATTATAAACCGGATTATAAACTTGGCAGTCTCTTTTGAGAATGTTTGTTCAATCAGCTATGGAGTTATGCTGACCAGATCTACACAGGAAAATGTAATACAGAACATTTTGTTAGAAAAAGAGGTTTCAAGGCAAGTGACTTATTTCTTTTCCCCCAAAGTGACATGAACATGATTAAGTTTCCTGTAAAATAAGAAAATGTTTAAATAAATTATTTTTAGACTTTAAGGCAGATGCTACTTAGTACTGATTGAAACATGCTGCATCATCTCAAATTTACAAGTTTTCATTTGTTAAAAAAACAATGAACAAATGAAAAGCAATAGAACATTTTAACCAATGCCATATTATAATCTGTCAGCGGATTATGCATGACTATTTTTGGCATGTGTTGATATAATATAAAAAACTACAAAATTAAAAAATTGTCTTTAAAAACTAATCCAAAGCCTTCCAAAAAAAAAAAAAAAGAAAAAAAAAAAAATTTCTTTTCAGATTTTTTAATTTAAGAATAGGAGTAAAATTTAAAATATTGTTATTTTCCCATAGGTCAGAAATCATTATCATTTCAGCCAGTTTAGACATACCTCCATTTTAATTTTGGATTTTATCTAGCTGAATATTTTCATGCTTGATATTAGAAGCTGCCAGAGACGAGTTATTAATAAGGCTATCCCAATTTATTATTGGTGTCTTATTTCTCTGTTTTCCGGGGTAAAAAAAAAAGAACTAATTCAAAGCACATTGTAAAGCTCAGGAAATGTACCAACCCTATTTCAAATTACCCTCCTCCCCCTCTTGAAAGTATAGCATAAACTAGCAACAAATCTTTGTCAAGGTAAGGAACAAGTTTACTGCTACGAGTTCAAGTGCAGAAACCACTGAGTGGGAGTGTGTTAGCATCTGTGGGTATTATTTTTGTGTCTTCACCATCAACAAGCTATCTAGTTGACTGGGTTGCCAATACAAAGCCAAGCAGCTATAAACCAGCTGTACACAGCTGTATCCATTCCTCCTGCAGAGCCATCTGCAGATTTTGCAACAAATCCAGTGTTGGCTCCAAAGGTTTTGGTGCCCTGGGGGAACCGGGGAATTTCTCTGCCTCTAAGCACAAGTTTACTTACTCAGGCACAAAACACTGTTCTGTCACCAAAATATTTCTGCCTTCCATGGCAGCCTGTCTTACAGACATTGATTTTCTTCAGCACCTCAGAGGTGTCGGGGTTTTTCATCAAGAATCCCAAGCAATTTAGGAGTACGCACATCATCTCTTCTATTCTTTCATTTGTCATTGAATTGCCTTCCCAATGCTGCCTATATTTTGGAGAATATGTGTTGTCAGCTACAAGAATTCTGGGTCAAAAGCCTTCCACTTCTCACTCACTTGGAAACAAGAGCCTGAGGGTCTTACCCATTTATGCCGTTTCTAGCATTTTGGATAGACTTTTCAGAAGTGCCCTCCCCGCCCCAGCTTCTTTTGCAGGAGATGCTAATATGGCTCCTCAAACACAATGGTTCTGTCCCCTACGATGATAAATCTGCACCCACCATGAGACATGTTGATAACAATAACAACATCCCATTATCTACATCACAAATGTACCTGTCCTGTAAACTGGCCACGGACTTGTCAACCAAGGCAGGAGAATCCATTCACCTGCCTTTCGCCATAAGAGCAATGGCTATGAATTGAACCATCTAATCTTGGAAAGGAAGTGTGGGAAGGACTTCCAAAGATCAGATAGCCTTTCCTAAAGTCGCCAAGCAGGATCAATACAGTCATGTCTTGTTGAGCCTCCTCTGAAATGCTTACAGTGGTGACAATTCTTTGCTCGTTTGCATGCAGCAGGAACAAAAGTTGTGCAGTTGATTTTGGATATTAATGTTTTAACTTTTAAAATCTCTTCTGTGTTGCCCTGGTGGGATGCAAACTGTGTCTGGTATTGATTTCAAATTTCATGTAAATTATTATTTAATACCAAAAGTCAATCCTTGATTATCTGGCATTGAAATATGGACAATTTTCATTCTATTTCAGCTGTTACTTACAAATTATTATTGTTACTACAGGTAATGAGAGGAAAGGGTTAATGTTTATATTCTCTTAAGAGTTGCACACTATACTTCAAACACTGATACAAAAAGAATGGTCATATTCATTGAAAATATGGCCAAATACTCACACAACGACTTGCAGTAATCTTTATATTAATTTCAAATATTTTTGTCAATGTTTATATCACCTTACAGATAAAACAGAGATAGGATCATTAACTTCCATGATTCTTAAACATCTTAAAGGCCATTTTGTGAACTGCACTCTAGGCAGGCAAACCTGCTAAGAATGTGTGTAACTCTTAGTTTCAAAAAAATATTAGCAATTGGATGTAATACTGTTCCATGTTTGTATGCAAGAAGTTTTATACAAAGAATAACAGAAGATTTAATTTAAGATTTTCTCCAAACATAGAAGAACTTCACAACTATTCATTCTAAGCATTTATGGGGATTGAGCAGTTTTGAATGCATAGTCTCCAAATAGTTTTCTGAAGCACATTTAAAAAGATACATAATGATTAGGCCATAAATAGATGTATTACTAACATTCACTGGTCCCTGGATCAACAACTCACCAGGGGAAAGAGCAGAGAAACATGAAAGCTGATTCAAGAAAGTTGCAGGGAGAGAAAAAAAACCTTAATGAATATCTAGTGCAGTTGAAGATGTTACAAGGATAAAAATCACCTAATTAAGAGATAATCTCTCTTACTTTGTAGTATTGGAGCAATAAATGACTGCAGAGATTGAGTAATCAACAAAGCTAAAATGCTGTCTTTAAACAATCTTCAAACTTGTTTAGCATGCTTGTGACAACGCAAGCAAGATTACTCCAAACTCTCTGGTGATGTAAATAAAAACAACTCCATTGATGTTGTTAGGAATGGCACCCTGTATGTCAGCACATATTTTAACCTAGTTTTCTTTACTCACTTGTGAGGGAACTTACTTATTTTGCAATGTTGTCTTGGTGATTGTGTGCTGGATATTCAAGAACCTGGGAAAGAGGAATGGAAGCGGTGCAGTGATCATGTACTGACTGAAATCCCAGCCCCACTGACTCCACAGAGAAGCTTCAGAGACCAGATTCCTCATATCGGGTGCACAGGATTCGTTGGCCTCTTTGTGAAGGGATGGAGTTCATACCTAAGTGCTTACAGATACACTTCTAAATTACTAATAGAGGCTTGATATTCCAGCAGGGAGTATTCACACATCCAATTAAAATCCAAAATATCTATGAAAATTTGACAAGCATTTATGTCTTTATTTTATGAAATGTCTTCAAGGGATCCAGAAATCAAAATGCTGACCTCTGCCTTCCTGAGTCAAATGGTTGTTCCATACTGGTAGTATTGTGGGAAATAGTGGTATTATACAGAAAATACCTTCTCTTCAGTAGTAAAAAACCCAGAAACCAGTGGGTTTCCATCTTTCATTTCTTAATTGAGGTGGGCATATGCTAAAACATTAAATATCCCTCCAACCAGCTCTCTGAATTCGAACTTGGCAGCTTCATTCTGCCTCTAGTTATCACAGAATTTAGCATTGCATTTTATCCTTTCTTTTCCTAACTAATCTAGACTTCTTTAGTCATCAAGGACTTGAAATCACTTATGCTGTCTCTTACTCTGAGTGTACTCTTATTGACATTTTGCCCAGCATAAGTAGTGCTACCATATTTGTCCTATAGATGATCAGACATTATTTTTTGGATTGTCATATCCTACTTTTAAAAAGGGTCATTTTTAAAATTATCTGCACTATATAAGGAGATAGCCTTTGAATTAAACACTAAAAAAAGATATTGTTTAAACAAACAAAAAAACTGTTGTTGTAAAAAGTTCATAACGATGAAAGTTCAGAGACTAAAACTCTGTTTGTGAGCCAGAGAGTGGGAAGGCAAAACTTGTATTCTGCCTCCTGCTCAGTGTGTATTTACTTTAAACCTAACTTCAAGGTAGAAACTAAACTCTCCTGGAAAGAGTAAAGAAAATATCTCTGTGTATTGTTTTTAAGTTGAGTTTCCCTTAAGCAGGCGCTGCTACAGGTGCCAACAGTGTCTGTAACTGATGTTGAGTAAAGTGTATGTGAGTCTTAGCTGCAACCAGTAAATTTTTTTAAGCACTCAGGTTCATATTAAGCTCAGGCATTAATAGAGGAAAACGCACTCCCAGAGACTAATTTCTTTGAATAAATGAGTTATGCAAGTAAATAGCATTTCAGCTACTTATATTGTTCTATAAATGGCATTTTGGCTACACCTTTAGCATGAAAATGGGACTACATAAGGAAAGATTTACCACTGTATTTTATATTAATTGAACCCTTTCTGCTAATTATAGACATCAGGATGTTCCCATGGAAACAATGGAGGAATCAATATGTTGGAATATGCCATAATAGGGATGTGGAACCATAAATATGGTCCATGGTAAAAATCACAACCAAGTCCTTTACTTGGTATTTCTTTATTTCAAGTACAGTCTTTGTTTAGAGTATTATTTTCTCCTGAAATATCTCAGGCTTAACAAGAAGACAGTGCATTGGAGATAAGCAGCATGAAGAAAGTAAGTTATGCCTTTTAGTTACTTTTGAGTTACAGTTTGTCAGAGATACCTTGGTTTGGATTTACCGATCAATACAAATCATTCCTTTGAGGCTCCTAGCGCTCACACTGACTTCTTAAAACACAGTCCAAACTCTGAGAACTCTCACAGTTTAAAAAAAAAAAAAAAAAAAAAATTACTTGTGTGCATTATTCTACAAATTTTTTACCATGGTATTTTTAAACTTCACCTCAAAGGGGCAAGCAGGAAAAAATGAGAGAAGGCACAAGGTTCCTGTAGCTTACACTTGCAGGTGGAAAAGGGAGAGTTCATGTGTGATATGAAGTGAAAAACAGGTGGCCAGGACACTGAGATTTCCCAAGAGAAATCATTCCAAGAAACTTAAAGGTCTTCCACCAGAACTTACATTTGTTGTCTTTTAGTGGAAGTTCCTATTTATGAACAAGTTGAAACACCTGATACAAACTATGAATTTTTGCTTAAGTTTCCTTAAGTATTGAGAAAATATGAGGGAAACACAGCTGCTTTTTTTCCTTTAATTTAATGGAGCATTAGTCTGGCCTATTGGAGTTAGATTATCTGAAGATATAAAAGGAGATTTCTGAGTAGGAAACTGAGGCACAGTCAAACCCTAGGAAAAAACTTGAATTAAACCATATGTTTTCCTTAAAGTCTCAGTGCAAAAGGGAAGTTCCCATATGTAAACACATGGCTTTTAAGCAAGTAAAGAATGGTATAGCATGTGCACCAAACAGCAATTTAATTAAAAGGATACTCTTTAGCATTTTAAAATACAGAAGCAAATTTTTGAAGGGGTACAACTGCCAAAACAAACAAATAAAAGGAACCATAAACCTGGCAATGAATCAATGAAGTATTTCCTGCAAAATGTGATAATTCTTTTGTTGTGTGCAGTGGTATCTTTAAGTATCAACAACAGTGAATGTTATTACAGATGCAAAAGCTAAGTGTGGTGGGCTGTCTGTGGGAATATGATCAGATCACAAGGTTGAAGCTAGTCCATACTAACAGCATTTATTTAAACTATCTCATGTGAGCTTATTCTTTTTAATTATCTTTTGACCACAGTCAGATGAAGACCAAATTTTCTGGCAGTGCTTAATTTTGGTAAGATGAATGTGGACAGAGGCCAAAAAAAAGGCATGAAAAGTGACAGTTTCCTTTGGAAATTGTGAAATCTGCAAAGCACACGACTGAGAGGCCCAAAAGTATAACTCAGATATACCAGGTGGCAGGTGTAAATGGTCCAGGACACAATCACATCCCTGCTGGATTCTGTTTCATCATTCCTACTGAGGATAAAAGAGTTATGATTTCACCCTACTTGTGAATGTTAGCTCTCTGGAAATAAATAGCTTTCTGGTATAGGTTTTTTGTTTGGTTTTCTTTAGAGGAAACACTAGAATTTTTGAATAGCATTAACAAATCCAAGGGCAGTAAGTTTCAGTAGTTTGAAAACTTTGACTCTTGCTACATATTTTACTTAGAAACACAAACTCCTACAGACCTTTCCAACAAGTCATCTAATCCCTCTGCTCCCTCAACTGGCTTCCCACAGAACTCTGCATTCGTCTGAAGGCCTTTATTCACAAAGCCTCGGATCATATTATTAAAAGATCAGTGAAATAGCAGTCCCCAGACTGCCCTTGGCAACTTCATGCCCCTGGCTGACTGGCTTTCTCCATGAGGAGAATGTGCAGTTGTCATTTGTACAGAGAAGGAACTTCATACAAAACTGGTGCAAACAGACCCAAAGGAGCCTGAGTTCATCATCTTAGCTTCCTCATTAACTTCACGTTCTGTAATGCGTGTGGACACACAGACATACACAAAAATCTTTTTGTGGATGGAAGTTTGGCAAATATAAAACAATGCACTCAACTTTAGAAACTCATCTGTCCAGAAGAAGATAGGTAAACAGGGGTATATGCTATAATATTTTCCTTTAACACACTATTGTAAAACACACAGATTAGTGAGTATGACGCAAGTTGGTGACAAATATGATATTAGAGCTTGCACAGAAAAAAGTAAAGGAAAACCAGGTGGAAAGAGATCAGTCAGTTGATCTGTCCTTCTGCTCTAATGAAAAATCCAAATACAGATGAACAAATGTTTTTACAGTAGGCCCAATCCTGGCCACAGTCAAAATTTCCAACTCAGCCTCCTTCCTGAAAAAAAACATCTTGGAGGCCCTTCACCTTCCAAGGTTGTGTATGACAGTCAATAAAGAAGCATATTCTATCTGCTATCAAAATGAGGTTTTAGCAGGCAACACCACACAGAAAAGATTCATTTTTGTGGATAAAGATCAGCTTTGCTGTACCAAACAGTAGGCTCAGACTCTGGCCAAAAAGATCCACATAAAATGAGCATCCAGAGTGTTGACCAGGGTAAATGCTCTGCTTTGTGCCAATGGAAACTTCCAGTGCTTAAGCTTCAGAGGCCACTGGTTCTAATCCAGCTTGTTTCAATAGTTTCCTCCTCCTTGTCAGCAGCTGGACAAAAGCAGAATTAATGCCTAAGCCCATCTGTATTAGCTCAGTATTGGGAAGAGCAGTTTCCATGAAGCCATGGGATAGACCTTTGGGAGTAGGCAGGATGCTATAACATACAGTGTGCTGAAGGCAAGAGACAGAGACCTGGGGTCAGAAAAGCAGTTGGTTTTGTGGCTACAGGCATGAATGAAGTCATGTCTTAGCTGAGGAGTTTACGTGCAGCCTTGCTGTTTTTGCCATCTCTACTTAAAGTGAAAAGAATTGCTATACTTACTGAGTTCTAATAATAGTTAAAGTCTTCACCCTTGGTCCATGCTTATGTGGCCCAAATCCCATGTAGGTTTTGACATATGCTTGGTTTGGCACACATAAAACATCTCATCCAATTCAAGGGCTTGACTGACAGTGCCTGGAGTTGGAAGAGTCTCTGTGTCCATAAGGACTCGGTGCAAGATGTTCTCAGGACAAGAGCTGCCCCTCCAACCATGCTTGGACAACACCTAGCCCAGGGAGTCATGGCGTTACAAGGGAATAAAAGTAGACATGTGCAAGACCAGGAATTGCTCTGAGTTTGCCTTCCAGTAAAAAACTGACCCCATCTCAAGTTCCCAGCATTATCACAGAGCAATGGAATGAGATTATTGTTTCCTCTAATTTGAAAATTGATGGTAAGGCCCAAATGTCCCTACTCAAATTCATTTTGATAGGTACTGCATAGAAAAGAGTAATTTTCATTTCTTCTCCAAGAATTAATCATCACTGTTGGTGGCACAGGCACTAACCACTACCATCAGCTGAAAAGTTTATTATGGATTGCTTCTTGAAATAAAACATAACTTTTATTGGAAGTTTAAAGATAAATAAAAACAGCTGGAGGGAAAATACTATTAAATACTCTGATGAGCCCCATGATGTTCCACTTAAATAAAAAATTCCTCTTGCCTCATTTTAAGGGCTCTTGTCTGCTGTGTTAAAGTTAGCATTTCTTTCATGTGGGACAAGTGAAGTTGAAAAGGGAATTTACTTAAAACTGTGTCTGAAATTGCAGCTTACAGGAGCTTATGGTCAGTGCAGTTCCAAGAATCCTTCACTCTCTCTGGAATGGATGATCCTTCGACTTATGCTTCCTCTATTACTTTTATATAGCTTTCTAATTAGACATTTTAATTGTTTGCTTTCTGTGGACGGAAAGAAAGCCAAATATTCATAGTCCTCTTGTCTTTGAAAGTGACACTGCTCCGTTGTGGGGACTGTTTTTAAATTATTAACAGAAGATAAGCTCACACAGTCAAATAAAGGTTGGCTGAGACCAGCCATGGGATAAGAGCACAAGAAACAGATCTTGCCAGAATACCCCACGTTTTCTGCACCCTGAACATTTCTGTCTGCAAGAACAGTTGCCCGGAATTGAGGAATCACCCGGAGAGTCCCGAAACAAAGAAACTCAAATGAAGTTATTTGGTAGGAACACAGGGAGAGGATTTACAGGGCACAGATCACTCACTTTCATGTAATGCGTCCAGTATTATAAAAGGTTCAGTTTTCCTGTTTCTTGAAGATACCCTGAAGACCAGTCTTGCCTCTTCATGCAGAGAGCAAGCCCAAGAGATTAGCTTCTGGTGTGGCCATAGTGCACAGACTGGAGCATCTGTGACCCTGCAGGCTGAATCATCAGGCGAGTCCAAACTGGCAGTGAGTCAGCAGAGGGTGGGATGTAGAGCATGCCACACTTACAGCTCACTTGATGTGTCCCTCCAGGAAAAATTTAAACCACCTCTCAGGAAGGGCAACCATACCTCACAGAGAAATGTATTAGAAGCTCAAAGGATAATGAAGTTGTGCTTCTCCTCACTTCCCACTCAAGGGAAAAGCCTCACTCTGAGCTTTGGAGGATGTTCAAATTTCAGAGGCTGCCCTGAATCTCGGAGTAATTAACAGCTTCAACTGGAAGAAAGTTTTTTTGATCTCAGAACATTGCCTCTATGCATTTCCTCCATAAAGACAAAATTGAAGTTACTTTGTTAAAACCAGCATAAAATTTGCCATCTTTCTTTGGGTGGTGGTGTGCTTAAAAGAACTCAGGTAAATTTCATGTCTGTATGGAACATTTACTGCTTCAGAAAGGACTGATTATACTTGTCAGTAAGGAGCTAAGACTCCTTCAGGGTGTCTGGAATTCCTTAGTGACTAAGTACGTTGAAGTTTGCACCAATGTCCTGATGAGTGGAAAACACAGCCTGGATCCATGTTGTTTAGGGAGGTTTCCCAGACTAGGGCTGTCGTCTTCACAAAGTAGCTATGCGAATTTTTCACAGCTCCATGCTCTCTTTTGGTGCTGGCTGCAGATACTGGGGGCTACTGAAGCATCTGATTGTTCTAGTAGGATTCAGAAATTTAGGTGGCAGCTGAGAGATTGGGTAGTTGGATGAAATGCAACTTCCCATCACAGGCTTTGGGTATTTGCTGTGTTTCTCCTATTTCTATTAGGGTTCTTCTGGGAAGTCCAGCTACATGAGCCTCCCAAGCAGCATTAACTGGATTTCTTAGGCAGAAATAAGTAGAAAGAACAGAGGGCAGACAGTTAAAAGACCCCAACCTACAAACAACANNNAAAAAACCAAACAACAACAACAAAAAAAAAACTCCACCAAAAAACCCAAAAACAAAAACAAAACCAGAAAACCCCAACAACATAACAAAACAAAACAAACAAACAAAAAAGACCCTTACTCTTTGTTTTAATTTTTTTTTGTCATTATGATTTTGTCAGTAATTCTTCTGAATTATTCTCTTTGTGTTGCCATTTTTGGATGTTGATGATTTGCTGGAAAATTTCTGTGAGCTTGTTTATCATTACTGTGATACTTTGGTTAACTATAAATAAGAAGAAATTAAATAATTTGATATTGAAACCTTTCACCAATTTCTGTTACTCAAGTTTCACTTTTAAGGGAATTCTAAGTTTCCACTTTAACATTTTTTAGAAGAGTAATTAAACAAGTGAATAAAACTGAAGAAAAACAAATCTGTAATAGAAAAACCATCAAAATAAACAGAAGAAGTTCAGGGTTGGATTTTTCTTGTTTTAGTTTACAGTTTCCCTCATCCTCTCAAACATTCTTGAGTCTTTTCCCCTGAAGATGCTCTGTGTTCATCTTTCAGAAAACATATTTTTTATATAAACTAAACATTGCTGTTAAATTTCATGTAAAGTCACTGCAAAAATGAAATTTTCAAGTTTCACAAATCTTCACCATGATTTCCCCAAAGCATTAATTTTTACAAATATTTTATTAGACTTTATATTACAATCCTCAATTTTAATTTTTTTTATGCATTTCCTTGAAGATAAAATTTTTTTAAGGGGTTTCTATCTGTGAATAGCAGTAGAAATTTAAAACCTCCTGTATAGGGATTAAATTTCAAAGCCAATGAAATCATATAGGAAATGCCAATACATTTTGTAGGGAAATGGGGAGGGGGTTACTATAAGTACTGGTTAGGAACTTGAATGAAATACCAGCTTTATAGTAAAGGGTGCAGGCTTTCCCCTGACTTTCTAGGTTCCAGGAGTCTAAACAACTGTCATTGTGCTTTATGTAGAAGGAGATGAGTTTAATTGTCTGATAAAACTATCATAATATAAAGGGTTATATAAAAAGCATATTTTCAACTAGATGTACATAGGGAAAGGAGAGTTTGCAAGTTGTTTCTCCTCCTTCTGACTGCGACACCAGAGAAGAACAATAAAACTCTCCTCAAAACCCCAAAAGATAGCACCAGGGGGCTACTGTGGCAAAAAAAAACCAACCAAAAAAAAAATTAATATGGAAAGAAAAAATGTAAAATGTCTGTGATTAGAACAGGAAAATATATTTTTGTTATGCATCGAGAAAAACAGGAGGAGTGAGTCTCCTGAAGGACATTGGTTTGAACATATTTCAGTTAGAGTGTGAAGAGCCTGAATAAAGAGTTCAAGACTGGGCCTTGTTCTCTGGAGGAAAAGAGCAGTATAAATGTGTCCCCATTAGATGCACTGTACACAAACAGAGGAGTAGGAGTTATAAGAGTATCTCATGCTCTCCTCCTCTCTCAGCTGTGTGATCAGAGAGGTCAGAGCCTCCCTGTTCGCTGTGAACAATGCCTTGGAGC
Organism: Dasyornis broadbenti; assembly: GCA_013397935.1. Classification (NCBI taxonomy): domain Eukaryota; kingdom Metazoa; phylum Chordata; class Aves; order Passeriformes; family Dasyornithidae; genus Dasyornis; species Dasyornis broadbenti. Next base: position 1,219,784 of record VZRN01002763.1, on the reverse strand, counting down.
AGCAGTGAGGAATCTGTCACTCCAGAGCCACATGCTGCTCTTTGGAAGCAAAATCTTTCCAGCCTCTGGCATCAGAGCACTTGGGAAAGAATTGGGGTTGGGGTGGGAGTGGGTGAGCAGGCAAAAATGGGAAAAAAAAAACAAAAACCAAAACCCAAAGCAAAAGACAGAAAGAGAAAGAAATGGAGAAGAGCAGTCAGCATACCCTTTTTGGTAGTGATTCATTAAATCTCTTCTTTGGTACCATCTTCTGTAGCAACTGTGAAGTTCTTCAGAATAGAGCTAATAATCAAGTGGAACTGATCACAAACAACATTTTGTTCCTTTGCCTGAAGTGCACATGTTTTCAATTCACTTGATAGCTGTGATTGATGTCACCAAAGAAACATGCTCAGAATACTGTCCTTAAAAAAATTATCACTTGGGTAGTAAAATGCATTTTCATAGCTGGTTCTTCAGAATGAGTCAAGTAAATGGTGAGTTTCAATACTGTTTTTAGCTGTGAATCCCTTAAGATCACTGAGACACTGTGAGAAGTTGAGAGAAGAGAATGGACAAGAAAAAGACCAGAGAAAAGGCCAGAGTGAAGTAGCTTTAAGACACCTGAGTACCCCTTCAAGCCATTCATCACAGTGTAACAGAGAGATACCAGTCAGGTGCTCTTACAAAAGCCCAGTTCTTGCCTTTAGTTCTGAGGGTGTACGGCCTTATTCAAGGGATTTACCAGCTTAAAGAAGAGCAGAAATGGCCCCCAAAGAGACTGAACTGTGCACAGACCTTCTTACTAGTGGCAGCGAGCCAGTCACAGTGCACAGAGAGAGGTGTTATTTACCATAATTGAATCCTGATTTGGTTTCCGGCACTCACTTCATCCAAAGTTTGGGGGGTGGTCGGGTGCTAATTGTTGGTGCCAGCTGATTTCAAAGAAATTTTAAAAACTGGCTAGACAGACACTTGGCAACAAAGGTCGTTGACTTTCGGCTGCCTTAAAGAATGATGCATCTGCTTTGTTTGACTGCCAATAGATAAGGTGCATATGAAATTCCCCTTGTAAATTAGCAGGATAAAAGTGATTCTTGTCTCCTTGGATTGATCCTTTTTCCAGTGTTTTAATCATGTTGAAGGCACACCCCTATTTTGAAGTTGGTGTGGAGCTGTGGTGCCCAGGGGAAAGCCCCGGGATTAATTCCTACCTCTTCCTTCTTGGGCGAGAGTCCAGGCTGCTCCCTTCTATCTGCTTCCTGCAGTTTGTCCGTGGAGTATCCGGTAGTCCAAATGCAGACAGACGAAGTAGTTTTTGTATGGTTGGAAATGCAGGGATTTTCATCATCATCAGGATTCATTTTTTATCATCCTTTACCCTGCTAAGGCCACTCTCTGCCCCACATCCCAGCAAGATGTCAGGACGCATTCTGGTCATAAGATAGCTGAAAGTGTCATTTGTACAACTAATGTGAGGACTGGAATGAGAAAAATACAATTCATAATTACTGTACACTGTCAGGAAAGGGAGCATTGCAAAGCACAGTCTAAAGTGGACAGAGATCTGTGTACAGCATATAAAGCCAAATTTTTCTGATGTCCTTAATTTGCCAACCTTCTTTGGCACACTTGATTCTAAGCTAAGATGACTACAGCTCCCAGTTAAAAAAGAATGATTTGTAATTGAAATATGATAAAATAGTTTGTTAATGCCAAGAAGAGTGGTCTGCTAATGTTATTTATTTCATGTCTGAAGTTTCTTATGAAAGAAAAGAAAGGAAAAAAATAAAAGAAGAGAAAGAAAGAAAATAAGAGAAAGAAAGAAAGAGAAATGAAAGAGAGAAAGTAAGAAAGAGAGAAAGAAAGAGAGAGAGAAAGAGAGAAAAAGAAAAAAGAAAGAAAAGAAAGAAAGAAAGAAAGAAAGAAAGAAAGAAAGAAAGAAAGAGAGAGAGAGAGAGAGAGAAAGAAAGAAAGAAAGAAAGAAAGAAAGAAAGAAAGAAAGAAAGAAAGAAAGAAAGAAAGAAAGAAAGAAAGAAAAGAAAGAAAGAAAGAAAGAAAGAAAGAAAGAAAGAAAGAAAGAAAGAAAGAAAGAAAGAAAGAAAGAAAGAAAGAAAGAAAGAAAGAAAGAAAGAAAAAAAAAAAGAAAGAAAGGAGGAGAGGGGGATTTTTTTTTATGTGTTTGCCTTCACGGCTTTGGAGTGCTCACTAATTCCATCTGTCCACAACAGAGCCATCGGAACGGCGAGAAAAAGCATTTCCATATGTGCAAATTAGCATCCAGCCTCTCTTAATCTGTGCAGTGCTCCTCTGAAGTAGATGGCGCGGATGGCTGCCAAACCCACTAATGGCATTCAAATAAAGGACTTTATTGGCTTTAGCTGCCACTTTTCTTTTTCTTTTCTTTTTCTTTTTTTTTTAAGATAGAGAATGTGTTCCCCCTCTTATTTTATTTTTGTTCTGATATTGTCACTTTGTACTTCAACCATGAAATAAAAAGAAGGCTCTGTGCAGCTCTCTAATGGGATCCGTTTTCTCCTACAGATGCATTCTTTTACTTTCTAATGAAATCTCACCATTATTTATTACACTATAATCAACATCTAAAGTATATTATTCCCACTCTCAGCCAGCTTCTCTTTCCCAGAGAAGTTCTTCCTCTTTTCTCTGCTTTTCACCAGCAGAGACAGGGCTGAGATGAGAGACATTTTGCTTGGGATCCTGCCCACACTGTGAGTTCATATGAAAAGGAATCTGTTTGTTTGCTTGTTTGCTTGCTCCTCAGATTGTTTTTCAGGGTCTGGCACACACACAGCTGCAGCCATGGACAAGGAGAGGTTCCAGCCATATCCTATTCAGGGTCACTGTCCCGACGGATGCCTCTGCACCCAGCAAGGAGCATGTTTTGAATTTTGAACCACTTGATTAAGTTAATGGAAAACAAAGGAAATTATTTAATCCCAAGAAAAATGTAGCCCTTATAGCACAAGTATCCCTCTGATTGTACCAAATCAATCTTTCCTTTCACTCGTCAGTATTTGTCCTAGTTCTGGCAAGGGTTAGGTAACCACACCTGAGGCCTTGCAATCTCAGATCTTGCTGAAAATACTATGGTTGCTAATCCTGACTTGACTAGTGGTGCCAGCAATAAAACCACAGTCTCTAGTGTGTAGCAGACTCCATATGTTAGCCCCCTAGTCTGCTAAGTCACCACGCCAGCCTAAATTTGAAACATTTCTAAAGTGTTATACAATGTTGTAATAATGTTTTTACAAAACAAAGACTGAGTTACTGGAAGCCATATTCATCCAATCAGCATCTTATTGAAAGAGGAATCTTGATGGTAGCAGTAGTGACACAACCTATAAAAAAAATACAGTTAAAAGAAATAAAAAATAAAAATTGTGCTGGAGTCTCTAGAAGAGGAGCATTGACCTATTGGGGAGTGGAAGCTGGAAGAACACCTGCAGAAAAAGAAAGTCGGTTGAATGTTATCTCACTTTCCTGAGGAAGAGCGCACCCAAAAAGCCTCAAGCTGAGAACACAGTCAACTTAATTAAAAAGTTCCTAATTGCTAAAAATGCTGCTTAGAAAAACAAGAATGGACACTGCTAATTGCATACTGAGCAGTGTCTGCCCAAACAGAAAGCCTTCACACAAGCAGAACTCTCTCGAAATACTATTGCTGCTGCTTGTTGCAGAGTGTTTGCCATGTAGGGGGGAGAAAAAACCCAAAACCCACAAACCAAACTGATCACAGATTGACTCTGCCCCTGAAACTTAGGTCTACATCATGAATGATAATCAGAGGGCATGAATCTAACCTCTTTTAAGGTTTCTGTACCATTCCACCTTACAAATGTTTAAGTGTGTATTCAGAATTGGTACCATTCACTCTCTTTAATGATGTTAGTTAGGTACTTACATGTGAAGATGATGGAAAAACAACAACTCATGTATTATAACATGTATTATAACGTATTATAACGTATACAGAGTTATTATATAACTTTATATACATTACATTATTTTTTAATGTATCTAAATCATTGGAGCACAAAGATCTTACAGTTCCAATGCCATCCATGAGATGGAAAGACCACCACACTAAGTACCAGAGAGCTAAATAGAGAACGTATGTAATTTTGAAAGCTTTCTATAATTTTTATATACAATACTAATACTTCTATGAATAAAGGACAAGAAATGTTAACCATGTTTAATACACTTTGGCTGTTTTTCTTCCTGTTTACTCCAAGAATAGGTACTTTGTTCAAAAGTCACATTACTCATTTACAGACATTGGGATTCTAGAGGCTTTCTCAAGTATTTCTAGAACACATTAATTTATATTTATTTTCCAGAAATATTCGCACCAGAAATTTGATTTTTATTACTGACTTGTACAAGAATACTAATCATTTTAAAGAGCCCAGAACACCAATTTCTGGGGCATTGTGCAGAGGTTGACTAGAACTTAATTCTTGATTTAAAGGGATTATAGTCTTAGATGTCAAGACAACAGCTAAGAAGCATTGTGTAAGCTATGCTCCAGTAATCAGGACAAAGAAACAATTCCTTGTGATTTCAGTAGTGATTTCACTACTGAGCAATTGAGCACACAATGATAATACTGAGGATCACTTGAAGTAAATGATGCTTAATTGCAGGGGAAAAATTATCAAATTATCTTACTTGCTATGAATCACTCATTAATCTCTATTTGCATTTCTTATGGAAAAGAACCTTAACTACCTGATCTGCATGTGCAAATAATAATTATTATTAAATAGTGAAAGTAGTGCAATTATTAAATAATGCAACAATATCAATCATTACTCCTATTAATAATAAATTATAACAAGTCTCTTAGAACTGTGCATGGTCCCAAGCTGCAATATGCAAACACAGACCTGAAACATCTGCTTAGACTTGGAGTTGGGGTTCATACCATATCAGTCACTGAGTCACAGCTCAAAATAAAAATTCTTTGTCACTTTGGACTTCACCTCCTCCTTTGCACTTGCTCTTCCCCTGTCCATAACTAGCTCTGAAATCAAAAATGAGAAACTGTTCAGAAATCATGGAGATTCAAACTCACTCTCCTTTTTAAATCAGTTTAACAATGGGTAATTTAGGTATTGTGACCCTCATTTTACACCTAAGGAAAAGAAGGCTGGGAGAACAAGCAACAGAAAGTCAGTGACAGAACTGTAGTGTCTCAGAATCTCTTACTGCTTCTTTCCCTGCTTATTCTGTCGATAGACGTTTAGATGACAACCTAAACCAGTAGGAAATTTCATCTTCAGAACAGTTACAAGAAAAGTATTTAGTTTCCAGGAAATAAAGACCATTCTCATGGCAACAAGATACAAATTCTGACACACTTAATCATATATGCTTTATGTGTTATCTTTCAGAAGGATCACAAGATGACATATAAATTTGGTGTAGTTAGATAATGGCATTAACATGTTATCTGAATATGTTCTAAAAGCAAGATCTACATGGGTTTTGAGACTGTAAAAGTACTTTAAAACAATTAGGAAATGTACTTGATTGAAACTACTTCAAAATATTTTGAAAATTCAGTCTGATTTTGAGCAAAATCAGTTGCCTCACTTATCACTTAAATTTGATGGCTAAAGTAGTTTTGTTTGATAGTCTTGTAAGGATTGTGACTATTCAGGGCAAGAGTCAATGAAAGGGAGGATTAGTAAGTAGCAATGTATAACTTCTAATTTTACACATTGAAACCTACTTTCTCATGGTCGCTTTCCTGCTTTACCAAAACATCTTCTCTTCTGACATAACATCCACAAAGTCTGATGCAGAGACGTTTCATACAGAGCACAAGTTGGATGAAAACAAAACAATTTCAGAACTTAGCCTGTGCCTGGGTAGAAATACAAGTGACTTTTCCTATTTGAAATTAAACTTATTTGTCATAACTTTGACTTTTCTCCCAAGTGAAACTGATACAAATTTTGTTAGCACTGGTGTTTCTGCAGCATCCGCATCCAACTGCACACACATTGACACACACAGACGGCCATGCACAGATGAACAATGGCAATAAGAAAAGAAAAAAGGGGGGGGGGAGGAATAAAAAAAATGCAACTCTCATTTTAAATCCAAGTCTCGGACTCCAGTGGAGCTGGGCTAATTTACACCAGCTGAGAATGCTCTTATATTTATTTTAGAAAAGATGCAATTTTGTCCTAACAAGCTGTTTGCAAGGCCTGCTTGATTGATTTAGTTGACTCTGGCTTTATTACAGCTTAATGTGTTCACATCACTATTGTTAAAGTTGTTTCAACACTTCTATTATTACTGCCTAGTTTTTGGCATTTGAAAGTTTATAATAATAATAACAACAGTATTTTGTACTTTTATAGCATCTTTCTTCTGAGGAACTTGAAGAGCTTTGCAAACATTAATTACTCCTTACAACCCCTTGGTATAGCAGATTATATTGTAACACGCTTTACTGGCAGTTCAGATTCTGATCACAGTTCACATCAGTGCACATGCAAACTATCTGCCCTACAAATGTGGTTTGGATTCCTTGTAAAACAGAAACAAAAGCAGGAATGCCCTATTCAAGAGCTGCTGCTACCCCAGAACAAAACTTTCCAGTCCTGATTCCCTCTCCCCAGTGCTAATTTTTAAAACATTGGGTTTGCTCTAGAACCCGTGCTCCTCTCTGCTCACTGTAGCAGCAAAGGCTTGAGGAAACTGCCTTAAGTAGATGACGAGACAATCCTTTTTACAAGAAAATTTCTCCTGGCTCTACAAAATCATCTCTTCTTGTTTCTAGTGAGGTCTGTACAGTAAGGGGGAAAAAAATGCTGTTGAGCAATCTGGAGAAAGACACTTGTTATTTTTAGCAGAAATAGGAGAGATTCTGAAGCTACTCTCTTTTACACTGGTGAACAAGCTAGTCCTATATTTAGTGTTTGGGACTAGGGAATAGACAGCTAAGCATGCTCCACTTCAAAACTTAATCACATGAGAAAATCAGACCCCCACTAGTAATACATGAACAGTTTAAAAAATTGAATTTAAAAAATTGAAATAAATATTTGCAATCCATTTCTTCGAAGACATTTAAAAAAAATGAAGCAAAGGAAAAAGAAAAAAAGGTTTTCTTTAAAAAGTGCATGCAAAAAGTGCTTAGCACTGATTTGTTCTTCATTCACTGATATAAACTACAACAAAAACAAAATAAACACAAAAAAGAATTGAAGCACAGAAGAAGCTCTGAATTTAGCTCCCCAGAACAAGAACTGTAAATAAATTAATTTCTTTGAATTAAGCTGTGAAAACAAACAAGTTAAAAATTATTTTAATTTCAGATCAACATGTAATTTTTATTTTAAAATATTGACACATATGATTTAATTTTGAAAGCTTTTTTTTTTTTTTGTAAATTTAAACTCAAATAATGTCAAGTAACATTTTTTGGAACAAAAAATGAAAATTTCAAAGAAGAAAATTTTGTGAGTAGCTCAGGTCCACTGAAAAGTACATTCTTCTGTCAAATGAAGAATTGATGAAAAAGAAGCCTCTGTTCTGACTAGAGTGTGATCTTATCACTTTCATCATTATAGGAAACATATACACAATTCAACATGAACTTTATACTGTTTCACCTCTTATAATAAAAGTGTTTACAGAAAGGAAAAAGATTCATTAGATCATTCATCAGAGTACAGATTTGACCTATATGGCCTTGATCAAGCTGTCACAATTACTGTGGACTCCTCTGCTATTAAAATTGCTACTAGACAAGGAGTTCAAATGCATCAACACTTTTCAATAGCAGCAAAAAAAAAAAAAAAAAGTAAATACTCTTCTGCCCTTTTTTTCAGCAATTTGACAGCAGACAATAATTCAATTAAGTGTCCTACCACCGTCCTACCACCCTCACTGCCACTGGAAAGAAAACATCTTTGTCAGGCTGGTAAAAAAATGAGGTTTCATGGGGCAAAAGCCACAGCTTTAACACAAGGGAAAGCTTCAGTGCTGAAATCAGTGGATATTCTGTCCTTGATTTCAAGAGATCCTGAATCAGCCATCTTAGAACACAGGGCAAAATGCTGGCTTTCAAGAACGCAAGAAGAAATTTTTCACTTCCACGCGAGAAGTTGGATTTTTCACTTTTGGCTTCATCCTAGAGAGAAGCACAAGGATGGTTCTATGGTTCTACAGAATTCTGAAGATGCCTCAAAGCAATCAATATTTGAAAAATCAATCAATACCTTGATCTAGGTATTGGGCATTGCAAGAACATTCTCAGATCTGCAAAACTGAAGTGGACAGCTGATTAGAAACACTGAGGAATATTTGCCTAAAACCTGAGGATATATAGCGCTATGATTACCTGAAATTGTAATTGCTTGCAATCTGCTTAAAGTTACCTCCTCTGTATGGCCCACAGAAAAACACTTGAAATCAGTATTAAAGAAAATCTTTGGTAATCAATTACTTTTTGGAGTTAAACTTAACAGACAAGTATGTTAAAAAAAAACAAAATCAAACCAAAACAAAAAGACAAATGAAAAATCCACAAATCAACAAAGAAAAAAATGCAGAGTAAATCTTCTGGATTGATCTATTTTGTTCTCCAAGTTCTGATTTAAGTGTTAATATTATCATAGTCTGGAAGAAAAATAACATCATTGAGGCTTCAAAATGTTTGTGTTTACACACTCAAAGAGAGTTGCAGTGCATTCAATTCAGAAGAAACACGGCAATCTTAACTCTATCACTTCTGACTGGAGTGTAAAACTCAAATCTATTACTCATAAACATTTGTGATAAGATTAATTTAATTTTTTTTTTCTTAAACAAAGAGGATAAATTAAAAGAATCAGCTTATTCCTTCCTACTCTGTAGTGACAAGATTAAAAATTAAATTTATACATATTTCATTTCTACATAATAAAGCCTTTTGCAAAAAGAAAAAAAATACCACAGTTCATCTAATTAAATCAAAGAAAATTGCCTGCAGCGATGCTACAGTATTACAATTAGATGTCTGCCAAAACCAGCCGTTTGAATTCTTAAACACCACTCCAGTCTTAAATACAAAATACGGTTTTCATCATTTTCCGTGATATCACCGAAATGAGGCTTTTTTCCATCACTATTACGTCAGCTTGGAATGCCTTGACAGACTCATTACATATTTTCTTCTGCCTCACAGAAATGTTGTGCAAAATAAATGCAGAATAGTTTTGCTTTGTTCGCTGTAATTCTCCACATGAATTTTGGTAATAATGTTATGGAAATGAAATAACATAGTTTAAAAAAAATTCTGCATTAGAAATTCAAGTTTTGTGTAATTAGTGTAATTTATGTAATACTTAAATAGTCTTTGGAACTGGATATGAAAAGCATAAAAACTCAAAATACAACCCCTACAAAGTAGTTGAAGATGATTATTTACAAAAACTGAGGCTATCCACATTTGGTATTCTTGCACAGCCTGATTAATAACTCTAATTTAGTATATATTTCAGTACACCCAGATCCCAAAGGCCCACACTAAATACTCAGCTCACACGCAAACTTCTTCTGTGACCTTGCACAAGTCCCGATATTTCCCGTGTCTGTAAAATGGGATAATAATACTTCCTACCTGACAGGGGTGTTGTCAGGTTAAAATCCACAGAAGAGTATCAGACACTGAGATACTGGATGAAATAAGGGACAGAGAAAGAGACAGGCTGAAAACAGTGAAGACTGGATAAATAAGTTGCTACGCTACAGTAAAGGCAATTCATTTAAGCACCGTTCAGGGAAAGCAGAGTTGAGTTACAAGCTGCTGCTGACTGACAGATGCAAAAATGTACTCCAAAAGCACTAAGCTAAGTCTCAGCAAAATTATTAACCTCCCATTTAAAAAAACGCTCACATTTGCAAAGCTTTGTGGAGTATAGGCAGTAAAATAAGGAAGATAATACATGGGTGATTACTAAGTTTGCATGCACTAGGACCTTCCTATGAGATCACATTTTACATGTACCTAGGAAAACTACAGCAATGTTCACCTTGTCATCATCTCTCTGTCTCCTTTGTGTTTTCCAGGTTCTTTTGCTCCATGAAGTAAATATGTCTGTAATCTCTGCTGAACTCTCCCAGGTCACAGACAGGCATACTCCCTTTAGATGCTTCCAGTTGACTCAACCGAGCCTCAACCTTTGCAGGCTGAAGTACAATTGTATCCAGCCCTCCAGGGAAAGTTCCCACTGACCATCTGATGATACCACTTCCACTGACCTGTGTTAGAGAAAAATGCTCATACTACAGTTTCATGCTTGCCTGAACAAAAATTGGTGCCATGTACAGGCTCAGAATTATGAGTTTTGCAAACCACTTGGTATCAACATATATGTTTCTGAAATATTTCTCTCAGTATGAGACAGATGTTCTCTACTCTGTGCACTTACCTTCCCCCTATTCTCCCTATGATCAAAGATGTTTGAGGTGAAAAAAATAAAAATATTTTAAAAACCACCAAAAAAAAGGAAAAAAAAACCCAAAACAAATCCCCTCCCCCCCAAAATAAACCCCAAAACAAAACAAAAAAATTAACAAAAAATACCCAAACACACACACACAAAAAAAAAACAAACCTATCCAACCAACCAACCTAAATAGTACATAAATATCCGGGGAACTGGATTTTATTTTCTTTTTTTCTGAACTAGATGCCACAGGCAGGTGACCAATATTCTGGTCAAGTGAGCAGCTCCTCTTAAATGACTCAGTCAGATAGAATCCTCTTGCTTCATTTTGTCCCCTGCTGCTACTGTCTCACATGGGATTACAGGCACCACAAATGCCTGGGGGATCTATACTGGAGTTTACGAACAGACAGGATGTGCAGGCAGAATGCACAGCACTGGACACATTTTAATGGCATGTTTAAATGAAACCTGGATGCAGATACATGACCTAGCAGGTGACCAGAGGTGTTGTCTCAGGCTGGACAATTAGAGACTAGAAGAGATAATAATTAAACTTCCATGATTTAACTTCCATTTTTTATATTTTTCATTTACACTTTATGTTCACGCATAATGCAACATGTAAATTCTTCAACTGCCCTATAAATTCTTCATTATGAATAACTGGATAGAAGTTGTCAAATAGCTGAAGACCAATCCTGAGCCTCACTCATTGCATGGGATACTAATTGCAGAAAATCTTGATAGCACAAGGAAGAATGGCAGTCATAGGATGCTGTCCACAATAAAAGTGGACACCTGCATTTCAGTTAGTAATAAATAGGACACTTTCAGAAATCCATTACTCTTGGCATTGTCATGAAAGCTCGTTATCTAATTCACCATCCAAAGCCACTCAGCCTCTACACGAGGTGTTTTCCTGGAGCGACTCATCCAGTAGGTTTGCTTACAGTACAGCCCACAGATCTGACTCTCAGTAAAACATGACTGGAAGGCAATAAAACTTCTTATTACAATCCCAAAGGACAAATGTTTAAAAGTCAGGTTGAATTCCTTTCTCCGATTCCTGTCTGAGAGTCAATTCCTGATTGCAGTATTTGTACATTTCTGTAGGGCCTCATGTTTCTTCATTCCTGTGGCAATGAACCTTTGCAGTACAAGTTTTCAGCACTATATCAACATCCAGGTAGGGCAGCTGAACATGCTCAACTTTGGCGAAAGGTCCATATCCCGTTTGGTATGCTGCTCCATCACACTGCCCCATTCATCACCACTCATGACTGAAAATTTTAGCAGACATTTCCAGCAAAAAAGCAAAGACTGGTAAAATAAATCATCAGTATTTATTTAGCTTGTTCCCTTCTTTGCCAGCACCCACACATTATAAAATCCAATACTAACACAGAAGATGAAGAATAGCAAATTCCACTCAAGAAACACAGCACAAAATTCATACAATACACTTGCAGAGAATCGTGCTGTCTTTGTCACCTACCTTTTGTCTATGTTGCTCCAATTTTGAGAGAAGCTAACACAGAGTACTATTATTCACATCCTCATTATCATTTATGTAAAAAATGTGAAAGAAAGATTTTAGTGTTAGAACAAATATTTTGTAACTGGCATTTTACTATTACATTGTGCTTCTGGGAAAGTTTGCGAGATTGCAGATTTTGAACCATATTATATTTACCAAATTTTGTACTAATTACTGAAACTCAGTAGCTTTTTGAGAACTTGGAGTAGCTTATAGGAGTTTCTAAAAACTGAAAGTGTCTGTGAGTTAGTTGATGGCAATCATTGTGGCTGTCTATTGAGGACCAGAGAACATATTCTTGCAAATGACATATTTAGAATACACAATGTCATTATGTCACTAAATTCTTCTATTACCTGGCGTGTGGACAAGGTTAGTCTAGGAATGGGTATCAAAAGAAAAGTTCTGGTGCCAGAACTTTTGGCACAGGTACAGAAACATCTCTCTTCTTTTTTGGACTTCAAATGCTTGCTTTTTAGAATAAAAACTTGGATATACACTAGCAGCCTGTTAGGTCACTAACAAAAATTTTCTAAATGAAATGATGCCACATTAGAAAAACATAATTTTCAGTGTGTATAAGTGAGCTGCATTTCCTTTACCATCTGGATTACTCTTAAAAGGGTGCCTATTCATGCTGGAGTTACCTACGCTCACAGAAGAGCACTTTATGGAGTAAGCAAGTCTTTTCTGATCCATCCTTGACATCTATCTATCACAGAGCTGCCAGTCAAACTGTCAGAAATCTCTTTAGGCATTTCTTCAAGGAAAAGTGTATTTCTTTGCCCTTCCCAGCTTTGTCTGCATAGCTGGAAACCCTACCATCCATTGTAGTGTACAGCTCCCCATGGAAAGTCTCTCTTTATGATTCTGACAGAAGGTTGTGTGCTGGTTTTGGCTGGGGTAGAGTTAATCTGTGCAGTTGCCAGCTTTGGTTAAACCGCGACAGGTTGTTCAAGAGCAGTACCAGACACGAACAAAAGACACACTGCAAGTTACAAAGGCAGAGCATTTGGGGGTAAGTATAATACTTGGAGAGACTGAACAATAACAAAAGTAAAAGTGAACCATGTTGTTATGTAATAAAGCTTAGCCCTTTTCATGAGTTAAGGATTACTACTTATACATTAAAAATAGAGAAGACCACAGAGACCACTAAAGCTGGGATTAGAATGCGTAAAGCCCTGAATCCCAGATCTCGCCTTCAACCACTAAACCACATCTTCTATAGTTAGACCTTTTTTTTGAGTCATGGAGCTGCTTACTACTAAGCATTTTGCAAGTACTTAAGCACCCTGCTGAATCAAGACCCACCTCCTGGAGACTAGAGCCTGCAGTTCTTACTCAGGCATTTAGCCTTTGTAATCATGCAACTGGAAGCTACAGCAAAGCACACCCTTTTTCTGCCCTGGAAAAATGAAGTCATTAGTTCCTCCAGAGTTCATAGCTTTGCTTTGTAGTGTATCACTCCAGTTTTAAGCTGTAGTAACTCCACTGCACTCATAATGATTGCACGGAAGTGGTCACAACGTCACAGAACCAGGGCCAAAGTCTCCAGTCAAATGGCTCTGCAGCCTTGATGAGAACGTCATTCTTTCTCATAAGAATACAGAGATCTGTATTGGTAATTTTAAGAGGGTCAGAATCTCACTGAGAACCTGGCCATGCAGCTTTTTTTCCTTTGACTGTATTTCATTTGCAAGAAATAATATATTAACTTGCCTTAAATAATCACCCACAAGCTGGAACCTGGTCCTGAGACTTTGACATATGAGTTTCTAGTCATGCTCCGCTGGCTATAATTTTTCATCTGGAGGGTATCTTCACCATGGAAGCTTGATGAACAGGATATTTTATGTTAGATCTTCAATGAATACCCATCATTGGCTTTAAAGCAAGAAATAAAGAAAATTTATCGGCTCGTGTAGACTGTCTTTCTCACCTCCATTTACTCAAGAGCCATTTGAAGTTCTCCTTGTGTCTGCTCAGGTAAATGCATGCATTGGGGCAGGACAGGGCCTGTTTGGTTACCACATATGTGATGACTTTTGTTAGATCCAGTCCCCTGCATGTTCACCTGCATCAGTTTGCTAGTCTTCTGCATCTCTTGAGCACTGTCCACAGTATGTATCAAACTGAGAAGGCCAGAGGAGTTGAAAAGACAGTTTTGAACTCTTCTGTCTCTTGCTGGTGCAATGGTAAGCAAGTTTAAACCCCATGTTATTCTAGGGCATCTTAGTCTGGGTGAGAGACAGATTTGATTTAATATGAATGGCTGCAGAGACAGTATTGTGCCATACAACCATTTAATTAGTTCAACATATTATCCCAGTAGTCAGGGTCAAACTGTGGTTGCCTGTTAGTTCGTTCTTGCATCTCAGATAGAATTGCAGTGAAGCCTGTAAGGCAAAAGGTCGTTGAAAACTTGTCTATATTAAAGATCTTCCAGTTAATTACCCTCTTAGTTGCCCTCTAAGGTGCTGTTCTACCATCTCCCTGTTAACCCATTGCAGCTGAAATTTACAGGTAAGCTCAAAATATATACTTCTGAGGGCTTGTGTAGAAGACCATGAAATGTTTGATGAAGAGGTGAAAAGCTTGGAAAAAGATCAGTGTAGATGAAAAACAATCATTCCAGTATATTCTGGTTTTCCCTAGATTTGAAGAAGTCTTTCTTTGCTTGGCATCTTTGGTTCAAGTTGTTGAGGGAGAGGTAAGCAGCAGATCCCTGAGGTGAGCAGACCGGTGGAAGGGAAATACTTGCTCCAGGTCGACTGCAGATGCACACTTCTCTAAAGTGTGGGACCTTGTCCACTGGCCCCTCATTTAGCCTCCAGTTCTCTAAATCTGGTCTGCCTCTCAGTTACTTTTGCTAACACAACCATCATGCACCACACTATACTTTGCCATGCAAACTCTTCAGAGAAGGAAATGAGGGGAGGAAATAAAGGGATATACTTCCATCAAGTCTTACCGCCTTGGCTACTTCCCTACCTGAAGCTACCCCTGCAGCCCTCATGGCAAGGAGGTGGCTGATTTTATGTCACTATGGCATTGCTCTTAAGACAGGAAGCTCACAGTCCCTACCTCTGCCCTGAGAAGTACCAGGGTTGTTCTGCACTTACCACTGTCCATCTGGGGCAAATGGAATCAGAGATAAACATGATAAAAGTCTAAAAGTCTGCATGAGCTATTGTCCCATTTGCTGCTGAACTCTGAGCTCACAGAAGAGCTGCCATTGAGTTTGGTGCTTCCAAAAGACAACAGTCTTGTGCACCCTCAGGCCTGATAAGTTCTCTCAAGTATCAAAGAAAAAAATCAGGCCCAGGAAGAGGACATCTGAATTTGTCATCTGCCTTACAAAATAAAAAGAAGCAGCAGCTGAACTCTTGTAAGATTCTAAACAGGATGTCATCCTTTTCTAAACACACAATAAATACATGGCACCAACCCCACCCACACAGACAGACACACACTTGATCCGTGAGCAGTTTTTAAAATTTGGGTGGTAGAAACGTTTGTCACACCCACAAGCTATATCTGAAAGAGGGGAATGGGAGAAAAGCCATCCATTTTGGCTTCATGCTAAATTATCAGCTTCTTGGCTTTGTGCCAGCTCAGTCAGTTTATAATAATAACTGGCTCCAGGCCAAGGTTTTTTTAGAGAGAGAAAGAGAGAGAGAGAGCACACGGCTTTCTCTGTCCTCAAAAATATTTGTTAATAATCTCTGCATTACTCATAATCTGTGTACCTTAATTAAATAAAAATGTCTGTTTTAACTTTCCTGCTAGCTGAAAACTGGAGATTATATTATTGGGAGCCTAGAATCAGTCTGGATTTCAGACAAGAGTCATCACGGGAACTGTTTGTACCTGACTTTCTGGTTAAGGCCGCTGCTACCCTAAGACCTGAACGCAAACACTCACTGATTGTGAATGGCATGAAAACAAGAAAAAGGATGAAAACCTACAATGAAAGCCTACTGTTATATTGAACCATGTCTTGAACCTTGACCTGTTATTTCTGAAGATATACCACAGTGTCTCTACATGACACGGCAAACTCCGAGAGGACTGACTTTATCTGAAAGACAGAGCTGTGATGATGCCTGATGTGATATCTTTCTAATTTTAGAATGAATCCAGTCAAACTACATTTTAAATGGCAAGGGCTGAAGGAGAAGCAAAATTCCTCTCATTCAAATGAGTGTGTAAGAACTGTCCAGTTTCACTTACTTAAATTTCTTTTTTTTTGGTCTCTTTGCTGGTTTTTTTATTATTATTATTAAAACTCCTAGAGGTGACTCACTGTGATTGTATAAAAAGCCCCTCATTCCTCTAATGTGCAACCACAAATAATAACAGTAAGCATAAAGAAAGCAGAAAGCATATTTCATGCATTTTGAGCATAAGATACAGCAAAAAAGAAAGGAAAATATACTGAAGAGGTTTCCCTTAAGTTACAGGAAGAACTCCCAATATTAATTCAATGGTAAATAACTTTGCTCAATATTATTATTAATGTCTTACAATTCGTTCTTTTTTCAGCTTAGCTAATATTTTATCTTTCTCCTGCAGTGCAAACAATGGTCCTAAAAGTTGTCCATGTACAAAAGTTCCCCTCTTGGGTTTTTATAGTTATCCATGGTTACAATCAGCATTAGATATTAAAGCTGTTACTGCCCTGTGCTGATCTGCAGTAAACCTATGAAGAAGTGTGTAAGACATACGTCAAGAAGTGGCTGAAATTCAGGTCATGCTGGACATGTACCCACACCCCTGGATGTTGAACCTTATCAACACTGACCTTCCTTAAGATTTCGTGTTGCCAAAAGCTGTCTAACTGGGCTTCAAACCCTTCAAGAACAATTTTTATTTTCAAATTCCCAGAACCTCTTATTTTCTTTCCTTTTTTTACAGTATTTTTAGTCCTTCTACTTTGGGGGCTGTCACTAAGGGGATGATGATATCACAGGAGGCATTCAGCACTTCACAAGATTAGGTCTCTGGTCCTTGCCAAAAATGATAAGGAGTTGAAGCCTCAGAAAAATAAAATAAAACTTCCTTCTCTGAAACTGGGCAGACACAAAGCAAGCTGAGCTGCAGATGCCATCACACCTTCTTCTACTGTCATTTTATTCTCCTCATTTATCACTTCAATTTTCTGGATCCTATTAGACACAATAAATGTGAAGTTCACTGGGATGGAGACCATTTCCTTTGTTATTTGTACAGTGCCTTGCAGAATCAAATTCTGATACCTGGTTAGCCTGTACAAACCAGGGCACTATAATAATAACTACTAGCAATAATAATAACTTAGGAGCATGAATTGTTTTCACTTTCAGAAAAGTTCATGTCCCATTACTGGTCAAATTTATACAAGGTCCTTATTTTAACTAGAGCAAATTAATTCATTTCCAGTGGAGAAATTGAACAAGAGTGTTTGTATTCTTCAAACGTAAGGACCAAGAATCATGATGATAGTCTTTAATATATGACTGTTGACAAATTTCGTTCTGTGTAGTTTCTCTAGAAATCTCAGTATTTTCATCTTTTCTGTCAAAACTCCAGCAGAAAGTTAGACTCTGAATCACAGCGGATGTACACTAAGAACTTTCATACCCAGATGAAACTGGATGCTTCGCTCTGGTGCAAAACTCTCTGGTGGAAACCTCCCTGGTTTTAAAGACTGCAGGAGAGATTGAACCTACTTTGTGCAAAAGTTTGAGGGTTTCTATATTCAAATGCAAGAGCACTTTAGAGACTGGACTGCTGCTTTATAATGCAGTTGATTAAGAGTGGCAGAGAGCAGATTTGTTGTATTCTGCAGTAAAGGTGCCCCCGGGGTGGAAAGGTAGAGCCTGTGTGTCAGGCCCTACAAGGAATGAAGTGCAAAGGGTACCCTGCAGCAGGGTGCTGGCTTGGCAAAAGACTTGTGCAGGGAGCTTCAGAAAACCTGAGGTACTTCTTGGGATGCTTCTGGGGGACAGTGACCTTGTCCAGGCCTCCTGGCACAGCTCCCACTGCGGCGTAAGTTAAGAGAACCAGTTCTGAGAGGGAAGTGAGTGCACAGGGCTCCCATGCAGAAACTGAGATTCCAGTGGTGGCTTGTGCTCATTATATAGTGTGAGATCACAAATAGAAGTTTTCACACTTGCCCATCTGCCACCAACTGACTCTAAAGAGCTGGTGAATCATACACTTAAAAGAGGGCGAATTTTTCCCCGCTGCCATTGGAATGTGTTTTGAAATTAAATATGCACAGTACAAAAGCTGAATAACAAGGTTGGGCTGATCACACCAGACACTGTGTATAATGCTACAGACATGAGGGTCAGGGGTCTAGGCCAAGACCATGGCCCTTAGTCACGGCATCAATGAAAGCTGATTCTTCCTTCCCCTTGGTGTCCCTTTCCATGTCTGAAGAGACTATTGAAAGAAGGATTTCTTTGAGAGGAGCCAGGGGAAAGAAAGGGGGGGGTGTGGGGGAAGAAGTTTAACGAACATAAATACGGTGAAAAAATATTATTTTTGTGCTTGCATATGGTACTTTTTTCTATCTATCTATCTGCATACATTTTCCATTTGCTATTTGTAATTATGGTTTTGGCTTTACAATGTATTCATCAGTGACACTGTGATCCTTTTGTTCTGCTGCATATTAAAATGGTTCAGAAGATAGATTCAAAAGGTCTCAGGTTCCCAAGAAGGAACATAATAGGGGTAATGCATGGCAAGAACAGTTTCTGCTTTCTGCAAAACAGGAATAAATAAGGGAGCTATTGCATTACACTTTGTGTACAGTTCTGTACTCTTTGTCAAAGTGTTAGACAGATTCTTATCCATTGCAAATCCTAGTTCTTATCCTGATTTACATCTTGAAATAATTTTTAATTTTCCCTGTACTTACAAAAGAAACCAGGCAGGATTTATAGAAGCATTATAAGCACATTATTTTTGTGAAGAGCAATGTTAATATGATCATTTTGGTCATTCAAGAAAAAAAGAGAAAAAGGACAAAAGAATGTTTTTGTTTTTCATTCCCACTTTAAAAGCAAGTTTTCTTTGGGTGTGACTAATCTACATGAAGTATAACTGTATCCATTACCCATTGTAGGTTTGTGCAATATGTGACAGCTGTTTGACCCCATCACTAAAGTCCTCCTTGCCATGGAAAAGAGACAGGAGGATGTGAAGATAAAACACCCTTTATTCAGACTACTAGACAGAAACAGCCTCCTGAGTTCTCTGGCTGCCAGAGAGATTGTGTATCTTATGGATCTGTATGTCAGCACAAAAACCTTTGCAACCCATGACCTGTACAGCTCAGCTGTGGATGGAACCGAGCACACTGCAGATGTCAGACCTCAGCTGCCTCAGGACTCGGCTTTGCCTCAGACATGCTCCTGCCTCCCTGGAAACATGACTCCAGCGTCCAGGATTAAGGTTAGATTGAACCACATGGCAAATGAGAAGGCAGCTATGACCACAGCTGAACTGCACAGGCTCCATGATGTCAGCAATATTTGTTTTCCCTGGGATGTGTGTGTTTCTATTCACCGCAGTCAGCCACAGGCAGTGGTGGAAGAATGGTCAACTGTTCATCTGAAATCAGTATTTGGCTGTTGTTTTTTCAGGGGTTTTGTGGTTTTTTTCACTTAAGCATGTGACTAGGTAGTGCAGTGTCTGAGTGAAGACACTTCAGTTTGTATTCATACTGCTAGGTCCGGAAGTGGAGCCAGAACTGTCAAATCAGTGGGACAATGAAACTAATTTTCTTCATTAAAAAATATCCACTAACGTCTCAGTAGGAGCTATCTTACCTGCAGGATCTTGTATCTTTGTACAGGGCTAGGTTTAAAATATGCCAACCTCTTCTGTGCTACCTGGGCTGCCTGTAAGTCCCTCTGAACTTCTGAACTGCACCAAGACGACCTGACTTTAAGGTGCCAGTCCTCAGGCTCTTGTCCATAAAACAGATACAAAGAGTTAGTCCTAGCTCCCATTTCTTGTTGGCCTAATAGTATTAAAAGCAGGGACAGGATTTGTTGGAGGGCTTCATGTGAGTCATTATTTCAGGAAATAATTAACATTCTGTCAGTTGTTTACTCTTTCTTACCATGCAAAGGCAAGTGATTCTTCCCATCTCTTCATTCTCCAGGCCTTACAAACCTGAAAGTGATGAAATAAAACAAAAGAACATAAAAAGTATACAAAGAAGTATGAGGAAAACATGGGCTCTGGTAGCAAATATAGATGTGCTGCTCTAAGACTCCAAAATATTTAAGCACATGCCACATATTAAAAACCTGGCTATCCTTGCTGACTTCAGTAAAAGAACTTCATCTCACTTGCTTTTTTTGGGGAGTCTGAAGACCAAGATCACATTTACCATGTAGCATTCCCATATAGAACAGTGGAAATAAATTCAAAAACATGGTTTTTAATCCCCCTTCTTTATGTGTCCTCAGAATAGAGCTGCTAAGCATGTTTATGTGGAATTAATGTTGACTACATATCACTGATTTTACGGTTAAATAATTAGTGTTGTCTCAGTTGCTAGCAAGTTTCTGTTCTTTACTTTGTGAGTTTATTTTCTCCTCAAAGAAATTTGGATGCCTCTCTGAACTAAGAATTACTATGTAATTATTTCTGGTAGCCTCACTTGTGCCTTTTTCCGCTGGTAGTACAGCTGTCCAAGAGAAAAAGTACTTACCCAGTGTTCAGAAAAGCGGAAGATAAAAGCCAGTTAACCAAGCATTTTTCCCTACCTCTCTTCCTCACACATTCAGTACCTTTTTTCTTCTCTCAGCCTTGTTCTTACCTGTTCTTAAGCAGCAAAGACAAATTGACCACTAAGGCAGAAATGGTAACTGATGTATTTCTATGTTTACTCTGTAAACTACACATAGCCTTGAGAACGTGCAATTAGGTGACTGTGATCTTTCCAAATAAGCTCTTTTCTTCTGTCTCTTCTAAAAGAGCAGTGCTTTTCATATATCTATATTTTCCAAAGATGTGTTTAAGGGATGAGACGTTGGATATGATACTTTGATGAGACTAGTGCTCAAACCTCTTCTAGAAAGGTTCTGCCTTGCACAAAGGTAAGAATGTTCAGCTGATTGGTGGTACTTTACTCCACTGAGACCCAGTTTTGTCAATTCTGCTCAGCTCTCCCTTGGAACAGGGAGTTGGGAAAGGCTGTTGTCACGCACTGATGCTCAGCAACATCTCACCTCAGACATTTCCGCAGGAGTTCAATGGGAGGTGGGAGGGACTGCCTTCACTGTGTCTTGTCTGTGAAAAAATTAGCTCCTCCTCCCATCCCTGGAGTTCCCGCGGGACCAACTTTGCTGCTCAAAACATAACTATAGCTGACAGAGGCGGGGGGATGATATTTCAGCAGAGCACATGGCGCTTTGAGGACTTACTCTGTGCTTCGCTCTGTGCACACCTCAAGGCCTACATTCATGCTGCTCCTGCCCTCAAGCAAGCAGTACTGAGCCTGCAAAAGTGCAGTGCTGATAGGCAGAGGATATACTGATCAGAGCTCATCGCTTTGTGGAGTCAACTACATGATGTCCCAAAGTATGGCCAGAAAAAGTGCATCTCTGCACTTCATCTACCCTTTGCAAGTTTGCTGGTGGGTGAATGCTTATTCTCTTTCTTCTCTGTAAACCACTTTATCTGATGTTTTGTCTTCTGCTCTTTTGAATGCTTGTGGTTCAGCAATATCACTATGAGTCACAAAACTCTTACCCATGGCTGCAACTTCCTTGAATGCTTTGCTATGATCAACCTGTGTATGACATTTCTTTGATTTGTCCTATGACTTCTTCAGAAAAATTTCACATTAGAAATCATTTTCCATACTGCTACACTGATAGGTTTTAATTTGAGTAGATATATGTGTTCAGATGTTGAACAATCTTTGCTGTAAACCACACTTAAAGCCAATACAAGAACAGATAGGTGAGAACAAGAGGTAAAATAAAGACTTTCTAACGCCTTTAAAAGAGTGCTCCTCTCAAACATTTCATTTCATAATTTTCCTAGATGGAAATAATAATCTTGGGAAAGTATTGGCCCAAGTACAAGAGATATAACCTTTTGTTTCCTCTGATCCTCTATTGCTATGTCAATCTTTCCCTTTATGGAGAGAAAGATGGTCCACAGTCATTTAAGATGAGCATTTTGGTGTCTCCAGAAGGCCTTTAAAAGGAAATCAAAGAATTAAAAAACTGAGGGGCAAAATTCATGCCTATTTCACACTTTAACTGTTGGGGCATGTATAATAACAATCTACTACAGGACAGGGGAATTTATACAACTCCGGGAAAAAAGCAAGAGATGGAAGCTCTTCTCTCACTGTTAATGGGAAGAGTGCGGAGTTCTGGAAGGGAAAACTCAGAAATGCAACAATGCAACATGTAGAACATACAGCAGCAATACAAGAGCTGCCCCTGTTAGACATTGCGGTTTGAATCTGGTCATCCTAGTGTCTATGGAATTTGGAAATATTAAGCACTAAAAAATGTAAAATATTCATGGAATCGTGTATGCTGCCTAGAGAAACTTATGTGAAGGTTTTCTCATTACTGATACTTGGAGAGGTTAGTGATAGAAATGATTGGGGGATGAGTAATAAGTAAAAATATCCACTCAGACTGATTCAAACCAATATGAATTATGCCTGAATCAATAATGAGTGTAGGATAGACATACTGGACTTGATTTTCCTCTGGCTTACAACACTGAAAATTAAAATTAATTCTAGAGACTTTACATGGCTATTAAATGTGGGAATACCTACTTTCAGTTTGTAAGATCCATACTGAGGGAGAAGCTCTGTTTCATAGTAGAGTTAAAAAATTGGATTGAAATCCCAACATTTGTCTCAAGCCATTAATTCCTGTGCTCTGTCACAATCCTTTTAACTTATATTCACAAGTTGTTGAGATCAAAAGCACTCAAAATAGGGACTTCTCTTGCTTAAAATCTGCTAAGATGATACCCAACAAATCTGCACCAGGAGGCATAAATGTGGAACATGCATGTTACAGTGGAAATGAATCCAAGGTCTTGAGGAAGACAGCTGAATGAGCATGAGTGGTCAATAAGTGCATCACCTGCTTCAGTGCTTCTTGAATGAAACATATATAAGACTTTGGTTTCTTGTCATCTTTTGGACCTGTCATCCTTTTATTTACTTTTCGTTTTGTTATTTCACTGCAAATAAAGAGATCTTTGTTTCCCTGTAATCTTTGACACTACATGGTACTGTGATGGCAAGGATCATAAAGGGATAAGCCAGAATGCCACACTACCAGCCACTGCTGGCACAGGCTAAAAAGAAGAAAGATTGAAAATTTTTTTATTTGGAATTAAAAAAAAATCCTCAAAATGTTGCATCATGACTTTTAAAGTCATTTTAAAAGGTGTTTTGGAGTTTTTTGTTTGTTTTTTTTAAATTTTACCTCATTTATTTGAATACATGCTGTTTGTTACAGGAAAGCAATTCTTTTTCATGTATCTTTCAAGCATTTTTTTCCCCTGTAAATTATCTTCTTAAGTTTTGTAAAATAATTACAAGTTTTAAGATGTATGGATTGTCTGGGTTTTTAAGTTGAAAACAATTAAACCTTGATGTGTTTTTTTAAATGAATTCGCATAATAATGTTGCTTACTGCCCAAACCCCTCTCTTGTTATAAAATTTTAAACAAATATCTTCCTGTCCATTCTAGTGGTCAGTCTCAGTGAGAAACTCAGCAACAGTCTCAAATTCTGTCCAGGAAAACAAAGGGAGAAGGCCTAAAGGATGGTGTGCTATGCCTGGGTCACCTTTTTATTCCTTCCTAAGCTTCATTCTTCCTATGTGACCTTGGACCTTATCCCACTTCTTGCTACTCTGTAAAATAGAGGTAGAAATACTTGAAACTGCACAGAGGTATTGTGAGAGAGATAAACATCAAAGTCTGGGAGGTGCTCAAACACTACAGAGATAGAGACAAGATAAGTACTGTACATAGAAAAAAGCTCCATTATACGACTGAAAACACCAAACAACAGCGCTTTAATCTTTAGACTTACAGTTTAAATGAAGCCTTGTCACATCCCATTGTGTAGCTTCCATGAATGTTTATTTCAACAGCCCTGTTGCAGTGACCACCTGGAACCATTGGTACAGAACTTCTCCAGGTAGTAAATAGTTTCCTAAATCCTCAGAACAAGGGCCCAAGCCTTACCAAATTCTGATCAGCATAAGAGGGTCAGGTCAGCTTAGCTGATGCCAAGCTCAGCCAGGAGCTGATTTGGTAACAAATCACGATGGCTTAAGGAGTTTCTGGGCATTCTCTAGGCTCTGGGACTTCTGTTCATATATGCACTTTACCCATGGAAAATGCGAGGTAATATAACCCACCTTAGCCAACTTTCAGTGCAGGCTGAGGACAAGCACACATTGACGAATCTTAAGCATTTTACATGGAAATATCTCAATAACTAAACAGGTATAATTTTGTGTGTACAAAACCTTTTTAATTCCACCCCAACACAGCTGCTAAGCAAGAATTAGTCAGCATTTCGCACTCTTTCCTGCTGCTGGAAAATAGGCTCATATGCACATTCTCCTCTTCTCTGACTCATGCTCATCTCCAGAAGCTCAGAACGATAGGCAAGGACCAAGCTCCTGAGACCATTAGGCCACTAGTCTCTCATGATTCCGCAATGCCTTTGTGTAGGTTCCAGGATTGCTGTCTCAGGACAGAAACTCTGCTGCAGTGAACAGCCTCTCAGTTGTGAAGACTACAGCGCCATATGAAAGTCACAGTAGAAAGAGGGATAATAGAAGGTGAATATCTGCTACAGCAATATCGTCTGCTTCAGACACAGCCCTGTTTAATGAGGAATTCTGAGGGGTTTCATAAAGTCAAATGGCAATATAGTCCAGTAATAAGTTTGCATATAGACAGTGAAATGCATCTATGGTGTAATAAAATAGCCAATGTAAATAATCATCATTTGAGCTAAAATGGCTGATCACAGTTGTATTCTCCTCAACTGAAAAAAAAAAAAAAATTAAAATAAAGCAGTGTGACTTTAAAATGACAAAGACATTCGCACATTGCTGCTCCGATGAAACGCTTTAGAACAAATCTGATTGGAGGCTGGTCAGTTTGTGCCTGATGCCTAATCGAGAGCTTATATTTACCACAGTCCCTAGGGCACTGCTTTATCTTCAAAGCTTGAGCCAAGAAAATTTGCTTGTTCAAGTTGTCTGCAGGCTGTTTTTCTTTCTTTCTCTCTTTCTTATTTTTTTTTTTTTTTAATTCTTTTCCCTCCCCTCTCTCTCCCTCTCCCTATCTCAATCCTGGCTCACTTAACAAACCTATTAATCCCTAGTCAAGTGCATACATGCAAAACTCTGATGAAAGAAAGCAAATGTGGAAGAAAAGAAACAACTGTACAGATCAACACCAGCACTACTATTTTCCTTCTGGTTTTATCTCTGTATTCAGCAAAATTTTATGCATGCATGTATACTTTCCAATAGTGTGGCAAGATCTAGCTTTGATACATCAACTTCACTGCAAACTTGGGCCAATATCTATCTCACATCAGTGGGCACTACCTTGTTCAATAGATGGCATCAAATGCTAATGCTGTTTCAGGAGCAAATTTTCAAGATTCCAATGGTGTGCTATTAACATAAATTCTCTTGGGAGTCAATAGGTTTTGGCACTTATTTCCCATTTGTGTTTTTGGAAGATTTTTTTAACTGGCTATCAGTCTTTCAGTAATGTATTTAGGAAGGAAACAGATACCAGAACTACTGTTTTAAAAAAGTACCTCTGCAACTTCAGCTATAAATTAACCAATTAAATATATAAGATCTATGGTTAGACACCTGCAGACTCAATTGAATAAACAACAGTCAAATAGGATCTAATAAATCTACACAACAGTAGTACTCATGCTTGCATGTGAGACTGAAGATACCCATCAGTATATCCTATTACTTGAATGTGCTAATGTTTTGAAAATTTTACTCGCTGTATGTTTATGGCTATTTATCCCTTCCTTTCTTCTCACCCACCCCTCAATTATTTCATTCCTATGGAATGTGACTTAGCATGGAATACAGAATCTCTTCATTTCAGGGCATGCACAGTGTTTACCTGTAGCTCGTGTTCTACCGTATCTTAATGGGATCTTGAAGGAGGGTTCAAGGTTATTTAGTTTCCATGTTTAATTCATTCTTGGAGAGCTTTAAATAGAGAGTGACAGCATGCTAATATTTGATAATCATTACCATCAGCCAAGGGGAGAATCAATGATCACCTAATACTTCTGTTGCTTTTAGAAATGGATCCTGTGACTGAAGAGTCAAAGTCATTAATCAGCCCCTAGAATGATCCACATAAGACAAACTACATTCTCTCAGCACATAAAACATGTTGTCTCCTGTTCATGCATGTTATCTTTCAATTTACATTTTATGCAGATTTCCCTAGCTCTATGATCTCCAATCAATTTTCTGGCTTACAAGGATGTTTTAAACATTTCCAACCCTTTTCAGGTTTCACATTTTCATCTGCAGTAGAAAATGCTGCTGGCTGAAGCGGCAGCTAGGCATGTTCTGAGCAGGGGGGAAGTCCCTGTCTATGTGATACAAAGAACAACCATTTGCTAGGAGAAATCCTGTTCAGGAATGGCTGTTAATGAGAACCAACTTACTAGCACTGCTCTTTATATGATGTTATATTGTTCATAATACTTTTTGTACTGTTTATGTTAAGACTATATGTAAACAGCAAATAATGGAACTATTATTTGTTCTATTATACTACCAGTCTCAGTTATGCCTACATTTTTTTCATACTTGAACTGCATAATTTCAGACCCAAACTCCAGTTTCTGTCATAAAGTGCTATTAACTGAATACAGCACTGAATGTCCACACAGTTTAACAAAGTACAGAGGAATATATTTCAAAACATACCTTAGGTGGACAACACTATTAGTACCATTGAACAAAGGGACACAAGTGATCATAAATAGATATTTTTGCACATTTCCATTAATCTGGGGTCTGGAATTATGCCTTATTCTTATGGTGGATCAATTACTTTCTCAGGGATATTTCCTTTCTATCACTTCAGCCAGTAGCCTGTGTTTCTGGTCGTTAAGGTCTTGAGATTACTTTCAAGTGACAAAGAATGATGTATGCATGACACAGTTCAGCACTTCTCTCTTGGAGTGTAACTCACTGGGAAATGCTATGGCCCTTGGAAATCAGACTCTGTTTTTTTGGTTTTGGTATTAGAAAAGAGAGGTATCCTGCTTTAATATGAGGCTTTAGCATTTGGTTTGGAAGTATTTTCTGACTTTCAGAAACCCACAGAGAAGACAAGTCTCTTGACGTGCGCCTTGTGCTTTAATCACAAGAATATCCTTAATCAGAGGCCAATTCTGACACTGAGTCAATCAGGTCACTAGTGGAATAAGGCAGTCCTCAGTGAGAGTGACAGTAGCAAAATTTGGTCCTTGATAAATGAAAGACAATGCTGAGTACCTCTCTAGGACTTTGATGAGAATGCACAGTAACTCCCTTGTTTAAAAGTCTGAAGTTTTCCTGCCTTTCCTTATGAAAGTTAAAGATTTCTTAATATGTTCTATTATTATTATTATTTACTAAAAATATAGTAAATTATTCATTTTCTTTTTATTCTTACTTGAATAAAAAAAAAAGGTATTCACATTTCTGGTATTAATTGGTTGAGATTTGCAAAACTGCAGAATTACTGAAGGAGTGGAACAGAAAATCTTACCCTCCATTCATTCACTCACATGGCATTCACTATTACTACAGTTCTTCCAAGAGTCCTTTTCCTATCTATAGGTTTGATTTGTGTTGCCTTCTGTGTTATAACACCACCTCTTTTTAAAAGACATGACTGCTGTTCACTTCTCAGCTTTACTGTGTTTTGTGTTTACTTGTTCCCCAATACCCTCTTACAATATTTCCTTTTGTCATTGGAACAAACTTGTGGCAATAGGTCTGATTCTTTTGCCAGTATACCAGATTTACTAGATCACTGTGTATCTCAAATATTGCCAAAAGGTTATATAATCTCTACAAGGTGCAGTGGAATGTCATTTATTTTCTGTGGGTTAATCACAGCATACTGGTTCAGAGTGAAAATAGGGTAAATATTTTTAAGAAAAGTAAATACTCCCATTTATCATTGATAAATTACAAAATCCATCATGCTTCAACTTGCTCAGATCCATCGTTAATATTATGCATCGCTTCTGCTGAAGCACTCACTGCAGATAGCTCAGAAGCTCATCACACTCCAGCTGCAAGCTGAAAATTTATCCAGTGTATGGATGGTATGCCACCAATGAACATTCTGGTCACTTGCAAAAGCTGGTGCTCTAACCTTAATAATTGCATAAGCTCTGTATGGGTCTTCTGGCTATGAGGTATTTTCTTACAAGCAGTAGAAGCTCTCAAGACCACACAGAAAAGGTGACCAGAGTAGATACTGCCATGATCGTTCATGTTCTGGGAAGAATGTTTCCTCTGGAGTGGAAAGAAGGCATAAGGGGCCAAAATTGTAATAAAGGCATGAAGTTATAACAGGAATAAATTTAGCTCCATGAGTTTAGATGAGCAGCCTGGACAAAATGGTACGTGACAGCTCTTCAGAGACAGGTTTTCCTCTGAGTCTGTACTGCCACTTTAGCACTACATGTTTTTCTTAGCCCTAATCATATGCAGTGCAAGAAAGAAAAGAAACTCAGCTGCTTCTAAGTGCTGAAAAAGACACTAGCTTTAGAGTTTCAGATGAATGAGTAAATGGGTAGATGGACAGAGAGTAGAACCTCACCAGATAAACTCCTCACAATAAGGGCTTGCCAATTTTCTGGTTATTTTTCTCAATGAGCTAAAGAGAAGCATGTCGTTTTAATACCTGGAAAAAGTCAGGCCCATGTAATGGTGTTCTAACATTGACAATCTCTTATACAGGACAGATGAGTTGCTCCATCTTATGAAAAATAAAGACATAGCAAAGAAAAGATTCTCCTTTTTCCATTCTGTCATGACTCCAAAATAAAGTGAATGACAGATTGTCAATATATTGTGCTATTGTCATTCTAAAGGTATTTTGTGAAGGGTTAGGGAAATCACGTAAAATGAGGAAAATAGGAACTCTTTTCAAATATAAAAGATTGTTGTTTAAACCAATTATCATTGAACGAACTAATTCGTTTACTCTGTTAGAATTCTGGATTGACACTGAAATAAAATTTAAAAATCTTCTAAAATTGTATTTTTTAAAAGTCTGTAATCACTCAACCAACAACAGAACCACGGTCATTAAACTGAAGAACTTTATTGTAATAATGAGTATGTCATCAGAGGTTTCCTTTGTGCAAGCAGCTTTCCACTAGCACTTTTACAAGGCATTTCAATTTTAAGCAGTAAAAGTTCTACCTTTGGATTCTTTCAATAATCCAAAGCCACTAGTATAGGTAAAATTATTCAGAGCTTTCTAATATGCCTTTTGGGTTTTCCTCTGCAAGTGTTGGCATGTGCAGTACATTGTAGAAGTTCAGACATTTGTCCTCTAAATATTGGAAACTGGTGCAAATAAAGGGGTAGAGAAACAACTTTGATTACTCTGATTTACCCTTGCAATATATTTTTGGTCACAAAAATATTGCTATATTTTTAATATATGTGAATTGCATGAACATGGAGCACACGCCTGAATCCTTTGAAAAATTCTTTCTTAATCTACTAGATAACCATGGCCACATATTTGAATAAAGCAGTAAAATTCCTGGATGAAGAGAAAGTGGCACATGTAATGTATTTGAATTTTAGAGACAAAACCTTACTTGAAAACTTAATTGAAGTTGGCTTAGAGAAGAACAGTGTTAACGTGAATTGAAAACAAACATTTATGGATAAATAAGTAAACAATACAGCAATGAACGGGTAATGACAAACCACAGTGTAATGAGAGGGGAGGGCCCTACTGGGGCACCGGAGGGAATGGCCTTTGGTCCACCATAGCATCTTTATTAACAAACTCAATACAGAGCAAGCAACATACTGACAAAGTTAGTGGCTGATGCTAAATGTGCATGAGATGTAAAGGAGATGAATCAAGACTTAGATGATTTAATTATAACAGCATGAATAAAGAGGAGTTAAAAGAAATTTCCGATCATTTCGATGTACAGCACAACAGATGGATACAAGAAATACAGCAGAGAAATAATCTGTGGGGTATAAAGTTTTCTGAGGAATGATCCAGCAGGAAGATCTAGAAGTAGTGGTTGAAAATTAAAAATTAATATGAGCTCTACATATAACACAGAAGCAAGCAAGGACCATGACAAGTGTGGGCCAAAGGCACAGAAAAATAATTTCGTAGAATATCACAGAATGAAGTCATAGTCTTTTTTTACATAACTGTGGTCTTGTACACTAATACAACTATTGGTTTTGGTCCTAGAAAACTGATAAGAAAGCATATCATCTGGAGCAACAAATAAATACATGACCAGAAGGGAGCTATGTAGGAAAATAATGGGAAAAGCTAAGGTATGCTTGATATTTAAGAATATGCATATGGAAATCACAATCCTTTGCAGAGCTGATAAATGAAAAATAGTTTTTTTAAGAAGAAAATGAAACTGAAACCCAACCCAACAGCTTAAGACTGAAAGAAGGATACAAGCTGAAGAAAGGACAATGTTCTTTATTTACATTAAATATGACTAGCAGAATTGTTGTCGTAGAGGACTGATGGAGCAAACATGCATGGGTGGTTTGGATACTAAAAGTCTCCTTTGAGGTGGCACATGTCCCCACACCTGATGTATCTGGCCTAAACTACCAGTAGGGTTGAAACCTCCACATATGGTAAGCTAAATTGATTTAGAACATATGCATGCAGCGGGCCTGTCTTCTCTAAAGATTTGCTCGGTCATATGAAGACAGGGATGGAAAAAACAGAAAGGAAGGTCAGTAGCATCTGAAACTGGCTATTCTATAGGGAGATCATACAGCTCAAATGCTCCGAGTTTGGTTTGGAAATATGATTTATGTCTCCCTGTGCCAGCTTTGATGAATTTGGTGCAACATTACATTGCAAAGGGTGTCTGGGAAATTCTCTGACTATCATGTGAGGTGTCAACATGTATGTAGAGGTGTTATGTAAAGTCTAGTACGACTATGGTAATCAGACTTATCAAGTGACAAGCTGCTCACAAAGTCTTGGAACCCGGGAGCTTTGCGCATGGGGATGCACCTGGATTAAGAAGCAGACAGTCTCTGCATAGGGTCAGAGGAGACAGGAATTGGGCTCCTCAGGAATTGGGCTCCTCAGGAATTGGTGCTGCCCCAAGCTACAGGCTGTTCAGGGACCATGGGCCAGAGCTTCTTGCAGAATCAGCAGTGGTTCATTGCCCACTGCTGTGGGCAGTTTTACCAAACTGTTGTGGCAAGAGTTTTGAGAGGCACGGTGCACCAGAAAGCCAAAATGTCTCTTCACGTGTAGGAGATGTTGGGAGACAGAAAAAGCAAAGGTAGGTGCAATGCTATTTGTCTGACAACAGCCTTTCTGGGGAGGGAATTGGGTGTTTCTTTTTATGTTTCAGTAGAAAGAGCCATGTGTCTGTGCCTGCTAGGCAGTGGGCACTCTTGCTGCATTTCTGGGACTTTGAGGACAAAAAAGAGATTGGTGTTATGATAAGTTTCAGCAAAAGTGATGGCAACAGTAATTACTTTAGTCCAAGGAAAAACTTTAGTTTAGTACAGTCACCATGTGGCATCAGCCTTGTTAATGCAACTTGGTAGAGGTCACCTTAGAGACAGAATGGCATTTGTTTTCTGCCTCTGCCTGAAATCTCTTTTGAAGTAGTATTTGTTCCTTGTTCTGATGTGTAGGGGTTCCAGACCACAGCATATGAACATATCTTATACGATCTCAGAGGTATAAGGGTCTACTAGAAAATCAACATTAAGAGCATCCAGAAATTGTGCAAGTACTGCATGAGCAACACACGATTTTTGTACAGTTCTTCTTTCCTCCCCAAGGGTCCTAGAGCATTTTATTCCCTCATCTGACACTGAAATGCAGCCACCTCTGGGGTGGAAGCCAGCAGCCATTCAGCATCAGGGACAGTGCCATATTTAAGCAAGATAAATGCACAGAAGAAAGACCATCTGTTAGCATGCCAGTCAATTTGTAGATACAAGTAGATCCATAGCAAGTTGTGACAAATCTGTGTGCCAGAGCCCTCTCCAATATTTCTAGCAGAGTACAGACAAGCATAAGGAAGTCATTTGTGCATGCCCTAATGGTGCTGTCATCCTGCCTAGGTGGACTCTGCTCTCTGTGATATCAGTGTTTCCCTCTGGGAAAAGGGACAGAGTGGAGTTGATGTTATCAGTCAATGGCTCCCCTATATAAGGGCATGAAGGTAGGCATGACAACTTTTTTGCTCAGCTCTAGTCAGTGGCTTTTGCCAAAGTCTTGAGCCAAAGCTCCTCCGGATGAGTGCCCAGAAACATTTGGCTCTAAAACCAAACTGAGGGATCTCTAAGAGCCAAGTTGTAGAAGCCTCATGGAGTCTCTGTGGCCAAAACCATGGAAAAGGAAATTAGCTTTGAATAGAGTCCTTATAGATCAAACACCCAGAGTAGACTAAACATCTTTGACAATGAGTCTAATATTTCATGGCAAGGCAATTTTGCTCAGTAATTTGTTCAGATCTAAATGCTTTTAGTTCTCTAAGTTCATTTCTCACTAAATTATTTTCTCAGGACAGTTTGTTTGAACGTAATAAGGAATCCAAGCCTCAACTACAGCAGGACCTTTGCAATATAAGTGCATGTATTATAATGCCTTATTTTCCATCATGGGATTTTAATCAAATTCACTAAAATGACGGCCTATAATAGAGATTTTTCAATAATGTATGTTAAAAGGGTTATTATGTAATGACTTAGAGGTAGGGAGTGAAAAGATGATAGTGTGTTTCAGCATACAATATGCAATGAAGGATTAGCTAAACTACTGGGAGCCCACACAGGTCTCCACTACCCTCAGTGCTTCTGAGTCATTGTGGTCTTGTTTGTTTCTCTGATAAATTCAGTAAACTGGGCTGTAGTATATCACGCAGCAGTGCCATATATCATTCCATTCTCTAATAGGAACATAAAACAACCATTGATTGCAAACAGGCTCTTTTAAAGATTCACTACACTGTTTGGCATTTTCAAATGTTTTTATGTTGGCAAGCTATTATAATAACTCATATGGGATCAAAATGCATATAACTTATTCCAAAGTATTCCACATGCTAATTAAGTAAACAGAAGTGCACTTGTCTCTACCTCCCCCATCAAAAACATGCATGCTTATTCTCCAGAACATTATTTCACTTCAACTTCTCCTCTTTATGTATCATTCCAAACCTTCTTCCCCCACCTCCAGCATTCATATTCCTGTTCACTGAGTCTCTTGTTACTGTCTCTGTCTTTTCATATATCTAAAATATTAAAGTAAAGCAAGGCAATGAGTCACTTTTTATCTCTCCAAGGAGGAGAGAGGAAGATGACATATTGTGCACTGATCTTACCAAGAAAAATACAGTAAATGTGGAAGTTTTTTTGTTGTTTTTATTTAATCTTTATCAAAACTGTGTTGCACGAGCCATCTTCATCTCTGAAAAAAACAAACGAGAGAGCAAAGCAAAGACAGGTGGAAGAAGTACTATGAATTATACCAAGTTTTCAGTTCAGTTCAGGGTGCTGGGTACTTGTGTGCAGCTTGAAGACGGTCATATAAAAAAAAAGTTTGATATGAGTTAGTTTCAAGCAAAATGAGCTTCCTCTTGACGTCCATATGTGTGAGTTCCATTAGTATTACTCATCTACATAAACCAAGGGAAGAACAGACCTCATGGAGTTAATTGTATTTTTACATTCGAAGCCAGAACTACAGTCTTCCATTAGAATGTTTATGGCTTATGTCTTTTTGCAGAGAGCAGGCACCACAGCACCTTCACACAGCATGGCTGGGGTGATCCCTGAGCTGACATTGTGGGATCCACATTCTGCAGATGCAGAGGGGGAATGTCCATCCCTCTGAGTCTCACTCCCTGCAGTGCTGGGGGGCCTTTTCAACAGGCTCTCACTCTCAACCAGTTACTTGCTTAAGCACTGGTGGGGCTTTGGATCTCTGATGTATCCCAAAAGGAAACTGCAGTGGGAGGGGAGGACAAAAAGTGGAGTCTGGCACAAATGAAGTACTGGGACTGGGACGAGGAAATTGCTCCCACTAAGGAATTTTCAAAGGAGTTCACCTGGGTGAAAATGGTCTTTGAGGTACAAATGGTTCACACCCCAACTTGTGGCTATAATCAGTTGTGCCAGAGGAACAGCCAAAACCAGCTGCCCCACGATGTCTCATTAGATCTGCCATTTTACACACAGCAGCCAAAGACAAAACAGGCAGTTGCTTGGCAGAAGCCTGAGGCTGCTTGGCACCACAGCACAAGCATGCTCTGAGCTCCAACTGTGGCCAACCCCGGGCACAGAGAGAAGGAGAAAAAGAGGAGGAGGAGGAGGAGGAGGAGGAGGCGGCGCCAACAGGCAGTGCCAAGCTTCATTACTGCAACAAGATTTACAGGTTGTGGGTTAGCTTTCTAAGCAGGTAACAGTGCCTGAAATGATAGAGAAGGACACACACACCATATCTGAATCTCTCAGGAATGCTGTGAGGTCTCGAGAGCTATAAGCAAAGGGAATTGTGTCATATCCATGCTGCTCTCAGGTCTGGCAGGGGGCTCCCATCTCTGGGTGTTTCTGTGAAAACAGAGGCCGAGCAAGCCAGTCTTTCAGTGCTTCGTAGCATAGAGGAGGATTGAGAGTGCTATAATTGAAAGATTAGCTACAATCACCCCAAGCTCCAGTTCAGATTCAGACACCCACCACGACTGAGTTCCATAATAGCTATACATTTCCGTTTACTGTTACTCTATCAAAATGCATTTATGCAAAATAACCATTGTAAGGGAAGCAGGCAGTTTACGAGGAAGGCCATATTATTATATGGATAGTCTTTCTCTTGCAGTGTATGTTTCAACTACAAATTCATAGTGAACAGGACTGGCTACGGATCTTCCACTTTGAGATGAAGGTACCAACTTGCTGATACACCCTAACTTTAGTAATGTCCTATTTATCTATGTTGGAGAAGATAATACTAATCCCTTCAAAATAATATCTCAGAATTCTCATTGCAGATCCCTCACAGTGAAGTCACAAAAATTCAGATCCTGCTAAATGAATTAATTTCTTTCTTTAAATAAAGTGAAGTTTGTGGGGTTTTTGTTCTTTACTGCCTTGGCATCTTACCTGTTTTTCCAAGACTGTTGTTAATGGTCATAAGACCACTCAGAACTTCTGGACATTCTGGACAGCATCCACTTGCACCAGAATGTAGAGTACAAACATTAGTATTTGGAAGCCTCAAATTCATCTTCCCCTGAGAGTTTTGCTTGGTTGTTGGGCTCCATTGTGGCAAATGTCTCAGCATCTCTGACATGCAAGAGCAGAGTGCT
Organism: Dasyornis broadbenti; assembly: GCA_013397935.1. NCBI lineage: Eukaryota > Metazoa > Chordata > Aves > Passeriformes > Dasyornithidae > Dasyornis > Dasyornis broadbenti. The sequence goes on along the minus strand of VZRN01002763.1, from coordinate 1,184,134 downwards.
CTGTGCACTAGAGCTGTTGGAATCAGGATGGTGAGGCTGCATGCCAGACATTTTCGCCAGTAACAGTATGCCTTGTTCAATCCCTTTACCTACACAGAGAAGACTTAAATTCTAAAATACACCTATTGCTCTCCCAATTAGCTCACTTTTCCCAATGAAGATTTTACAAGGGTGATATTCTAAACTTAACTGCATGCTCAGCCTTTCCTGGTCACCCTTGGACACAAGAGATCTTGGATCACCTTTGCCATCTAAGTCTCACCTTCAGACCAACAGGCTGAAGCGGAAGTGCAGGCTTAGATAGCAGTCCTTTGACTAAACAGAGCTGAGCAAATCCTGCAAGTAAACATTTAACTCTCATCTGCTTTTGGAAAAATCTCTTGGAAAATCTGCCCCATAGGTGCCTGGGACAAAGTGCAGAATGTCTTCACTGTATCCTGAAACTTCTGAGAAAGAAGGGCAGACCTCTGAGCACTGTGTCAAATAAGTGGTGGCTGTGCTTGTGGAAGACATGTTTATACAAGAAATTATGAAAAGTGCATAATAATGTCTAAAAGAAATAAGCCCTCAAGGGTGCAGCTCTTCTTACAGGAGAAAAGCTAAAAAAGAATTATAGTTTGCAGTGTGTATCCTTAGTTTTATGCTGTACCTTTGAATGTGTTGAGGTTTTGAAAGTTCCTCATTGTTACATGAAAATATATTCCAGACTTAGTCCTCTTAAGGTATTTATTTTTCTTTCCAGTGCCGGCCATAAAAGAAACAAAACAGCAAACAAAGGGAAAGAAATACATTAATTTCTAAACCATAATCCTCACAGTGAAGGCAAACTGGGGACTCTCCAAACAATGCCAAGTATGAAGAAGCAAAGATGGTTTCTCCCCACTAATGTTTTAAGGTCTTTTTCCCCCTCATAGTATTAAACTAAGTCTTGCAGGATAATCTGACAAGATTTCAGGCTGAAGCAGCACACTCTAAAGCACCTCAGCAGCACTGCTGGAAATCTGCACAGCCCTTACAGGTACAGACAGTGACACCATCCCTTCAGAGAGCACGTAAGCTATACATCATGAACCTGTTCTCCAGAAGCCTGTGTTCTGTATGGAGAGGGAGGATGGATAGGAAGTGAGCAAACTTTCAGGGTGGTGTAACACAACCCTCTCCTCTGCCGTTCCCTTCTCCTGGCATCAGGGTGGATGTAATTCTTCTCATGCATTATTGATAGGCCCAAAAGCCTGCCAAGCTTGCCTGCTTTTTTTGTGACAGACAAAGGAGGGTACACGGATGGCACCTCTCACTGCTCGGGGCTCTGCTTTCATTAAGAACATTTTCTGCCTGTTCTCCAAGGGCACCCTCTGTCAGAGACTGCCACGTAATAAAAAAAATATGGCTTTGAAGTCCAGTGAATAGAAACAAAATGAATTAGCGTTCAGGTGTTCGTGCAACCTGATTACAAAGGCCCAATTCAGTGGCGTCCTTCACACCTTTTCACTTGTCCCTGCATAATCTCTACACATCTTTTAGGGTCTCTGCCTTTCTAGTCCCCCTCCTCCCTGTTCCCCCCATCCCTTTATTTCCTAATGCTTGCAGGTCCTCCAGGAAGACACAAGCACTTACAGTTGTTGAGTGATTAAATATTTATAATCAGGGCAATGAGTGAGGTGTTGAATAATAAATGCTAAGGTTGAGGCGGCCTTAGATAATTTCTGCAGATTTCTTCATCCACAGCCTCTTTGATTCTAAGGCAAAATCCTTTTAATTAAGAATAACTTTTTTTCCTTCTTTTCTTTTCTTCTTCTTCTTTCTCTCTTTTATTTTTTTTTTTTTTGTTGTTTTTTTTTTTAGCAGCTGTGACAGGCAATAGTCCTTTATCACTGTTTTTTTCATGAACCTTAACCCTGAGAAAGTGCTTGAGCTGTTATTATAACCTTAGATAGACACGCATAAAATTTACATTGGTTGTTGCTTTCTCACATGTGGGTTTGGCTTTTATATCATGATGTGACTCCTGGGGATGCCCTGTCCAGAGCTTGGAGTTGGACTCGGTCCTTGTAGCTCCCTTCCAATTCAGCATGTTCTGCAATTCTGTGATATATAAAACATATAATATATATTTCTGTTTACCTACATTCACTCAAACTCCTCTACATCAACTCATATTTACTTAAGAAATGAAAGTCTGTAATAAATGGTCAGTCAACTGTTAGGGACAGTTATAACATGTTGTGATGGGGAAGATAAGTGACTTATATATAAAGCTTCTTTAAAGAGCTGTCTTTGTAGCTAACACTGCACTTTACAGAATAGACAGAACATCTAGATTATCCAGAGGTTTCTCTTGATTTAAACTAGCAATGAATTTGTTGTTTAGTATATATCTTTGCTCTCTTAAATTTCCCTAACCAATGGCAGTGGAGCATGGATTCTTTTGCATTTTATTTCTTTAAAATATATGCTTTAAAAACAAAAATTGCTGGTTTCTAGATTAAAGTGATAATTTCACTATGAGGGAAGGAAAGTTCTTCTTCCTTAAGAAATATTGCAGACACTTGTGGTATGGACAAAAAGCCTGTAAAAGTGGTGTCTCATGAGATTAGAAGTCCTGCAGCAAGTAAGAACCTTTTTCCTTCCCTTCTCTCCTTGCAGTTACGTTCATTCTCATGACTATGCAGGAGACTGATTTGTCATTTCTGAATGCTAGATTTGGTGGAGAACTGCTGGTATGGCACAGTCAAAGCAAAATACAAAGCAATGACTCCTGTGATCCAGAGTTCACAGAGGCTAACATGAAATGACCGAAAGTAGGAAAAATGCATTCAGCAATCGGATTCGGAGGAATAGTAAAAAGATATCTGACAGTTAGGAGCTTTGAAGCATTTCAGTGTCAAAGATGACTTAACCTGGAGCATAAAACTAACAAAGCAGCATTAGGAAACCCACAGTCTGTCTCCAGTCATGTCACTCTGGTGGCTAGATCACTTAACTCCTCTCAAAATGAAAGTTAGTGTATTTCTAAATGTGACAACACAGTATTGAAACGTGGAAAACTAATGTTCTATAGTATTTTAAGATCTTAAAATTAGAAAGGAACTAGAAAACATTCAAAAGGCAAGGCAATGTAAAGTTTTCTGTCTGATGCTCCTTCCCTCTCACATTCTTCCCCTGCTCCAAGGTGCACTCTTTTCCACAGCTCACAGCTTCCGGAGGAAACACCCACATACTCTGCCATAGGCCTCCCCACAGCCTGCAGTGTGGGTATCTCCACCACCATGGAGCACCTCATCTTTGTTCTTTTCCTCCTCCTCCTCCTGACCTCAGTGCTCCCTCTGCTTATTCTCACTCTTTTTGTTCCTTTCTCTTCCTCCCTCTGTGCAATTCTTGCTGCCCTTTCTTAAATATGCTGTCCCAGAGCCCCAGTTTGGTTGATGGGTGCAGCTGTGTCCTGTGATGGGGCTGTTGGAACCAGCTCTTTGGCACAGGGCAGCCCTGGCCTCTTCTCATGGAGGCCACCTTGCAGACCCGTCTGCCAGTACAGACACCCAAAATAAGATAAAAATTTTAGCAAAAAATTAATTTTGCTGAATGTGTAATCTAACATTCTGTAGCTGGATGCTGATGAGGAATATTTCTACTGATACATTCTGTTGTTTGACTTTTCATCTATAAATACATATAAAGAGAAATTAAGCTGTCCACTTAATCTCAGTCATTGAAATACAAAAGGGAATAGGATTTGAGTTTAAATCAAAACATCTTCACACTGGTGACTCATTCTGTAATGCAAACAGTAGAGCTGTCCTGCTCATGTTATCTCACATTATCATATTATTTATCATTATATCAAATAATTTGAAATAATATGACATCTGAAAGAAAGCAGAAGTTGGGATTGATATTTCAAGGACGAAAATAGTGATGTCCTAGAAGACTAAAAAGGTCATCAGAGATGAAAATATTTGCTCTATTTACATTTGCAGTTTCAAACACAGGTACAGTGAACAACCGAAGCAGTAAACTGAACTTTCTGAAGGACTTTTCCTTGTTCTTGTTGCTGAACGCTGTTCATGTTGTAATCCTGACCTCCTACCCATCTCCATGCTGCATGGCTACTTCTTCCTGTTGCACCTCACCAGGCTGCAAGAACTCAGTCTTTAATAAATTCATGTGTTACTTATGTGCATGGACCATTTATATCCAGAAAGATGAGAGGAAAACACAGATGCTGTATGAAGAAATTTCCAGGATTGTAAACTCTATTTGGATTGCAAATTCTCCAGAGCAGCATGCATCTTGGTGGTGTTCTCTATGGCTTCTATCCTTGACATTTGTTGACAATAGATGCCGCAAAACTAATTTGTTCAAACTAATTTGATTTCTCACACCTTTTTGGTGTTTACAGAGGGGGGAAAAAATCATCCCTAAGGCAATTCTTTTAAGTGAACTCAAGTCTTTAACCTTTGTTTTCTTGGAGTTTTCTATTCCCTTCTCATAATATTTTCTATTTCCAGACCTGGGTGCTTTACCTGAGCTACCATGTCAACTTTTAGTTGTAAAATGCTGCAACTAAACTCTCAGTTTCAGGAGAGATTTTTGTGATTTTCACTGATCAATGGAGATGAAAAGTGAGTATGAAGAAAAACTCCTATTTACACTTCAGACCACTACACCACCTGTCTTTATCTTTGTATGTATAAGGCATTACAGGGTTAAGGCTGTGTTTCCATGGCAGAAAGAAAGAAGGAGGCGTCAAGGTACACAAGATTTATTCCTCTCTCAAAACATAGTCTTTTGCCTCAAGTGACCTATTACTCTTACAACTGAGCCCAGTTTTGAAATAGATAAAATGCTTACAAGTAATTTTTACTCCTGAAGAGGACCATTTGGACTGTATATGTTGGATAGCATCCTGTGCAGCATGAGTAATGGGAAAGATTTCATAGAGGTGTTTGGGCTTGTAAGGAGACAGCACAGAACAGAGATGCCTTGTACCTAGGCAAGAGCTTAGTCCTCTGCCTCATTCAGCCACGGATTTAATAGAAAAGTAAACCACTTCTTCCCTATCCCTTACACTCATAACTTTCTGGAGCGGAAGCTGCCGCTTTACATGCATTTGTTTATCTCCTACCAGCAAGGTTCAGATCTCAATTAGGGCTTCTCGGTGATGTTATAATAAAAATATAATGATGATGATGATGATAATAATGGTAATGGTAAAAGTCAAGAAAAAGTCATTCAGAACTCTGCTGTAAATATCTCAAAGTCAAGAGCAATTCCCAGGTTTTAAAACAAATCTCAGTTTATGGAGAGAAAATTATTCCATTTGAATAACTAAGTTATGTCAGGGTCTCAACACAAAATCTCCATAAATATTTGACTCCTAATAGTGTTCATTCATGTGACACTTCATGCCCCTCAGTTTCCCTTTTTTAGGCTCATCCCTGTACAAGCTTTCAGGTACCCTGGGATGGTGCATTACAGAGTTAGCAGAAGTGTGCATGCCACAACTGGAGCAACGGATGGGAAAAGGTTGCCTTGAATTGACTCCTAATTTTGATTCCTCTCCCCACCACGGGGTAATTGCTAAACCACCAACAGCTAAATAGATCCATCAACAGATGCCAAGGCTGCTGCTAGGTTTCAGTCATGTCTTTCCCAGTAGGGGCCACTACAGAGCATCAAATAGGAAGGAAGACTGGGAAGAGAAAATGAGCACAGTATAACAGAAGGAACCAGGTAAATATGAAAAATGCTTCACTGGAAGATTAATCCTTCCTGTAGTCCATCGTTAAAGTAATAAAAGGTTTATGATTCATTTCTTACATTATAATGGAGGAGGCAATTAGTAATTACTGGATTTATAGTATTTGTTGTGTTAACTCAGCCAATAAAATACACAGCAAAACTGTTTTTCTGAAGCACGTTCATTGCAAAGTAATGTTCTTGAAGCATTAAAAATGCAATCTAGTGCACTGCACTTCATGTATTATTACAGAAAGAAGGATGGTTCTCCAACGTACACTGAGGTATTAAGAACTCAAATATTTTCATTTTTTTCCTATCCAGTTTTTTTTTTTCCCAAAGGAAGTTTAAACAGTCTAAGTAATCTCCAGTAATAAGATTTATCAGAAAACCCTATATGTGCTTGATGTCTATTGTTAAAAAAACTAAACACCCTTTTCAAACTTCCACATCTTTCCCCTTAATGCACAATCTAGTTTGTGTCTTTTCTTCACATGGGAAAATGGTCAGACTCACACAATCTTCACTAGCTACTGGAATTTCCTTTATATCTGCCCTAATAATAGTTTTTTCTTCCACTAAAGTATTTCATTAAAGTAGTATTATATTCAGTAGTATTTTTGGCCTGCTGTGAATCAGAATTCCATTATTATATATTGGTCAGTTTCACGTAAAGGTTTATATTCTGGAACTGATACAAAGTAAATTTGATATTAGAACAGTTTTTAATATATAGCAAAAAATTAACCCAAATTAACAAAAAATGAAAATATTATTTCCGTTACACTCTTGTATCTCACCTACATATGCCTTGGAGCTCAAGATCTTGGGAAGTGATTGCTTTATAATGTATCCATGTTCAGTTATTGGGCTTCTGTCCATAAGCTAAATTAAACATATAGAATAATAGAAAACATATGAATTTCCATCCAAAAAAACACAATCATCTTCCACTTTGGCCAAAGGAAAGTATACCATGAACACCACTCATTTGAGGGACCCTACAGCCAGGGAGGGGAAAGGGAATGTGAAGGGGTGAAGTTTTGAGGAAACCCCTCCAACTTAAGAAAGGCATTTTTCTAAATCATGACTATGTAATCAACCCCCATGAAATTCAGGGTTGCCAATTCCCCTGCTAATACATTTTCCTAAACGTTTTAATTTGCAAAAATAAGATTGACTTTCCCTCCACTGCAAAAAATCTAGCCACATAATCCTTGATCATCAAGGCAGTAACAGCCTTCTAAAAGTTCTTAGAACAGAATTCAGAGTTAAACTGTCATGCGTAGCACTCCTCAGGGGTTCCTGGAAAACCATTTCCCCATCTGAGCATGTAACTCTGTGAAACCAAAAAGGGAAGCAGTCAATCTTGTCAGCTGTTTCTAGTCAAAAAGGTTTTTGACAGAACAGAATTGTAATTCTTAGAAATAAATTTCTGCTATGGAATTAAGTTCATTAGAGTAAAAGCTGTTGGAAAATTCAAAATTATCAAAATTATTGAGATAAAATTTCTTTATTCATCTGAACATTTTTTTAACTCTATTGTTTCCAGAATTTTCTTCAGTAATACTGGTTAGGTTCTATGTGGGAAAAAGCAATCTGTAATCCAAACTTTTTAGGGAAGACAATAAAAGCTTACATCCTCCAACACTAGTGACAGATCTACTGCAAATGCATTATTTGCTACATTGGAGAAAATCTTATATAAGCAACATGTAAAAAAACCCCAAGCAATAATAAGTTATCTAGCATACTCTTTATCACTGCTTCCTTAATATGGTTTCAAATCCAAAGAAGAGTCTGTGTGCCTTAAAGCTTGTTGTTTTTTAACCAACCATATCAGTTGATCTAATAAAAGATAATGACTCTACAAACCTTCTCTTTAAAAACATTTCACACAGTCTAGCTAGAGACAGAGAGGGGAAAATTAAGTTCACAAGCCTTGCTTGTGAAGTCCCATTGAAGGGACGATGAATTTGTCTGGATGCAATATGTAATAAACAACCCTGTGAAAAAAAAAGGCAGAAGCTTGCACAGCATCTGCTTTGCAAACTTAAATAACTTGGCCATTTAAGTTGTTTTGTTTGGTCTGTTACATATGGCGAAATGATCCAATTGATGCACTCAGTACCATCAGTATTTCATTTTTAAAAACTAATCTGTTCTCTTCCCTTCCCCTCCCCAATGTTGATGGAGGATCAGTTTAATATCTGGATTGCTGGCAGTGCACTTGAGTGCTGGTGAGTCAGATAGATGGGAATGCTCCCTGTGAGTCAGTGTGGAGCCAGCCTCCCAGCATGGTGCTTGGGGACACTGCTGCTTGAGCTTCAGTCATTTAGATCAGAGAAAACCAAAGCCCTGAACAGTTGTGGTCACTTGAAATCAGATGGAAAAAACAGAGATATTACGCCAGTATCCTCAGCAAACTCAGAAGACAGTAATTGCACGAGGCCAGATCTGCTCACACTCTGCCAAGAACCTTGATGAGATAAAGATAGTCTTCTTTGTTTTCTGCCATTAAATAGTCAAGCTCATTATTTTTATTATTGAAAGAAACTGTAAAAGTTGCTATATTACACACAAGAAGTGCTTGCATTTCAGTGCTACACAAAGTGATTCTGTTACATATAAGCTGTAGGTTTGCACATGACAAGGAATAAATCAATCCTAGCTGTGTTTTTGCATAGACTTAAATGGAGTTTAGGGCAGCCCTAGACTTTTTAAATGATCTCTAAATCATCTGGGAGAAAACAAAAGGAATTTAATCACAAATGAATTCTTTTAGAAAGAAAATACTGCTCTACCAGTTCTTTCCCTGGCCTGTAAGCTCTTTGCAAGCAGGGCCCAGATTCTTATTTTGTGTTCACCTAGTGCATAGCACAGTCAGCTCCTCTGGGTTTTTGAATGATGTATCTCAACAAAGCTATCACAACAGTGATAACCCCGATGACAATTATGTCCGTGATAATAAATTCAACACTTTCCAGTGAATAACACATATAATTATTACACTCCATTTCTGGTTTTTATTCAAGTATTTCCAGTTTCCCTTAGCAAAAGTTCACATCCCTGACAATGCGGCCAATTTAATACACAAAAATGAACATCTGCAAAATTTCAAGCTGCTAAGAAAGCTCTGATACTTTCTTGCTTCAAGAAAGAAAAGGGAACAGACTGACAGGGAAGTTTTTCTCTTTTTTCATTCTGAATCACTCCAACTCTTGTAACCACCACCCCCCTCATTCACATAGTTGCATATTTAGTTGGCAATTTACTAGGGAATCATCACGTGCACAGAAAACCATCTGAGAAATAAAATCAATTCAGCAAAAGGGACAATAACACTAACATTTCAAAGCAATCTCAGGTGCACAGGTCAGGGAAAAAAGATTGTGGTATTCAAAGTAAAACAAATAAACATTTACTTTTGCACTGTTTCAAAATGGAAAAGCATGTTTCCTGATAAGTGATGTTCAAATGAGACTCTCCATAAAATATAGGTTGAGATCCTGACCTGAGAACTCACATGGCTGGATAGAACTCAATGCAAAATTAAAAGGAATGAGTCCTCCACCCACCAACTTCAGCAGCGCTGCTAGGCACCATAATTAATTTAGCCTTGATATTTCATCAGCCGTTGATTACAGAGTGGAGCTGAGTGGAACATTTCACACAGAAAGTGAGACAATGTTGCAACAAAGTCAGGAAAAAAATATCACTTTTCACACAACATTGTTTTGTGAATTTTGACATTTTATTTCACTTATCTGAATGAAGAATGGAGTGAGAGAAGGTGAGCATGTCAGAGTGAGAGGGAGAGACAAGGCTTATGCAGCACAGTATTCTCTAAGTGTTTAACATGTTTAATAGCTGAAGAGATGGGAGCAGATTCTCCATTTGACCAAAATTTTGTTGCATGCAAAGGAGAGATCTTTTGGGGAAACAACCATCGCTCCCAGATATTTTGACTAGACTGAAGACACTGACTCCCAGCCCAGAGCAGTAGGAAGGCTGCTCCACATCTCTGAGGTTGGTCAAGGTCCCCCAGTGAAACGTTGAACGGCTGAGCACAGGTGTAACAGACACTGAAATACAGCCCTTGACTGGTCCGGTGACTCGTTTTGGAGAGAAAGCCTTTCCCAAGGGCAGCTGCAGCAGGATGTGGTGCCAAGCTGTCTCTGCTATGGGCATTTGTGTGGCAGCTCAGAAGCCAGTGGAGAGCAGATTTACAAAGGGAGTTGAGAATTAAGAGTGTTCACTTTTATGACTGCCAACATTCACCTCAGCACTGCTCAAGTCCCTCAGTATCTCATGGCTTTCCAGGAGTAAACCCTCTTCTGGCTGAAGAGTTCTGGCATTCATTTTAGTGTAAGCTTTAAGGAGTTTTGGAGGGTGTTGTGTGAAGGGGCTTTTTGTCCAGACACTCAATTTAGGAAATCTCTCCTTTCCTCAATAGCATAATTCTTTGGCGTGAGTGTGGGTATGTGGGTGTGTGGGTGTGTGTTGGAATTTCAGAGAATCACAGAATATTCTGAGTTGGAAGAGACCCACAAAGATTATCAAGTCCAATTCTTAAGTGAATGGCCCATACGGGGGTCAAGCCCACAACCCTGGCATTATTAGCACCAGGCTCTAACCAACTTTGTTTAAATTTGTTTAAGTATCAAGAAAAAAACAAATATCCACATTTTAGCTATTTTTGATTGTGTAAATTCTGTATGTACAAATGCAGTGAAACATATTACCCTCTTATAGCAAACCTTTTATTCAACAACATGATGTAAACAGCTATTTTTGTTCTTTTTGCTAGGACTGGGAGTGCTTTGGATGAAGGATGGCGGGGGGGGGAATACTGGCATGTGTGAAATGTAGGAGAGGAAATGTAAGAGAGAAATCAGAACACGACACGTAATAGGGCTACAGAAAGAGCAGCTGATAAAAAAAAGATAAGCATTGAAGAGGAAATTAAAAGACAGCAAGTTATCCACTTGGAATTGATCAAGAAACAAGAGCATGTATGCCTGTAGTAACATCTCCATCTCCCATTGGCAGTTCCTCCAAGTTCCAGGGTGTTCCCTGAGCCCTGGCTGCCATCCAGCTTGGGTAATTATATTCTACTTACATAAAATTCCCCTTGCAGTTTCAATTGGACACCACTTTGCATCCCAAACTGTTCTGCAGTGTGGTTATGCCTGCTTCACAGCAGAGATGGCTGCATTTCAGCAGGGAGCAAAGTTATCTTTTTATATAGTTCGTATACTATGTTATAAAGCACCTGGGACCCTTCTGCATCAAACCTGCTGTACACATTATGTTATCAGTAGTATTCAAGTTATTAGGAGAAATAGTATACAGTCATCATTTATCTACTGAGACAATAAATTCTCTGTTAAGTAGGGTCTAAGCTAAATCACAGTGCCATAGTAGTGCTCAGATGGAATTGAATGGCACAGTTATAAAAGTAATTGAACAAGCCAGTATGGCTACAGCTGGGAAAAGTAAATCAAAGGCCTAGATCCTCAGCTTAAGTAAAATAGATTCATAGAAGCTCAACTATTTACACCAGTGGGGAATTTGCCTCAAAAAAACCAGGCTGGCAAAGAGGGACTGACCATGTCTCACAAAGTTTTAACGCTTTTCCCCATCCAGTAGGAGCAAGAGGGCAAGTGCTGATGAACTGTGTTTAAGCAGTAGTTGCAGACTTAGGGGAGGTTCTGAGGCCAAAAAAATTAGAAAAAGGAGACAACCCTGGCATTACGCGCGCGCACACACACACACACACCCACACACACCCACACACACCCCACACACAAGGGAAGAGCCAGTGAAAGAGAAAACAGATTCATAATATAACTAGGATTGCAAAAGTGACCCACAACAGTCAGCTGACACAGGTGAAGGAGCCAGAAGAGGGGAATTGTGCTGTTGCCCAGTAGCTTGAAAAGAAATCTGAATGCATATTAGTTTGGTTTTTTGTTGTGTTTGGTTTTGGGTTTTTCATGTTTAGATCAAAAGGGCATTAAGTAATTCGATCCATGTGTTTACACAGAGAACAGTATTAGCATGGGGATGCATGGAAGCCACATGGGAGTATCTGCTAAATGAGTCTACACTGAAAACAGCCATTCAGCAGTCTTGCAAAACCCATTGTATGAAGGAGAGCTGACCACTGCATAATTCAACTAAGTGAAAGACAAAGCCATTGAGTGACTGAATGCAGCAGCTCGTGGGGCACAGACAGGATTGTTGTGCAACTGGTCTAACCTGTTACTTTTACGATCACTTCCACATCCAGAGTTAGGAGATGGAGTATGATAGGTTCCACAACAAAGAGTGTGACAGAAAAAGGTAATCAATGAGTGTGAAAGGTAATCAATGAAGAAAAAGCAGATCATTCAGCTTCTAGAATTCCAGAGAAGTGTATTTAAAATACGAAAAAATGGTTTAAATTAATTTGTGGTAAATTGTTTTTTCCTTGGTCATGCTTTTGGGCTACTGAACAGCCACTGGCATTCCATTTACTGCGCCTTATTGTAAAATGTAACATGTAAAGGACAGTATAGTGAGAGACAGACATTTTTCAGAGCATGATTTTTCTGCTGAAGAAAGCTGATTTGGACCTGCAAAGCAGACTTATGAGATGAGCGAAATAATATTTCATTCATGGTGAAGTTTGAGAGAAGGTGTTGTTGAGGCACAGCATCACCAGCCAGTCAAAGCAGGTGATTGTCCTGCTCTGCTCTGCATTGGTGCAGCCTCACCTTGAATATTGTCTCCCTAGGTTCCCCAGGACAATGGCCACAGCACCAAGCCTGACAGAGTTCAAGAAGCATTTGGACAATGCTCTCAGGCTCATGGTGTGATTATTGAGGTGTTCTGCACAGGGCCAGGAGTTGGACTTTCATGATCCTGATGAGTCCCTTCCAACCCCGCATATTCTATCATTCTATGAGGCTCTGTGGAAGACATTATAATAGACACTGTTTCAAAAACCTTGTCAAGGTGGAGGTAAAAATTCTAATTTGTGCCAGTAGTTGGTATCTTCTAAAGGAGCAGGAAAGTCAGTTGAGAAGGTGATGAGTTTAGCTCCTACTGTTTTTTGATTGACCAGCCAGTCCTGCTGCAAACTTCAAAAGATAGCAAGATTATAAAAAAGTCAGTTGAAATAGATTGCACAGAACATACTGAATACAGCCAAAAAGTGATAGATTTAAATAGGAAATACTGCTAGATAGCATAATTTCTTTCAGAATATGAGAAACTTTAAAGTACCCCAGCAACAGCTTCATACTTGGAAAAAAAGAAGTCTTTTTCAGAAAAAAACCTAAAAATAATTGGGAATAAAGCTTAAGAAAATGGGTCAAGGAATATTTTTATTTTTATTTTGTACGTACTGTGAAGTATTTTGTTGAATTACAGAACCACATATCTGAAAATCTTACTAAAGCACTGGAGACAAGACTTAATTCTTTATTGTGGGCCTGCTAATGCTCTTCAGAATTAAGCTAAATTACTGTGTCTTTCAAGCCTCATATTTTTGACAAATGTCTAAGACTTCTTGATCTTTACCATGTATTTCACACTGGTTCATAAGTGAACTTTTCAAAAAATTAGCTTTTGATTTTGCCCCTTGCATTTTGTCAACCGGATTCTTGTGAGCTTTGGGTTATCAACTTTAAGCCTCTGCTTCACAGAGGCTAATTAAATTAAGTCAACTGAGTGCAAAGGCAGCTTCTCAGGTCTGCACTAGAACAGGAGCCAATCCCAGAGGGACGAGGAAGGGTAAGGCAGCAGCATGCAAGCTTTTCCCCTTCCCCCTTCCCCTTCATGTAAGCTGTCCTAGGCACTGTCCATGAGGCTGTCAGCTGAAACTGGCGGCTGCCATCAACTAACACTGGGCACATGAAAATGAGCCAAAAAGACAACAGAAGGAGAATGGAAGTGCCAATGTCCTCAAAATTCTGGCGCTGAATGGAAATAAAATCTCCTTTATCTACCTCACTAATTTGTTTGATTAAGGGGATGTGACTTATCCCCATACATTGGGGACTGGTGAGAAAGCTGCTGGGAGATGGCTTTTGAAATCATGTGTGCCATTGATTGCGGCTCCCAGTCTGTGGGCAGAGACTACTGGTTTATCCCCTGATTAGCAGAATGGCCTCACTACAGGAAAGTCTGTGAAGCTGGGAAAGCTTGGGGTAATTTCTACTGGTATGTGTCAAAAGGTTGCAATCAGCAGATGTAATTTGGGGTTGTAGCAGTTATCATGTCAGGTACAGGTGGAAGTTTAGAAAACTCACAGGACTATTTTTCATACACATAGCTTCACAGGACTAATTTTTCATACTGCAGTACGAGTCCACAGGTTAAAGGTTTAAGTGTCCAAGTCAGCATTCACCATTCGAACTGGAAATTATTTTGCTGTATTGCATAAACATGGCAGTAACCTTTCCTCTCTGAATGTGATGTACTCTTGTGCTAAGTGGCTGAAAACCTGGATGCATTGAGCTCAAAGAAGGAGATAGGTCTGCAGGGAGAAGTTATGTGTGTTAATAAACTGGTTATTAACATAAAGAGAAGGGGGCATTTCAAAAAACATAAATGCTTTCAAGCACATGAGCTCTTCTTCAGGACTAAATTTCATGTTCTTACACTCAAACTCAATGGGAGCTTTAGCATGAGCTCATTCATCTCTCATATTTAAATTGCAAATAGAGAGGATATAAGATTCATCCTAAAGGAAATGAAATTATCTACCATTAAAGAAATGATGGGGTTGTTCTAAATAAAGCCTCGAGTGTTGGAGCATCTTGACCCAAAGTGGGTGTAGAGTTCAGAGAAGGCAAGTCAGAACACTTTTTAGCATTGGTTTACCCACCTGTTAAACGGGTCTAACAGTCAACCTCAGGAAAACAGAGAGGATTAATTAACATATCTGATGTTCTCTGAGATTTAAGAGAAGAGAAAGAATACAGTGCAAAATACTATTCTTATTTTTGTCATTTTGGTGATCCGTCATCCCCCAGCTCTGTGGGGACAGGAACTACTGTTTGATTCAGCAGGCAAACACATGCAAAAGCTGCTGAGATTTGCCTTTGTTGTGGGCTGTCAAATGTGTTTTTATTTTTATTTAATTATTGGCCTTTATTGGGAGTGAGTTCCGATTCTGAGTGCTTTCATGGGACATCATATGATGAGGTGGTACCAAGGGAAGTGCTGCAAAGTAGGTCAGGTACCACAAATGTAACCAGACAAGTCACTCAGGGGAAGTTCAGCTGTTTCAAATAAGTCAGAGACTACAGCCTGGAAGACAGTGATTAAAGCTTAGAAACCTTTACTGAAGCCACAGCATGATAGGCCTGAATCACTCCAGCAGTCAGATAAAGTTGTGCTATTATCAGTTTTCAGCCATCGTGCTAAAATTCTGATCCTGCCAACCTTACTCACATCAGGGACTATCCTTTGCCTGGCAAGGAGACCCATTTCCTGTGTTCACACATCATAATTGAGGTCTGAGCCTAGAATAAATAAAGGCATATGAAAGACACTCAGTGCTGTCTACATTGTATAAACTTTGCCTAGGCGTTTGAATGTTTATCCAAATTGAGCTCATTCATTGAATCTTTTGCGGTTCTTGCACGGGCAGGACTTAAAATACTGTCAACCACCTTACGTAATTAAACGAGAGTTTGTAATTAAATAGTCTCAATATTTGTTGAATTTGAGCTATCTTCCCTCACAAAAGGAAAATAAATCTGGAAGAGATACTTTGATATATATTTTGTTTAACTAAAACAGAATGTTTAAGCGCTACCTCATACACACCTCTTTACATCTGCCTAATTTGATAGTTAGCTATAATAATAAATTCCCAATCCAGCCCTTTCAATCTATGTAATCATTGTACACCTTTAGAGGCACAATTTCTTAAAAGGGGAAGTGTTTGGTGTTACACTGGTCTGAAAAGGCCTAAACTTCATCAATTTCCATACCTTACTGCATATCTTCACTAGTTTCGGGTTTTGCCTGTGCTTAGGACCAATGAATTTATAATGTTTTCTTTGCCCTGGAATGGAAAAATAGAAAAGAACTTGAGTCTGGGTTTGAGTTGGTGGGTTTTTTTTTTTGTTTGTTTGTTTGGGTTTTTTTTGTTTGTTTGTTTTGTTTTTGTTTTTTTGTTTTTTTTGTTGGTTGCTTGCTTGGTTGGGTTTTTTTCCCCTTAATATACATTTTGATTTAGATATCAAACTGGTCCTGATGCTGATTTTTGACAAAATTAATTGTACCAGAAGTGTCCTATCCTGCAGCACTTTCCCCTTGACATCCTGGGCTGTTACATGTTCCTGGGCAGGCAAGTCTGACAAGGATGTTGTTACACAGCTCTTGTTTAGTGTTTAGATCTTTAATATTTAGATCTTTAAAGTGTTTTGTGTCTACTTCTAGGCAGGCTTTGTGCCAGTTCCCCAACAATGTAGCTGAATCAGTAACTTGGAGCCAATTCCATGGTAGTGGGTCCAGCAGTCTGCTCTGGGTATGTATCTTGTGAGTCCTGCAGCCTGCAGGCCTCTTTGCCAAACAATGATATAATCAATAAGCTGCCAGCTCTTGGATCAAGGATGAATCCAAGATATTTTAGGCTTATCCAATTACCGAATAATTGTGTTTGCAATAACTAGCTCGTGTTCAGCACATTTGTTTATTAGAAGAAAGTTGATTGCTGCTGACTCTTTCAGTGCCAGTACAGCCAGAAAAGCTCCACTCTATTATGTCTTCACTAACCTTAGCAAAGTTACCTCTGACTGTCTGTTTTCCTGTTTTTGGTGCATTGTAATGACATGCAGCTTAATTCACATTGCTGTCCTCCAGAGGGGTTAGCATAAAGGCTTTAAAGATATTGGCAGTATGCCTCCAATTTCCTCTTCTCCCCCTTATACAACTACAGAGCTTTAAATCACAGTCCCTAAATTCACAATCAGCTCCTGAAGCCACCCAGTGAGGCAGCAGGATGTGGAGCTATTCCGAAGCACCGATGAGCACCGAGTGCTGTGCTCCTGGGGTCCCCTCTCCCTGCAGCCGACAGCAAATCAGTGTAACCTACCTGGCAGGCAAGGGTTCTCTTTGTTATGCAAAATGGTGTTTTTCAAGATTTTTCACTCTGCAGACAAAGAAATAACGCATAGACACTGCAGAAAGCTAAAACTGTAAGAATTCTAGCTGTTCTGGAGCAGTACTGTTTCAGTGATTTCTTTGAATACAAGTGTAGTAACTGCCCAAAACACCATAAAAAATGTTAAGATATTTTCGTGGTCATTCTTTTGGACATTTTGCGCTTCCAAGGAGATCCCAAGATGCAGCAACTATATAGTATGATTTGGTCCCAGGTTGATTTTCATTCCCCAAATTCAATACGATTTGGGACTCCTTTGAGAAATTCTAGCAAAATTTTCTTTAGAAATCGTGCTTAAAAGAGATTGTTCCACTCATGCACCTAGTAGGTAAGCATAAATATGTTGCAAATGAAGCTGCATGGGTTGAGTTTTTTAAATGTTTTTGCAACTCTTGATTTTCTCAGAAGGACTTTAGTTTTGAAACTTGAGGAGAAAATCTGAAAAAACCACAGTGAACATACTGGACCAACAAAAATATATTTACATATTGTAGAACAATATACATTCAGGGCAGAAGGGTGATGAGAGCAGAAGCAAATATCCATGGCTCAACAAGTGAGTTTCAGTCTGTATCCAGAGGTATGCTCCTTTACATTGCACTTAACACAGGCTCCCAGGAAATCAGAGTGTGAACACTGAGCATATCATAGCTGTAAGGGTTTTCAGTGGCATTGGTCATGGTTCAAAGAAGATACAGATGCCTTTCAGTCAACAGCCAAAGGGAATCACATACCCTCTTTCCTGGAAACAGATAAGGTGCTGGGATAATAGTAGCTCACTATGCAGAAGCAAATAAAGGAAAGGATTAAAAAAAAATAATAAAAAGAGACAAACAAAGGTAGTTTAAAACAAGTGGTAACATCACTCTTAATTTTTTTTTTTCTACTGACAGTTTTAAAAATCACTTAAAATCCACATAAAAGTACAGTATGTGGGATTCAAATAAACACAAGTGGCCTACTAATGTACTAACGTGTGTGTAATTATTTTAAAATCTGGTTGCACAACAATGAACTCTGCTTTTCATCTTAATCTCATGGAGGAGAAGAGATTTCTGTGGTCTTGGTAAAATGCAATCCACGCCAGGCTTGGACTAGTCTGGCCACCCAGGTTTGCCTTTTCATATATCTGATAGATGTGTTTTGACAAGTTGTATTAAGTACAAAGCAGGCCACCAGAGCAGCATGTGGAGTTGATATAGACAGAGACAGAAAGGCAAATAACAGTATGAACACACTTTTGTAGGCAGTATTTGCCATAACTGAGTATCCCCCCATACATCATATTACCACACTTCATGAAGGGTGAAAAAAAGTCAAAGCAAGAAACAGGGTTTAAAGGCTTTCAAAAGGCAATATTTTATGCAGGATTTACAGTCTTTGCATCTCCTTTATCTGTGTCAGATTTGTTTTATTTTTTATATTTTTTAAGAACTGAATTGTAGGCCTCGGTGTACCTTTTATTTTACACTGGTTCAGTTAAGGGGAATGTCAGAGCTTCCATTCCCACTACATCCTTCGCTTTCTATTAATACCAGTGTATGTTTCATTTAGTCACTCCTCTGAAAACTGGTGCAGAAACTTCATAAAGGGAAAAAAAATGCTGGCACATGCACACCTGAATTGATTGCCCTTTTCTTTCACAACCATCTTGAGTACATCACCGTCATCCTCCAGAGCACTTCTAAACAAGTTTTGGCAAAAGCAAAAACAAACATTATTTTACAACATCTTTGGATGCACTTCCAAAATGCAAAACTAATTAATCAGTAGTCTCTGAGAGGCTCAGCTAAATGTGACTGCCTCTTTGACACTGATCTCAGCTTTGATGTGAATATAGAAAGCATGTGAGCAAACCCCCTACAAGAGGTAATGGGTTTCAATTATTTATTTGTTTGGAAGACGGGGGAGTAGAAGGTTAGCAATAAATACACAGCTAATCCTGCTTAGGCCCTCCTAACCACAAGGGTGTTTAACTCCCTGCTTCCTTACACCGTGTCTGCACAGGATGCAGTAGGATGCCTTTCTTGGGCTGTCATTGTGCCAAGTTCCTTACAAAGCAGAATATACTTAAAGGACATGCATACTGTCAAGCCTCATATAAAGACTGTTATTTTTAATTATTCATTAGCGACACTAGAGAGCTGCTAGCTCAACATATAGGCCTTTCCCCTTGCTTCGTTTAACTGTCATTGGTTTTCAAGTCAAGAATATGTGTTCTAAGCGTTAGCTAGTCATTAGCATCATATTCTCCAAACACAATATAATCATCCTAATAATTGATTGTAGTGAAGGTAGTCGCTTGTATCCCATACAGTTCTCAGCCATGAACTTTGTCCTCTGCAGTTTATTATGCACAAAAAAACATCTTGATGCTATAATCTATCTTCCTCACAAATTTACATCAAAGGGCAACAAGCTACATATTGTTCAAAACATACCACTTGTATGATGCTGTAAGAGCACCTGCTTTTTCTGAAAAGCATGTTATTAGTAAATATGAAAAAAAAAAAAGGCACCAAGTAAAAGCCTTCCACATAGAGACTATGAGTGTATATAGAGAGAAAGTACACACAGGATCTTTCTTTGGAAATAAAACCTGTTAAAATAAAGTAGAATGACTTTGTGTCACAAACAGAAGGGCTATATTGATACTCGACTGATTAAGAGAAACTGCCTGTAGAAGTAAGAGTAATCTAAAATACTTATGTGATAAATACCTTGGGAAAAATGCCTGCTTTCCTTGTTGACTGGACTAATTTAAAATCATTTCATGTTCTTAAATCATTTATAAGTTCTACTGTTTTTCTCTCCCCCTACACAGACCTGTCTAATGCAATATATAGATAGTGAAACTTAGAAGTTTTCAAGATGTCTATTTATAAAAGTTTTAAATCTGATTTGCCACACAAATTCTCTAAGCCTAAATATAGTCCTCAAAAGGGGCTAATGAAAGGGGACAAAAAGAATCCACTGAAACATTTATAAAGATGAGGAGAAAAAAAATCTGTGGTAAACAGGAGCTAATTGTAACCCCATTCCCATCCTCACCTGCTTCCAGCTCAAAACCAATATGATCATTGACCTCCGGAAGATAAAATTGGAATCTTCTATATTTACTTGACATATTAGATCTACATACAGAAATCTTATTACAAGAGTGATTAAGCAATTATTTAGATACAAATAAGTATCTTAAAAATCTGGGGAGCTTACTCATCTGTACTGTACAAATACACTTTTCACCATCTTTAAGTAAGCGGAGGGATTGCAGGAGCATTGGACAGCACAGTTGACTAGACTGGAAAGCTCTCAAAGAGAGAACTAACTTCTTGGAAATTAATCCAGCTCTTTTCTTCTTACAAGAAGGCGTCAACTCTATGAAAATCTTCAGAAGCCAATTAGGTCACATGACGTCTACAAGCAGAATGAAGAGGATTTAGTAAGTCACTGTTGCCAGTTCAGTAGAATTCTGAGACCAGCATCTCAATGTGATGGACAGTGAAGTATGAAAACATGGGATAGCCATGGCTAAGCCAGCATGAATGGCTTTCCTATAAAATAGTAGTCAAATCAGAAAATTGGTGATATTTTCTCTGACAGAATGGTAAGAAATGTTAAATACTAATATCATCAAAAGTACTCATTTACTATGTGTTTCATCCTTAACTGGTTACTCAGAGATCACTCCAGCTCTTGCACATGCACAAAGCCTTAACAAGTTTATAAGCTGTATTATTTCTGTTTTCTGAGTTAATCACCAGACACTCTTAACACAGAAAGAATTGCTTTCCCTTGAGGACGCTCAGCAGTATCAGTTATTTTTTGAAGTTGTCATTCAAACCAGATATCATTCAAACAAACCTATTCATAACTATTTAAAATCTGTTTTTCCGATAGTAATGACTAGATTTTTAAAAAATTGTATTCTTGCAGAAGGATAAATGCTTCTAATAGATGTTGCACACAACAATAAGGCTTTAAAAGAGAAGTGGGAAGACTAATGAACTCAATGAGCTGTAACATTCTTTTTACTATAGTTTTTGTGGTTGAGGGTGCATATGTCTTCCTGCTACTAAAATATGTACCAAAAATGGTATTAAATAAATCAACACTTCTCAGATAAAGTAACACTGGGCTTACTATGGGGTTAATTTGCAGTACGGATCTTAAAACACTAGGGTTCGTTTTCTATCTGAGGCATTCTAAATCATTTTGTGTTTTTCTCCTCTTAGTAAAACTTTTGGAAACATGATCAACTGACATTGTGCAAGAGCCTGGTCTCCATCTCTATTTCACTAGCTCTTACTCAGATAGATGGAATCTTTGACAGTTCTTTAGTCCTTGGTCACTGAAGATATCTGTAAGACAGAGTCAATTTTCTAGATCTGACAATAGAACTACCTTCTACATCTTCTTCTATACCGTTAGAGTCGCCTCTCTCCTGTGGGAGTTTCATATTAGAAAGTACATTTCCGAATTCCATTTCAAGGAGCTGTTTCAATTCCTTTTCAGTGAACATCTTGTCAGCTTTACCAATTCACTGATCCATGTTTCTCATGCAAACCTAGAAAATCCATGCAGCACACTGTACATTCCCCAATGTGACCATGGCTGGGCTTTGTTAACTGGTAAGTAGGTTATTATTTACTTCTGATGAATGATTAAGAGCTCTGTGTCAATGTAAAGAAATTTGACCTGTGTGGTCCAGCTGCTAGCTGAATTCAATTGCTTCTACTTGAGCTTGGTATGTGGAATATTTAGTAGTCTTCAGCATAAGAATCTTTGCTCAGGCAGGAAATGTAAATATTTGCTTATTCCTTACAAGAGGAAAAGGTCAAGTTTTACTAAATTGCCCATATCACACTTCTCAATATCATAAATTTTATCAAAAGCTCAAATTTTTGTTGTAAAAGTAATATTCATTTATCCACAATAAATATATTTAGTAAGTGACTGTCTAGCATAATAATCCTCTTGCTTTTTACTTTTGTCACAGTGTATAGTGTTTCACAGTATGAACAGCAATAATGGTCATGTGTTCATATGAGTAGATTCATTTTGGCAAGTCTTGTTAGTTGACAGGTATGTAATACACTTGCCTTGCGGCTTTGAGACCAGGTTTCAAATACAGCCTTCACTAAAGTGACTGAAAATCATTCAGATCTCATAACTGTATCAAGTGACAAGTAATGTGAATTCAGTCAGTATGTGCATGGGACCTGATGTACACTAGCCAGTCAAAAGTGCTTCTCTTTATTCAGTGCACTGCTATCTCTGACCATCAGAAGACACTTAAGGCAAGGGATTAAGGCCAGCAACACAAATCTATCTTTCTAAATATATTCATATCTTTCCAGAAAGACATTTATGTGCCCAGCAGCTGTTTCCTTAGCTTTTGTACTCAGTGTCCACCAAGAGAACTCAAGTCCCTCACATGTACAATAAGGCCACTGTACTAATTGTCAACATTAACTGCCAAAAGCAGCTATTCTATCAAGTTGATGTTGACTCAGACATGGACTTGTCCTGATTGGGCTACTCTTTAACGCTGCTGGACACCTCTCACTGTAATGTTTTCACTGCTCACCAAAGAGTGCCAAATGTTGGCATCTCATTCATGCTTGTCATTGTCATGATATCACACATTAAGCTTGAAGAGGAAACAAGATTTCACCTTATTATATCACATACAAGGAAAATGTCAGTCATATGAACTCATGGTCAGAAAAAGGAAACTAGAATTTATGTCCAACAGCCAATGATCCTGCAGGCTCTAGATAAGCTATTTAATTCCTCTTTTTGTCCCATCTTTATCCACTATAAAATAAACTTATTAAGAATAAGATTATGTGTGCTAGGCACTTTGAGACATACAGCTGGTTTACAATGTTTTTATCCATGGGCACAATGTACCGCACGTGCAAGTATGTTTATTTTATTATAAGCATCTCAAAACCCATTTTATTCCCCCAAATGTTTTCTTTTAAGGAAGAAAGCATAGTACAGATGGAGTGTCTTCCAACTTAGAAAAGAAACTTGTGTTTTCACTTTGTGGCATGGTGAGCAGCATGGATGAGGCATATTGCTCCTAGTTGTGACATGGCCATACCAAGAGTGGTAGAAGATACTGAAATGCTTGGAGGGAGAGCTCTCATTACACCAGAAAAGAAGAAGGAAGCCATAGGAAAGGAAGTCGGTGGAATCTGGCTGTTCTCAGACTTCTATGCTTCTCTCCTTCACTGCCTTACTTTAGAGCTTTCTTACTCAGATGGTATACTCCTTTCTTTTAATTCAGGTCAGACCTTTGAGGTTTTCAAGCCTTTCTGAGTCCTGCCACATCTGTTTCCTTTCTATTTATTACATATATTCTTTCCTTTTCCTTTTTTTCCCCCCATCATTGCATCAGTTTTCATATTTACAAACTGAATCCTTCAAGATGTTTTCTTCCCTTCTTCCACCCCAATTGTCTATGAGTTCACTGAATCCTGAGGAAACATGAGGTCGGGTCATCACTGCTCTGCCCCAAGGCTTTCCACTTTATCTCATAGTATGTCAGTGTTCTCTGTGCTGTTTGCAGCTCCTCCCAATTAATTTTCATATGCTGATATCAGCTGTACACTGGAAGTAGCCACAACATTTGAGGGGGTGCTATTTTTATTATACTTTACCTTTTTGGTTGTCTCCTCCACAGTCAAAATCACAATCCCAGCTTTTCCTTGACAAGTTTCTTAATGAAATAAAACCTAAACAATCTGTAAAATAATTAATCTACTCTGATCACACTTGAAGATTACTGATTTGTTGGGGTTGGTACTGTTAGTAACTTGACTGTCGTACTCTTTGGACTAAATCAAGATAAACCAGATATTCCTTAGAGAAAGCTGTACAGAAGAAGGGAAAAAACACGACTTTCAAGTAAAAATACACTGTAGCACAGTCACCGCCTTTCCATGCTGTGTCATTCAAGCCATAATTTTGGGAAACTGTAGGATGTCTATTCCTTGTGCTGTAAGCTGTAAGCACATGAGAATTGTGTGTGTGTTCATTGCTACCTGTAAAAAGTCTGTTTTAAATTACTTCTAATAGTAATTTAAAGTCTGTTTTAAATTACTTCTAATTCTTCCGGGTCTTTTTTTCTTTTTTTCTTTTTTTTCCTCTAAAATCATTGCAGTGATCATTACAGAAAAATCTTATTCTTCCATAAGTCAGTAATGTTAGTGAATTCCTCACTGTAGTTCAGTCTTGAACCTTACCAGCATGAGTCAGGGGAGCTCACTGACACCCAGTGACATTATTTACAGCATCTGAAGATTTGGGGGCTTGGGACAGTGTAATGATCTTGTTTCATCGAGCTAATAACTATGGAAACAAACACAATAAATGGGAGTAACATTCATAGCAATATGAATAGGAACACACTGTAATTTTTAATGCTGAATTACAACTGCTTAGGCAGGTAGAAAATATTAGATATTCATGCGTCTCAGGTAACCTGCATAGAAGTTTAGGTCCATACCAAAACTGTGAAGAACGTGAATCTCTAATTTGTGTTATTTACAGCATTCAGAACTAAATTCATACTGTTGGTCTCATCTGCCTTGAGGCTTCTTTATCAGGATTGTTCTGTGTAGCAGCTTACCCATAAAAGATCCTTTACATTGAAGTTTGAGGACTGAAACTCTATAACTCAAAAATTACTTCGCAGAACAATTAATTTGGCTAAATGTCTTGTGGGGTAGCTTCAAAATTTCAACATACGTTCAAATGTTAGAACAAATATCCTGTGACTTATCATGGCATCTGCATTAGTAAACAAAATTTTTGAGACGGGCCTTTGATTCTGGTGGTAGGTGGAATCTAGGGAAATGTGCAAAGGAAATGTAACTTGGGACATTTCCTTTGTTCTTTATCCTGCAGATTTTACATCTCTGACATTGTAAATCAATAATAGAATAGTTGTACAGATCAAGCATAGATTTATACATGAAAGTTTCCCAAAGATTTAATGTCCTTTTTTTTTACCAGAATTCCATTTCAATAACAGGCCACTTTAAAAAAATGGCTACCACTTAAATCAAGAATCAATTAGAAACATTAATAAAAAAAGCCCTGTTAACTTCCATTAGACCCTAAATGAGCTTTTTAATCTCCATTAATCATGCAGTTGTTAATCATTGTTTTTATCAAGATTGTAAAAAAACAGCGTTTTTAATTCCTTTCAAATAAATTAAAAATCAGCTTTGCTTAAAAACTACAAGAAAAACTTACCTACCAAATGAGGAAGGGAATGGAATTCATGTGTTCAGTTACTTCTTGTTCATGGACTGAGGTAAACACTGGTGGAAAATAAAGTCAGCTGATTGATAACTAGTATAACATCATCATCTGTGATGAAGACTCAAATCACAAAGCTTTTTATAAGGCCCTGACTCAAGACTGGGGCATAAGGAATATAGAAAATGACCCTACAATTTTGTAGAAATATTTTTATTTTCCGTAAGGGTTAGCTAAAGCATTGGGAAGTATATGGCTGTTTCCTGATTATGCTGTATTAGTTCCTTTTTGAAATAATCATAGAATCAGGGAATTGCAGGATGGTTTGGGTTGGAAGGGACCCTAAAGATCATCAAAACCTTAATGGCTCAGTAAACTTGTCAGATACAACTTGCGCTAGCTGTCATACAGCAGTCACTGCCCACAGACCTCAAAAATGGGGAGAAGCCTGCTGGATTTTAAGGCCGGTTGAGAAACCCTCCCAAAACCTTCCCTTTTTGGGAATGATGTCATCTATTCTAATTCTATTTTCTTTTTAAGCATCATTATTTATGGTTGGCATTATTTGCAGAAAAAAAAAAATTAGAAAACTGTGATGGGTATAGTAGGCAAGGAATTCAATCTTTTTTAACATTTCCTGCACTCATTTTCTATGTCTCTGATAGATCTGTATCATCCACTGTGACACTGACAGGCTGAGAAGTAGGTAGGTGGGAATGAAAATACCCTGTGGGATTTTTAGGCTTGGGCAGTGCAAAGGGACATAGTACTCCTCTCTGTTAAAATTCTATACAGAAAACCATTCAAATTTCAGTTTAATGTCCAATCTTTTACAACACTCACCTAAGCCTGGCCTTTAAGGCTACCCCACCCCTAATTAACACCAGCAGCAGTTCACAACAAAATAATTATTTAGCCCAGATGTGAAAATTTCCACTTTAAAAAGCAGGGATGAACCTTCCCTCTGTATGAAATGTTCATACACTCATGAAAACATCAGGCATTTTCTTCTTGCTTGGCTTACAAATATTCTCCCTCTTACACACAAAAGAACGGGTACATTGCACAACGGCATCAGAGGGAGCCTGGGGGCAGCAGTGCCATGCGTTCAAGAATTACCTTGGGGCTCTTCAAGACAGGCCACTGGAGGCGGAGGTGACACAATGAATTCAGAGAAAGTGGAGGAGTGCTGGCTGAATAGATTCTTATGCATTCTCTGTATTTAGTAATACCCACATATTGGCATTGACATGAGTTTCAGAGGCAGAAGGGTTGAGATGCAACATGGCATTCATAACGAAGACTGATAGAAGCAAAATAGGAATGATACTAAATGGGACATCATTAAATATTATTATGAGATAAAGTTAAATTTACTTAGTAGAAAAAAAATTCTCCTAAGAACTGTATTTCAAAGACTGACATTTCATTGCTTGGCACATTCCAGCAACGACTGAGAATTGAACAAAGACATTTCACTCTAAGAAGATCAGGGAGCAGAATATTACACTTCACTTTTTAATGCGTGAGTGAGTTTAGTGTGGGCTGAAGGTAGGAGCTGATAAAGCAAGGAGGTGCTGTGCACCCTTCAGTCAAACACACTCTGTTTCGTAACTGCCAGAGGCCTTCTCAGGTGCTCCTGGTCTCTCTGGCAGAGAACATGGATATGTGAAGCTGTGTGCAGGAAGGACCAGCTTATTTCTCTGGGGTGCTTGCTCTAGCCAGAGCAGAGATCTCCACCTAAGAAATGAAAGCTCCTAACAGCAATAAACTGAGCCATCTAGACCGTACTCTAGTTTTTCAGATTTTATGAGCTCATGAAAGACTTTCAGGCTTAATCTTTCAGCCATAGTTAAGACTTGAGGGCAAGGAGAGAGGACGTGCTAAATATAGCAAAACAAGCAGAGATTCACTCTCCAGGAGGGAGTAGGAAATTATGAAAATCCCTGCAAGGACTCCACATTCTCCATAGGTATGCAACACAGTAGGTTTTGGAACAGAGATATGTTGGTAGAAGTATTGCTACGCAAGCGCAAAGCCATTCAGTGACTAACTCCAAACCTAGACCTGATTTGCCACACAACTCTAGACCTACCCACTGCCTACATTTCTTCAAAGGCAGTTGATTTGAACTAGAGAGTCTTCCTTAATTTTCCTCTAATTTCTTACTACTGGAAACAATCACCACCTAACGCCTTAAGCTCATTCTGATCAACTCCCTCCTTCCTTTCTGGTCCTTTCCTGTTGTCCCAGGTGCAGGCATTTGGTCTCCCAGCCATCCTTGTTCCCATAGGATTTTGAACAGCCCCTGTATCTCAGTGTGGAGAGCGTACCTATGAATATGGTATTCTCAAAATATTCTTCAAGGCTTTGCTGAGGTAAATGTTGTCTTTCCTTAAGATATGTTGTGCTTTAGTATTAGTAGGGTCTTCTTAACCTATTCCATCTTGATGCAACTCTTTCACCCTTCAGTAGCCTGAAGGCTGGAAAAGACACATGGCAACTCTTCTTTTTGATATGTCTTGTTGATGTTATTTACCACACCCTGGTACCTTGTGATGTTTTGTTGTGATTGCTCGGCTTCTGCAAGCTGGGTGTTACCAAGCAGATTCAACATTCCCTGTCCTCTCTGAGTTATTGCGATTTAAATGGTGCTTTAATGAGTTCTGCATGAAACAGAGGCTGCCTAGCACCTGGGCAATCCTTTACCAGCAAGGAGCTGGGATCTCTCTTCCCTTTGTATCAGTCTTTCATTAGTCTAATGAGATTTATTCTACTTTCCTGAAGTAGGGAGAACTATTTAATCTTCTGCTGAGGTCTACTGAGTGTTCAGTGGTTTGTTAACTATTCATCAGTATTTGGGAGATGCCACCCTATCTCAGAAATATCGTCAGTATAGAATAGATCACTGTTCAGTCTAATTTGGTAGCAGTTTTCTGTGCTGCTTTCTTCACAGTGGTTCAGTCTACTCTTACCTAGCTCTCAGCTGCAGCTATTTGTACTCGTGCAGAGAGGGGATGGGGGCAAAACGCAGTGTGGGATGGTATGAATTCATATGAATTTTCTGCTGAGGTAAACAAATGTTGTAAGCAAGGAGGCAAAAGTAAATAGAGCTGTGCCTCTTTCTTGGGAAAGACCCTGGGAAACTAAATCCAGGGGAGCCGTACAGAGAGAGAGCTATTGGCCCTGGGAAAGGCTGATGTTGAGTTTTTCAGATCTGTCTTCAGACGTTCTTTGAAAGCAATATCTGAAAATGAGGTAGTTCATATAAAATGTCAGAAAATCAGAGTTATGGTGTTGTGGAAACAAAATGGATGTCTTTATTGCAAACCTCTACTCTTGGTGCAAAAGTGCCAAGAAAATAACTACTCATAAAGGTCCAATTGAAATGTTTTCTTTTTACACTTGCATTTTATTTCATAACTTACACAGCCCAGTATTTGACAATTCATCTGAAATACACCTTTGAGTTTCCCTCTTAGTTACTGCCTTTCAATGTGAGATATCTGCACTGACTGCAGCATGCATCCAGCTTGGGTGAAAATCCTTTTGGAGTTATCCTTACTAGCCAAACAGGCAACTGCACCCAAAAGCTGCATGCTTAACATAAAAAGGCAATTATTCCCAAGTTCCTACTATCCTGATTTTATGTTGCCAAAGGTAATGAAGTAGTGCAACCCAGCTGGTTATTTTTGGTGATGAAAGTCTTGCATTCAGAAACTACCAACTTTTCAGTCTCCTGAGGAAAAACAGTTCCCAGAAATTTACCTCCCATGACAGTTGCTTGAAAGGTTAGATTCAATTCTTTATTCAATAAAGAAGGAAATATTTTTAAATTAAATCTTGCATAGATTTTCATTCCATATTTTCTCAAATTCAAGTAATTGGGTTTTAATTATTATTTGAAACAAAATATAAAAATATGTTCTTCTTTCCTGTGCCTTCTCTCTTCTCTCTGCCTGTCTGATGGAGAAAAAAAGACAGACAAAAATAGTATCTAAAAAAAGAGACTTAATTGAAGAGTCCCTTAGGAAAGAATCATTATCCATTTGCAAAAGATCATTTTTGATAATCTGTAAGGGGAACTATGGTGATCACTTATTTTTATCCTGCGAAATTAAAGACAACTCTTTTATCTCCAGTTCCAGCACTGCACTGTGCCCAAACTGCTTAGCCCACTAACAGTTTCAGCAATTCACAATGAACTTTTGCTAAGGGTTTTTTTAATTCTCATTCATCAATTATTTCCTATATTCCTGCAAAATAAAAAAGTGAAATGCATTGTAAAACAAAAATGTCAGATGTTCTTGCTTAGATACTGACCTTTGACTTGCAATGTATTCTGGGTTTTTTTGAGACAAAATGTTAGAGAGAAGTGGCTGCTTGATTAGAGCCAATGTCAGTGTCTGGTGGAGTCAAACAGCAGTGCTCTGGCACACCTGCACTTATCTGAGCCTCTTACTCTCTGCAAAACAAAAATACATATAGTGAAAACCAATCTTAATAAGCAAAAGCAAGAATTGACTTTCTGTGCTCAAGATGCATTGAAATTATGAGAAAAACACCTCCAGGCACCTTCCTCACCTTTCATGCCTGCCCCTCTAAAACAGCCTCTCCTGAATCAATGGTCCCTACAGAATGGTTGCATGCTTTGAATGGCAGAAGTACAATGTCTTATAAAGTTATAATCAGGCTAGATCTCACTAATCTGGGTTATAGCTCAACTGTGAAGGCTCTTTTGAGTAAAATCATTTCTTTATTAATGAGATTCAGCCCTATCTCACTGATAAAAATTACTTTAAAAGATGTCCCTTTGCTGCTATTCAAATGAATGGGAGAAAACGGTGGGTGTTTTAAGAGCTGTCTTCCTGTCATATCAGGATGGA
The DNA here is from genome assembly GCA_013397935.1 of Dasyornis broadbenti. Classification (NCBI taxonomy): domain Eukaryota; kingdom Metazoa; phylum Chordata; class Aves; order Passeriformes; family Dasyornithidae; genus Dasyornis; species Dasyornis broadbenti. The sequence goes on along the minus strand of VZRN01002763.1, from coordinate 1,154,068 downwards.
TCTCATTAGTGAAGGGAATGATTTTACCAGGAAAAAGCTTCTACAATGAGAAAACATAGCCTACCATAGATTAACAGAATTCAAGTCTAAAAAAAAAACAACAAAAAACCTTTAAAAATCATCTCACTGCTTGCACTCAATAACAGGAAAAAGGACATTTCTCTTTCTCTAAAAAAAAAAAAAAAAGGGGTTTTTTCTTTTTTTTTTAAGTTAAACTGGACAGAATCTCATTAATACAGGAATTATTTTACTTAAAATAACTACCAGAATTATTCTACTGTTCAACCTAGATTAATCAAATCAAACATGATTGGGGGGGGAAGAAATAACACAAAAGGGTTATATATGTATATAAACCATTACATGGTTACATGACTTAAGAAACAGACATAGAGGGCTTATAATCCACATATATTTTTAAAGTAGTTGGCATTTATTTGCCCAGGTAAACTTTTAAACCAGTGCTTGGAACCTCAGTTAGATGTGACCAATCACAAGTGGCTGACAAAAAAGACAATACCAACAGTGTAAGACCACACAGATTTTACAATAGCCTGATTATCCTTCTCCTTGGATGATTAGCAGGGAAGGCTACAAGAGCCATAGACTTTTTAGCCACTACTGATTCCTCTTACTATCAAACGAAAGACAGTTTCAGCTGGGTCCTGGACTGCAGAGTGTGGGAGCATGTGCTTTTTCCTTGTCACCCTTTATTGGGTTATGAGGTTCAGCTAAAATCTTGCAATAAGGTCTATCAATTAACATTGCTCTGAATGTAAAAGCCAGTGCTGATAAAGAAATATCCTATGGTGAAGGAATGGACATGGTTATCTTCATCTCTAAAGCACTTCCAGAAATGAGGAGAGGCTGGGAGGGTGTACTGCAAAAGTGCAGTTCAGAGTCCTATCTGGACAGGAGCAGGAATCTGGAGAAAACATCACACGCAGCTCAGAAAATTACCCAAGCCTGGAAATATCTATTTGAACAGAAACCAAGCATAAGAGGCTGTGTGTCTTTCATAGACTGTGGCTGGCATTGCAGTATTAGACAGACAACACTGACTGCAAAATCACATCGATAGACTTGTACAGTGTCTCTGGTTTCCTACTACATGGCTTTTCTAACATTTGGATGCCTTTATTCTGCTCTCACAGCACTCCTCCATGAAGCAATATAGCCAGCTGCAGATACTTATCCAAGCTGCAAACACAAACCTAGACAGGAATCAGCTTTTGGTTTAAATAGCCCTAAATTAATTTGAATCACTGTAAGTCTACACGCACCTGTGTCCATGGATGCTTTTTACTGTATTCTGTCCCTAGAACTTTTGCAGTGATTTCTTGATGACTCAGTGCAGCAGCAGCTCCAGAGGTATGGAAAGATCAGCATGCAAGTGTGTGTTCACCAGGACCCAAATTGTGAGATGTTTTAAGATTAATTTTCTCATTATCACCACGTAACAAATATTAATGTAATAAATACTCATGGTTTTTTTCAGTGTGCTTAAAATAATTTCTGATCAGCAGATTACTGAACATACTTGGAATTTAGTACAAACTAATTGCAAAGAAAAAAAGAAAGTGGAAAAACTGGATTTTGCGTAAGGCATGTTTTAATTTTTTTTCCGTTCAATGACTGTCAGATTCGCTGACATCTATAGGTTGGAATTTCAGCACACCTTAATATATATACACTAACTCACAGATTTACAATCACTAATTAACTCTGTAACATGCTTTACAGTAAAGGTTAAAATTATTACATATCTTTCACATAAACACACATATTCAAGCACACAAAAACACACCAGCTCATACATGTGTGAAAATCTACAGTGATCTTTTATTTTAGCCCACCTCAAGGTGGGCTGGAATTCTGTCGTTCACATTTTTATATATTCTGAACATGTTAAAACAAATCTGTCCATGTCAAAAAAGTGAATGCCATGGACTTTATCTTTCCAGATGAGAAAGCTGCTCTGAGGTCTGATTGCAGCTATCTGAAATGAAAACACTGTAGGTGTATCCCACATTAAATGTTCAGCTTGAAGCTAGCAGTTAAGCATGTCACATTATTACATCCATAATAATATGATGAGCTGAAATGACAGAATGTCAGCTTCCCACCAAAAATTAAAGCAACAAACACTGATTTCTTCCAAGGATACCAACTACAACTTTGCACAGTGGCTTTGGGAAATGAAAGCATGTGCTGCACAGGCAAAAAACCATACCAATGGCAATGGTAATACAATGCAAACTGTCTGAAATACCACATCATGTTTAAGGAACACACCAAGTTTTAAATGGTACAACAACTATAAAGTGTAAGTAAGAATGGCAAAGTCTGTTTAAAACAATTAGTTTCAACTCCTTTCACCGAAATAAAATTTAATGTAGTCTTGATTGGGTGTTGATACTTGCTAAAGAACAATCAGCTATGTTTGATGTACTAGAAGATGACCTTTTGGGGAATGGTAGCACCCATTCCTTCCATGGAATTTTGGATTTGTTCAACACGAACATGTAGGACCTCACAAGGTTTATCAAGTTTTAAAAAGATGCAATTTAATTAGGTTAATATTTTATTTATGTTAAAACTTCCCTCTAGTCATGTCTAACAGAGGTTCTGCTTACAATCTTGCCAAATACTAAAGAACAAACCAACAGAACCTAAATATACTTTTTTAAAAGATGTTATTTGGATAAAATTTACATTTGAAAGTCTAAATTTGCATTTCTCTCTATCCCCCCAAATATCAGCTTATTAAAAATAAAAGTTTCCAAGAGATCTTTTGGAAGCAAAACTTTTATTTTTAGAATGATTTAAACACATTTGCTGGTGTATGTTTTATATAATTTTGCTGCATTACATCCTAATTTTAGTTATCATAGAACTGCAATTTTTTTTCTTCCAGAAGTAGAAATGGGACATTGTTTGTAAACACGCAATCCCACAAAAGAAATGCATTCTTGCTAAAAGCTGAAAACAACCAAATCTCATAAAAAAGATTAGTCACCAGTCAGAGGTCTTTCTACATCACATACATGAGTGTTAATTGGAGCAAAAAATCACCCCCCAAATCCGCATAAATCTACTCTAGTAGATAGTTGTAGTACTTAGTGTTGATTCTCAATGGTGAATCTCAGGGGTTCCAGTCCTGTCATGCTGCCACAGGACTTCATCCTGTGGCTACTGGATGTAATATTTTCAGGAAAGGATTTGCTTTCCAGAAAAAGAGAATATTTCATGGCCATTGAAATCTGAGTTAAAAAGAGGGTAGCAAAATGTTTTCTATATTCCTAAGAAACTAACACAACATTGGCCTCTTAGAGGTCTTCCATGTTATCTACGTATCCATCACTTGTGCAAATAACAAGGTAGATATTATTATAAAATAATGTATTATATGGCTGTTTTGGCACTTTATTGGTCAAATATAAATGAGAAAACAGTGTTTTATTTTACTTACAGCAAACAGATAAAAAGACATTTAATGTTTTGTGGTTTTGCAACAAATAAAAGACACGGTAACCAAAATTCAACAAGAAGACCAAGTGGACAGCCCGCATGCTACTTTATTGCTCTCAGAACAGAGCTTTTTGATATGAGAAACTTCTTTGCTCTCTCTCTTGTGGGCTCCTCAGTGACCAGGATCCCATTTTCATCTCACACATCCCTGATTTAAAGCACTGAATGCCCTAGAACAAGACTTGCTTTCCTTCTTCAAGAGAATGAGTTGTTGTGAAGAGTTTGGTAGTCTCCAGCCATGCCAGACGGGATACGTCAGAGCACATTTTGTCCAGAATACACTTGAAAACAACACAGGCACCAGTGCAAAACTTCCAGCACTTCTTTCTGCCCTGCTGTACACTAAGGGGATACTTCAGAGGGTTTGCCAAGGAAAAAAAGGTTTAACTGTTTGGTAAGCTGATTTCAGATCTGCTACCAGAGGTACTGTAATGAGACAAATGGACATAGCTATTTTATCCTTTCTGGCTCCGTCTTTAATTTGTGGATTCTCAGATGGGTTGCTAATTTCTGCTCTGGTGTTCAGCTTCTAGGAGCCCTCTAGATACAGCACCATGCAAACCTCTTTGCAATAGCCTCATTTGTAATGTAATCAGAGCAAGGGTAACTGCAGTGAAGTTCACACATAACAGAAATGCCTGCACATGTTCTAAATAAAAGTGAAAAAAAACGGCTTGGTTGACAAGAAGCTACACATGACCCAGCGATGCGTGTTTGCAGCCCAGAAAGCCAACTGTGTTCCAGGCTGCATCCCAAGCAGTATGCCCATCAGGGCAAGCAAGGGTGGTGATTCTGTCCTTTTTCTTTGCACCGGTGAGACCCTGTGTGCAGTTCTGGGTACTCAACATACGAAGGATATGGATCTGTGGAGCAAGTCCAGAGATTATTAGAGTGATAGAGCACCTCTCCTGCAAGGAGAAGCTGAGAGAGTTGGGGTTGCTGATCCTGGAGAAGAAAAGGCTCTGGGGAAACCTTATAGCACCTTCCAGATTACAAGAGAGCTGGATATGGAATATTCACGAGTGTGTGTAGTGATAGAACAAGCGGGGATGGATTTAACTGAAAGAGAGTAGGTTCAGACCAGGTGCAAGGAAGAAATTCTTTACCATGAGCATGGTGAGGTAATGGGACAGGCTTTTCAAAGTTGTGAATACCCCATCCCTGGGAGTGTTCAAGGCTGTTTGGATTGGGCCTTGAGCAACCTGGTCTAGTGGAAGGCGTTGGAATGAGATGATCTTTAAGGTCCCTTCGAACTGAAACCGTTTTATGATTCTATGATTCTATTAATCTGACTTGGCCTGCTATGCAAATCAACAATCCTGCCTGTGCTCAAGCAAGGCTTTCAAATCAGGAGCATTTTTTCTCATTTCATCCTTTCTGTACCTTAAGATCTCATTTATTCTTTGTCTTTATGCATCAGCCTCAGTCTGAGGTTTCTTCCTGGACTGTTCTAGCCATCTTCTTGAACTTCTACAGGTGTTTTCAAACCATGATGATCTGCAGGTCTAAAGAGAGGGAAAATTCAACCACTTATGCCCTTATGTCTATGTAAATAAGCCAGGACATACACTTTACCTTCTTCCTCCTATCCCTACTAATTTGCAGTGTCTGGACCCTCCACCAAATGTCTCATAATTTCCATATGGAATATGGATTCCATATTATGCACAAATGAGTTTAATACTGAAAAACTGTCACAGAGAAAAAATGAAATTTTGAAAGCAAAGAGAAAAAACAAACCCAGAGCTATAAACTGTGATACTGTCTGGTGTTCAAACATAGTGATAAAAAGGCAACTTATTTTTTCCTTCCTCAGGATATGAGAACATTGCTTCCAATTAAGCATGCAGCACATGAAACAATCCAAATGAAGGATCTGAGCAGGTGATCCTTGCCCTCACTCACTCCAACATGAATCTGAGTTTGTGCCCTGGAAGGGACTGCTGTGAGTTTCTGCTGGAAAAAACTAAGAATAGAGTTTGAACCACTGCCATAAGAAGAAGTAAAGACCCAAGCAGAGTATTATCAAAATGTCAGTGTTAATTTCTGTTCTTAATAGCTATGTACAATACCCCTGCTCCTTCACAAAAAGGAGCTGGAAGGTCACTGTCATTTCTGGTCTTGAAGACATGTGTCACTCATTTCCAGCCTCTTCTGATATTTGACAGTATGGACCTGCCTGGAGCACAGCAAGAATAAAGGATGACACAGCTCACTGAGCAAAATTTCATTAACAATTTTCCTCCTACTCAAATAAGAGTTCACCCTTGACCTTAAAATGTAGAGTTTGCTACAGAAGAGGCACTTGCGAGGGCTTCAGTTAATGCAATCCAGTCTTTGAAAAGCCAGGTCTCTGTCTTGGAGGAATACTTGAATTTATAACAATCTTTGATAAAATACTGCATAATCTGTAAGAGAAGAAATGGGCTGTTTCAGCAGAGTAGGTCATGTTTCTCATTGTGTAGTCTGACCTGAGTTTGTTTCACCAAGTGAAGCTAAAAGCATGGGTTTTCAGTGAAAACCACTGTAAGTGTATCAGCTATATTTGTGTGTTCATACTCATATCATAATTAACATTTTACTCATAATTTGCAGATTAAATACTAGGTTTCATTTTGGTAAAACAGGAAACTCCATTAACAGTTTAATTACTAGCTTGTCCAGGATATTCTGTGTTGCAGTAAAACCTGATAGTTTTCTTTTTACTGTAACCTGACCTCTTCAAATGCTACTGTTGGTACCTGGATTGACACATGATACAGATTTTTCTTCATTACAAGCAATGTTGCTTGGGTCAAGCAGCTTCTAGATTCATCAGAATGGTTTGTATTTTAAGAACTACTATATATGACTGTCTATATAGCTTAATGCATGATGTGTTTTCATAGCACATGACACAATAATTGAGATTTTATGTTCTTATTAAAGACGTACCAGGAAGTTTCAGTTGGGTGAAATCATGACACTAGTTCAAACCTGTAAATATTAGATTAAAACAAGTCTGCCAACGTTAACATTTCCACATTTGGGGAAAATTTGGTTTTGAACTTTATGGATTAGACAAACCTCTAATATTAAATGTCACTACTTGCAAAGGTAATGTGTTCTATTCCACCTGACCAGACACAAACTGAGTGATCTTAATGCATTAATGTAACAAACAATGTTGTACCTGCAGACAGTGTGCTTCTGTACAGTAAAGCATGTCCAGAAGATAAAGTCCTGCCACAACAGCTTTAGAATTTCCACTTTGTAAAAAGATTATTTTCCGTGATGGTCTAACCTGTTCTGTAGAAGCACTTCAAAAAATCATAGAGTATCCTAAATTGAAAGAGACCCTTCAGGATCATCAAAGTCCAACTCCTGGCCCTGTACAGGACGATTTTCAAGAGTCACACCATGTATCTGCATTGGCCAAAAGCTTCTTGAACTTTGTCAGGCTTGGTGCTGTGACCACTTCCCTGGGGATCTGTTCCAGTGCTCAAGCACCCTCTGGGTGAAGAACCTTTATCTAATATCCAATCTAAACCTCCCCTGACACAACTTCAGGCCATTCCCTCAGGTCCTGTCACTGATCACCACAGAGAAGAGATCAGTGCCTGCCCCTCTTCTTTCCCTCGCGAGGAAGTTGTAACTGCAATGAGGTCTCCCCTCAGGCTCCTCTTCTCCAGGCTGAACAGACCAAGTGACCTCAGCCGCTCCTCACACGGCGTCTCCTCAATGCCCTTCACCCTCTTCATTGCCCTCCTTTGGATGCTCCCTAACACCTTTGTATCCTTCTAATATTATGGCACCCAAAACTGCCCCAGCACTCGAGGTGAGGCCGCCCCAGTGCAGAGCAGAGCGGGACAATCCCCTCCCTTGCCCAGCTGGTGATGCTGGGCCTGATGTCCCCAGGACAGGGTTGGCCCTCTGGGCTGCCAGGGTACTTCTGACTCAGGTTCAACTTACCATTGACCAGGACCCCCAGGTCCCTTTCCACAGCACTGGTCTCCAGCCTCTCATTCCCCAATCAGTGTATACTTCCGCACATATGTACCCGAGGCAGAATCCGGCATTTGTCTTTGTCAAGCTTCATACAGTTGGTGATTGCACAACCCTCTGACCTGTCAAAGTCTCGCTGCAAGGTCTCCCTGCCTTTGAGGGAGTCAACAACTCCTCTCAATTTTATATCATTTGCAAACTTAGTGAACCTTTGATTTCTGCATCTAAGTTATTTATGAAGATATTGAAGAGCACAGGGCCAAGGATGGAACCCGACTATTGACAGTCACCAGTCTGATGTCACCCCATTCACTGTAACCCTTTGTGCCCAACCCATGAGCCAGTTGCTCACGCATCACAGGATGTATTTATCCTGCTGGGGGCTAGATATTTTGTCCAGAAGGATCTTATGAGAGACAATATCGAAAGCTTTACTAAATATAAAAAAATTATATCTACTGGATTCCATTGATCAGCTAGGTGAGTTACCTTGTCATAAAAGGAAATTAGGTTTGACAAGCAGGACTTTCCTCATGAAGCCGTGCTGACTGTGTCATCCTTCAGAAGTTTTTCAGTAACTCACAGGTATTCTTTATGGCAGGAAGGGCTAATATCAACCATTTCTGGAGAGAAAAAGAAAAGAAAACTTAGTTTTACTTTAATATTTGGTTTAAATTTAAAATATAGTCTAAAGACAGTTGTGGTGTGGGAGTGTGGTCATTTTAAGCAAGTACTGTCTTATGTTGTTCTTATTTGTAATGTTCTTAGTAACTGAGAGGAGAGAGCTGTGACTGATAAATAATCAATATCTGCAAGACCATATAAATAAAGCAGAATATTAAGATGAAAGAACTCAAGAATCAAAAGAGATTTTGGTACAATTCCCAAGCAATTAGATATTTCCTTTGTTGACTGACTTTTTTAAAAAATCTATCATCATCTTTCTAACCAATACTTACAGTTATTAAGAACTGCTCCACCAAGTAACTGAATCTGACACAAGATTCAGGTTATCTTATTGTTTTTTCTAAATATTAGAGATAAGGATATTAATTTAATTTTAAATTTCTATTCTTTCAGTAAACTCTACATTAATGTAGACAGTGCATAGGAATCTTAAAGTATGAGATAAGGCTGTATGGGGGAGATCTGTTCAATGTGGGCGACCTGTCTCCCAAATTCAGTTCTTATACTTCATCTTTTAATTTATTCAGAACGCCTTTGCAATTCACACCCTCTGATCTTCTCTTGTACAAATCACACTGGCCCTCCTTATTCCTTTGGTAACACCATACTGGTGCCTACCATGAGGTGCCCAGAAATAAGACAATAGTGCATCTTCACATTTTATCACCTCAAAGCACTGCACAAGATTTGCACTTTGGATTCAGTCTTAGCCCCATGAGTGCAAAAGCCAACAGCTGCAGGGCTTATATTTCTCTTGCTCTAGTAAATAGGGCTTAGGAAAGCTTTGAACTCCACAGAGACAGATAAAGAATGTAAAGGAACACTTCACATTATGAAAAACAGATCTCTAAAAAGTTACAAAAAAGTTATCAATATAGTTACACCACGTCTCTTTTCCGTTAAACAATATTTATAGAGAATATAGAATTCCTCACTTCCCTCTTTTTTTTACCTAAAATGGCTACAGTGTTACAAATAGAAAGGGCATGTCCTTAGTTTCTTTAACCTAGCCTAAAAAATTAAATCTGCAGCTCTGAATGTGGGTAATATTCTCGACCATTTCCAAGGAAACTGTGGTTCTGTTCCTCTGGCTGCTGTTTGCTTTTTGTTTCTGACCAGAAGGTTGATGAGCACTTCTCAGTGCCTGTCTACAGCCTCCAGTATAGATTTCCTGCTCCATCACGGACTGTAGCTTCAATACCCTTAGCATTTAGTGAGGCTGTTAGACCACAGAACTGGCTCTTAATTGCATCAACCAGCAAAAGGCAGGTCTCTGGAAGAGTGGCTTGTAAGGAATTTGCACCCATTACACTCCTATAGGACTCCATGCCTCCCATATTGTCCTCTATGTCTTTTTTCCTATTTACTGTGCTTTTTAAAGCTTATTGTTTACCTGGGAAGAAAATTCAGTCAGAATCATGAAATACAAGTAATCATCAACGTTTGCCAATAACCAAAGGGTAATAAATAAGGTATTAGCCACAGAACATCAGTTACTAAATGCCTGGAGAGTGGCCAGTCTGGCTGTAAGTATGTATTCCTTTTCTCCCCTGCTGTCATTTATGTCAATCTTGAATAGATTCTGTTTTACTATGCAGTGGATTACACCCAGAGCTTATGGATATGAATATGGGTTGCTTGATTTGCTCTCTCTGATCAAGCTCCAGTGGTATTAACACTTGGGGTCAATCTGGATTATCCCATGTTTAAAAGATGGCAATTAAACACTTCAATTCTTAATTTCTGAGAATTTCTTCTTGCTCATAGGAAGAGCTAAAGGAATTGCTCATGCAGACTTTGCCAATTTCTTGTTGCTGATGGTCTGGGTAGTGGTAAGGGGAAAAAGAAATAAGACTGTTGTACAAGTATTCTCCCTTGGATCTGAACGAGTTCCAAGGAACTTAAAGGTTAAATGGGTGATTTCACTTTCCAGAGACATTTTCTCTTTCTGTGTTGAGACTCCACAGTCAAAATTAGATAAGATGCAAACCTAAAGCAAAGTCTGGAGTTCAAATTTTACCAGTTTTGTGTTCAGAAAAGAGCCTGGTTTGTCATCACAGGAGGTAAGGGTGACTGCATGTGAAACCGTCTGGGATACCACCAAGTGAGAAGGAACTTGGGACCCACTTCCAAGCTGGAAGAAAAATGCAAAGAAAAGCAGAAGGCTATCTTTAGCATGCCAAGTACATTAGATGAAAAGATGAGATCATCCGAAAGGTAAAGGAGACTTTCCTCTGAAATATATGTCTCTGATGTCATGAAGTAGCTGGTGTGAAAGCTTGCTCGATATGTAGTAGCTCAGATATTTTTGCTCACTATTTATTTTTATCCTCAGTATGTTAACTAGGAAGACAGTGTCAGAACTACACAAAATGAAGACACTTTGAGTAGGAAAAAATATTTTGAAAAAGTATAGAAATCATTGTGAGAATGACTTTGTTTAAAATATTGTTAAATCCCCTTTCTAAATACACTGGTTTAGAACTCAAACAGGTCTAATCAGGAGTGAATACAGCAGCTTCAAGGGCCCTGGAAAAGTTGTTGGAGGACAAATGAAAGCAAAATGCCTGCTTTGACTCACTGCGTGTGACCTTTCCTAGGACCAGGCTATGAATTCCAAGTTTGACCACAGTTTTCTGTGCTTTTTTGAAGGCTAGGATTTTTATCTATAGAAATAACTTTACGATATAACTAAGCGGAACAGAGTACATATTTCCTCTGTATTAAGAGCAACATCAATCAATGATTTTAAAGATTACATTATTCTTTTCTCAAGTGGAAAAATGTGTGATCAGATAGCAGCTACATGTCAGTACCAATGCTAAATTTAGCCTTCCAAAATTTGTTTCCCAAACTCTCTGACAGTATGCAAGAAATAAAAACTACCCAAGGTTGAAAATGGCCCACGTAATCATAGGATTCCAAGAGGCCATAGTGCCTACAAGTACCCTTAGCCATGAAGGTGTTAATCAGTGTATATACTGTCTCATCTGCATCTAAGAAGCTCTGCAATTAAAATTAGAACTTTTATGTCGAATCCCCAGCTTGCTGCTATTTAAAGCTCCTATCTGCATACACTGGGGATGGAAAAGGCCTGTTGAAAGTAAATAATTGGAAAAATTAGAGGGATTTTCGAAGATTGCGGAGCTTCCCTTTAGGACCAGTCCAGGAGCCCTGTCCTTCTGTCAAAGTACAAATTACCCCCATATGGTGATGTCCGTTCTCTCAACTGTAATTTATTCATTATGCAGAGTGCCGAATACCAAATGGTGAAAGCACGGCAGCAGAACAATGAAACAGGCTTGGGAAGCTAATAAGTGTCCAATCAATGAGAACCTAATGAACTATAACATGTAATTCTTTATAAGGCATTCAAATTAAAAAGAGGAAAGAAATCAACAATGATGCAATATCAATTTACTTATTCTAAGTCTAATCAAACAAAATAAGTATCATTCTCCAAAAATACAGTCATAACTGACATTTGGGGAGGGGGAATGAGTGGAAGATAGGATCAAGCCAAAATTCCTTTAAGAACATAATTAGTACTAACCAACTGTCCTTATTTAATATAAGCTCTTTGCACCAAACTCTTCCAGTGAGGTAGTAAAAGATTGTGGGGATTTTCTTCAGTACAGAACCTTTTCCCTTCTGTCCCAAAACCCTGTTTTTACTGTGAGTTCCACTAC
>VZRN01002763.1:1126568-1142124 GCA_013397935.1 Dasyornis broadbenti | reverse complement strand
AAAAAAAAAAAAAATCCTGAATCCGGTTCTTTAGAAATAATAATAATTAATGGATCATGCACAAGGTAATCCCAGGAAGGTGTTCTGTCTTTCCTAAGCAGCCAATAGGCAGAACATCTTCTGCATAGAGCTGTTTTCATATAAATGCTGGCAAGGAAGCTATTAACTCCTTCCCCAAAATGAAGAGGTGACGGCAGAGATCCAGGTATCCTGTCTGACAGAGCACTTCACTGGTTTTTGTGTCTGCTGGGCTGCTCAGTCAAGGATCTCTGTTCTTCAGTCTTCTTCCACTGAGACACCCATCTTTAAATGAGAAATTTTAATTAATGTGTCTCTGAATTATTGTTTCTGTGTATTTTTTTAAAAAAACTTGTTGTAGGCTTCGTTGTGGTCCTTGTTGGTTTAGGAGGTTTTTTTGTATTTTAAGCACCCTTAATCCATCTTATATTGGCTTCTGTTGCCTTCCCTGACAGAAAAAGTGCCAACAAGATGGTTCATTCTTGACTCAGCCAGCTACACATATTAGCAATTCTCACAGCAGTTGCCAAGTATAACTGTACATCCTCCTCTTTGACAGTGGCTGTAGTTTTCTTTTTCCACAGCAGTTGACATTAAGTGTCTTCTGTGTTTCCTGCTGCTCCTGTTCACTTGTGATAGTGGTTAGTGTCAGCTTCACTATCTCTCCATTTCTTCTTCTGTGTGACTCTCTTGCCTCTTATAATTTTCTCCATTTAAAAGAATAAAATGAATCCCTATTTTCTTTTATAATTCTGTACTTAAATTTGATGAAAGGCATTTTGGTGTCTGGATTTCTGCTTCCAGCTCTGCCAGTGATATTGTGGCCTTTTGCACCAGACACAGCAATGAAGTCTCTGGGTTGCATTGCAGGAGCTTTGTCCGTGGTACAGCGCTATTTATGAAAGCAAAAACCCAAATTACGTGTGACTTCAAACACACGGTCATAAAAGGTTTTGATGCCGTCCATCCCCAGATAGGCAAAGAAGCACTGTGCGAAATAGTCATGCATTTCTGAGAGTTTTCTTATCCTGTGTTAGTACAAAACCAATAGCAAATGACCCCTGTGCAATGCTCAGAGTTGCAAGGTGCCTCTGCATCCTATTCTTCAGGACCACAAGAACTGGAGTAGAAAACTTCTGGGAACTAGAAGAATCTAGCCTCTGTGTTGTAACACAAATCTCTTTTTTCATCAGTGAAAGGAGACAAAAAATGTATATTGTATGCATTCATCTGGATAGCCATTCAAACAGATGGGTCCTAAGAAGGATGCTCAGCATATTAGGAACACTGGCTGTAACTGAAACATTCAAATGACTTAAAGACCGGCTAAGGAGCTCACATCAGTGAAATGTCCAGCAGCCCAAGGAAAGCTTTTGAGAAGTCTAATCAAGTTTTTCTCAGCCTGTCTCATATTCATAGAAAAGTAAGACAAAAGGATGCAAATGCATCAAATTCTTCTTTGGATTCTGACCGTAAGGAGTAAGTTACTATTATTTTGAATTTTTTTCTTTTTTTTCTTTTTTTCTTTTTCTTTTTTTTTTTTTTTAATATTTCTGTGTTGTTTGTTGGCTCACAGATCTTTCTTTTTCTTTCTCACACCTCACACTTTAGCATGATAGCCTAAAAGCAATTGCCACGAAGATTGTAATAACAACACTCTATCAGCAATGCAGGTGCAGTAAAACAAAAATGAAAATAAAACTAATAAAATTCAGGAGAAAAACCCTAGAACATGACAGAACTGCTTTATTTCCCAAATTGCCATCACGCAGTACAGATATGGAGAAGTAGTGAGCAGCTATTGCAGTGCAGCTAACACAGAAAAGCTCTTCTTAGAACAATGTGAGCAGTACTCCCATACTCAGAGCATGAGCTGTCGGTGGGAATTAATGTCCATCAGATCTTCCCCATCGCCTGGTGCTTCTCTACTGGGCTGACCCAGAAGGGGCACTCACGAGGTCCAGGGGGAAGGCAAAGCACAGAAGATTGTAACACATCCAGTTTAAAGAGAGCATTATCAAACTAAGTTGTCATTTTTAACTGCCCTTCAGGGACTGTAGTGGAATCTCAGCCCCTTTTTAGTGAATGGAAGCTTTGCCTGTAACATTAAAAACAGAGTAAGTACTTTGAACTGTTTGGCTTGGTCTTTTTTTCCTCTATTACTATTATTACTGTTTTCAAGTGTGCCACAGCATATAGGGTTAAAGATATAAACTCTCCACATAATGCGATAAAACTGATACTGAAATAGTGTCCCCTTACTGTAGGAGGAATCTGCAATCAAGACTTCCAAGCACATGCAAAAAATAACTCTTGGATCCGTCTTCTTGCCTTCCAGTAGACTTGGCAAGAAAGGCAAGCCATATGTGAAGCCAGCCATATATCAGTTATGTGGTCTTAGATATTTGCAATAAAACAAAGGACTTTGCTGTCAGCCCTCCTGATTTCATGAAGCCTTTACAGCTTACAGCAATGTCCTTTGTCAAAAGCCACAAAGTTATCCTTAGACATGTGCATTTCTTAGAGAAAATATTCTCTGAAATAACTATTTATGATTAATTCCATCAGGGAAAGGGGAAGACATGAAAGGACCTAATACAGTCAATTTCAGCTATGCTGAATGCATCTAGATATAATGAGTGTAAAAACAATTAATAAGAAAAGCAGCAATACTGAGGGGCTGGGGGAGAGTGGAGGAATTAAAGCACACATGCACAAGACTGTAAGACCAAGAAGAAAATCTTTGTGACAGTGATGTGGATGCCCTGGTAAATTAAGTGGAACTAAGACTTCATCCCCGAATTCCTCCTGGCCATTTATTTAGACATTATTAACTGGCAGTTTCATACAGGGATTGTGTTAGGAGTGGGTTCAAAGAAAGAATTTTATAACAGTGCTTCTTTTCCCAGCTTATTCTGGGTGGACAACCTGCACGCGAGGAACCAAACGGAAGGCTGGGGAATAGTTCAGGGTGAGCCATAAAGTGAGGTCAGGAGCTAATGAATAGCTCACACCCCAGACGTGCAAAACCATGTGGATGTGAATGGCCCTATGTGTGTGATTACTCACGTATGTGGAGTTCAGTGTGTGCTCAAGCTCAGGAAGAGAACTGGTAGTTTTATTTGATGTAGTGGTAAAATGAGTCAGGGAAGGGATTTTAAAAGAGAAGTGAGGTGATTATGGCAGTGTTTTTCCGAGCTAGCCTTAAAGAAAAGGCTGAAGAGAAAAGAATTGTTACAAAAATAATAGGGTTTATTATACAACAGCAGCAACGGCTTTGGCAAAAAGTTTCTGTGAATTTCAAGACTATAATAACAAATGCTGATTTTTTTATTCAGGTGTTATTAACTATTACATTACAAACAACAGTAAAACCCAAATGGACAGATTAACGTTTCTGCTCACTTTGAATTACTTTTTTATAGAGTACTTTACCAGTGCACACCCTAAGTTTTTTAATTGTTTGAACTTTCTAGGTCCAATTCAGTGAGGCAGTTCAGCTTACTCTGTGTTTTGTCTCACTGGAATTAGTGGCTTACAATGATGTACGTGCTTAAGGACCTTGCCATGTCATCCAGGTTGTCTATTTTCTTTTCCTTTATAAAATTTAAGAAGGAAAAACCCTAAAATTGACTCCCATCCCATCCTAATTTTTTATCGCACTATACGACATCTTTGAAAAGAATCTCTGTAATCAGATTATGGATTCAGATACCAGGGAGATATTTGCTTTACAATGAGTATCTCTTACTAATGTCCTGCTCAATATTATTCTATCTCTGTGGACTCTGTAAATAAAGCCTAAGGGCTCTTATTCAGGGATACTGCTATAGCTAAGTTTCAAATTTCTATCTCTAGACAGGGCAACAAATTCTATTATACACATATTTGAAACTATCATAAGGAGAGGAATACTTTAAAATAATCCTTCACTCAGAAGTTGCACTTGCAGCTCTTTACAGTTACTTTTCATTATTTCACCACCAGGGAACAGTTTCAAGGAATTATTATACTAGCCATAATACTAAAAATGAGCCTGGAAGCCCACCCCCATCCCAATAAATATCATTTAACATTCATTGTTGTAGAAATATGTAACAGACAAGACAAGAGAGTTTTTTTTTTTTTTTTTTTTTACTTCTCACAAAGGTATGAAAATATTAGCAAATGTTCAGATCTCCACTACTCAAAATATTATGGGTCAGATCCAAACAGAGTGGAGAGGTCAGTGCTCCATCATCACAGCTTTAAATCATTATGGGCTGTAGGGCATAATAGCCTGTGAGGAGGCTTGGTTAAAAGATGGGAAAGAAACCTGGAAAAGGTTAATTATGGCACACACACCACTTGACAGCTCCTTTGCAATCTGATTCAGCTCCGCTGTGAATGCCGTTGTGTCCTCGGCACAAAGATCCTGCTCGCTGCCACGTTATTCTCCATCACCTCAAGGCTGGGGCATGGTTTGCCCACAAGAATGCATCCCAAATCCGAATGCCATGTGTTTTCCAAAAGATGCACCTGTTTTGCTGTGGATCTGGTGCTTAGAGCTTCCTGTCTGAAACCTTAACACCCAGCAATTTGTTTTGACAGTGGGTTGTGTTCATTAGGAAGCCCAAGGACTTATTTTTTTCTTGGCAGGGGGGATGTAGGATAGGGGAAGAAGCATAGACAAAACAAAACAAAACTTAAGCCTGTGACTAATTGGCTGAATGGATGTGAGCAATTCCAATCCACTAATTGAATGTGGGCTCAAATTAAAAAGAAAGAGTGATTGCCTTCAAAACTTTTCACTGCGGATTGCTGGCCTCTTCTAAACATTAAGCGAAATCCTTCAAGCGCATGTGTCAGTGATGTTGCTTTCAGGAACCCAAATATCCTGTTGTATACATTTGCATTCAGAGGACTTCATTCTAGAAGAGATTAGTCTACATTATATTGATGGTTTTATTCACAAAATGAATTTTTTTGAAAAAGGTGTCCTGATTTTGGCTGGAAATTTCAAATCATGACCCATGCCTTCTAACTGCTGGCAGCTTTCCAAACATTTATTGGTCAGAAGACTTGAAAATAGTGCTTTATCTTTTTATGTAAAAATAACTAGGTTTTGTACTTGAAGCCAAGGCTGTATATTTTTACAGAAATTTTCCACTGTTTTTGGGAAGAGCTTTAGTTGAACAAAGCCATACCTGCATTAAATATGAATAACCAAATAGAGAGTCAAGGAATTCACCCATGAAAATACAGAGCTCAGTTTTGAGACCTTTTTAAATAAAAATCTTGAATTAAATTGTTTTTTCTACACACTGACATTGCCATTTATTCTTTATATCAAAGCAGCATCCACAACTTCTAACCTCACTGTGCTATGCACAAAAACACAGAACAAAAGAATTGTCTTACCTCTCAAAATACTTCGCTGCAAGTGCAACAAAGACCCTTTGTTTGCTGTTTAAGCAAGATTGGTGGACACCATCTCTAAGCAGAAGCTCTGAGAATCAGCCTTTTCTATCCTTTTCCACACATCTATATGCATATTTTCACATGAGTCTGCTACAGCAAAAGCAGTCTTAAAGAAAAGAATCAAGCAGAGCAAAAGGAAAATATTACTTTATATTAATAACAAATGGAGTGCACAATGCATTCCACATAAAAAGGTTACCCATTTGTGGAGCTGGAAGCCAAGGGCATTTTAAAACTTAAAGATCCCTTAAATAAACATATTGGTTTAAGTACAAGGCAAGTATTCTTAGCTCAGCAGGTAGTTGGTATCTAAATCACATTCAGACTTCACATAAATACACATGTCAAAGCATTTATCTAGTAATAAAAAAAACAACTCTTAAGGAATGCAGTTCAGATAAGGAAGTGTCAGTTATTTTGCACATTTCCTATTTCCAGCTCATTAGTTTCAGCTTTTGACAGGGGTGGAGCTGAAAGAAATCCTGTAGAGGTTTTTCTCTCCTCCCAATTTCACATGAATAAACAGAGGGAGGGAGTCCCCTGCCTGTCTGCCAGGCTCTTATCTATCATATTTAGATGCTAGATGCTGTCAGATTTTAGATAGTGATGCCTGTAGGTATTGCCAGTTACTGGGAAATTAAACCTGGAATAGAAAGTAGGCCTTTCCTTTCCCAAACTGACTTTGCTTTAGGAGTAGGTTTGGGCATCCTTCAAAAATGTTGATGTCCAGACAAAGGTGACAGGATTATATTTCTGTCTTTCATTACTTGCACCTGATTTTCTGTTTCCTCACTCTGTCCTTAGTGTCTCAGCAGCACTCCATCTGCATATTTTTTCACCTACATTCTTACATTCCTCTCAAATCCAGATCTTCCCACTCCAGAAGCAGTAGGTGTAGATTTACATTGCTGATTTTTGTTTAAACTTTCCTCATGTGAGATACCTCCTTGAGCATTAGAAATTCTTAGAAATTCTGTGTTTTCACTATGAGACCAAATTTACCTTGATTTCCCCTAAAATATATTTCAGAAAATGAAGATGTTCCTCTAGGGACAAGAGGCAGTGAACATAGGAGAGATTTCTGTACAATTCTAATTCTTGGAAAATGTCCCTATGATCACTAACAATCAGGTTAGCAATTACCACCCTTGTGCTAGAAGTTACACCTCTGCAAGCTGACATAAGATAACCACATGGGCACTCTTTTCCCTCATGGAGGTAAAGCACACCCAATCTTCAGGAACTGCAAAATGTTTGTCTACACTTTGGTGTAGTCTTTAAGTGATGTAGCTTCATATCATACCCACATGGCTTATTCTTTCTTTCCTAATCTTACCTGCATAGGTTCTGTCCTGATTGGTTTTAGTAGAACCCTTTAATATAACTCCCAAAAAACTAAAATCAAATGTGTGCACATATTTATGTATGCATGTCTTCATGTGGATTCTTAAGTGTAGGCACCTGTGTGTTTAGGTTACAGAGGGTAAAGACAACAATATGGCATGTCCCTTTGAACAGAGAGCTCTCAAATGCTACTTTGTACGTGTGGGAACATCCACACCTTTGGATCACCCTTTGAAAAAACTCAGTGCAGAACTTGAGGTGCTTTTACTGCACTATACATGAAATACTGAAGCAAAAGGACTTGCATTTGAGGGTCAGCTGGAGCTTCAGATTGGTTCCTGTTGCCTTCCAGACTTGTTCGTGTAATTCTGCTCCTAAAGTTTGAATGGTTCTGAAAAGAAGGAGGTTTATTATTTCTTTTAAAACCACTCACCACATAGGTGTAATGAATGACATTTGTCACTAATTTGTAAGATGAGACTTCAGTTGTTTAATTTGTAAACAGCAGCAACAAAGGCCACAGCCTGCGTAATTTTTCTTTTGGGCTCATGTCTCAAATCTGTTGTGTGGCACCATCATAAAGGGGGTGTAACTTCCTCCCAGTGTTTTGAGCAATTTCTAAATATGGCAGCGCTGCAGATCTGGAGATGCTCTATGACTTTTGTTTTTCACACACCCAGGAGATCAGGAGTCTGTCCATTGAGGCTGATGAGGCATGTTAGAGTGCATGAACACAGAAACAGACCCAAAAGTAGATCTAGTCTTAAGAATACCTTTCTCTTTACTTTAGAGTAAAGCACAGATAGAAGCTCGGCACTCATATAAGATTGTCATTAGGGACTTTTCACAAGGTCATGCAGTGACAGGACAAGAGGACATGGCTTTGAAGGGTAAGAGGGTAGATTTTGGTTAAGATATAAGAACGAAATCCCTCCCTATGAGAGTGGTGAGGCACCAGCACGAGTTTCCCAGAGAAGCTGTGGATGTCCCATTCCTGGAAGTGTTGAAGGCCAGTCCAAACACGAGTAACCTGGGCTAGTGCAAGGTGTCCCTGCCTGTGGCATGGGGATTGGAAAGAGATCATAAGTACTAAAACAAAAGCTGGATGCCTAAATTATTTGGTGCCTTCCTTGTTCTGAGTTTTCAACTGTACTGCTTAAATTGGGAAACTAACAGCAGCTAATAGGAGAGCAAGTCACCCACACATTACTAAAATTTAGTTTAGAGCCCCTGAGACTGCAAGATGAGCCATGTCTCTTAGGTGTTTGAATGCAGAGTTGGATGAAGATGCTGACCTAACAGTAGCAGAAATATAATCCTGCCAGTGTTGATCATTTTTCACAAATTCCCAGTTGGTTGTTTGACATGCAACTGGAAAGAGTTGGTTTTTTTCACTGTTTTTTTCCTTCTCTGTTAGCCAAAATAGCGAAACTATAGCACCAGTATTGTTCAAAAATATATTTATATTTGTTTTCCCTATAAAAAGAGATAATAATGTTATGTTCCAATAATATTAAGTTGCAATGTTATTTGCAAGATTGCAGAGCTTTTAATTTTCTGATTATTTCCACAGTGGGAGTTTCAGCTCAATTTCTACCAAGACACTTCTATCTGTTTCGGTTATTTTTTTATTACAGCTAGAAGCAACAATAATTGCCTTTAGTGTATGAAAACATGACTGAGGAGACAATTGTTGTCCCTAAAGAGTAAAATCATCAGCATACATTTTTGATGTAAAATTTTTGTAAATTAATTGCAAGATCCTATAAATATTATATTTACAAAAATTGTGTTGTCTGCTGTCTTCAAAGAAACAATCTTTTTTCTATTTTTTTTTTTTTTTTTTTGGTAAACTATGCTTCATACACAGTGCATTTCCTGAGGCAGAAAACAAAAACATGGAACAAAATATTAGCCTTCTACTTTTGTAATTTTACATTCTTCTACTTTTTTTTTCCCCAACTCTAAGTTTGGGGGTTTTTTAATATAATTCTGGAAGCATACAGGGAAAAAAAAAATCAGTAACATTCTCAATAATCAAGCCCCATTTTCAATGTTTTATTATTCAGGTGATAACAAAAAATAAATACACATCTCAAAAGATAAAGCAGTGGATTTGCATATAATTTGGTCATAAATCAAGAAAATATTTTAAAATATTTAACATCTTGTGAAATATTTTTTCCACAATTTCTATTCAAAAATGGTAACATGAAATCTTTTAGATTTTCTCTAATGAAAAAAAATTCAACTTGAAGTACACCAATCTAGTTATATCTTGGAAAAATGATCTATCAAGGTTTCTAACGGAACTATCCTCTACAGCCACTCCATAGAGGAACATGAAAGACTGTCCAAGAATTGGAACTACAATTGTTAAAAGCCTCTGAAATAACTTGAGTTGATGCCAACATTAATGAGTGCAATTAAAATTACACTGCTTTTCTCCATTTTTCCTGTTTAAAAATTAAATAAGTCAGCTTTTTGCTGTGGGGAAAAAAAAAAACCCAACCAATAAAACCTACCTACCAACCAACCAAACAAACAAAATCCCAAACAAACAGAAACAACTGGATTTTGATTTTTAACCAGACTAGCATCTTTTCAGTTGTGTTAGCTCTCAGTGTGGTGTATCCTGTGTAACCCAGATGTACAGAAATTTCACATGATTTATGAGTACACAGGACAGCACTCAAGACATGCATATTATCTCCTTTTCCTGTCACTGCATTTGAAAGCAGGAGCCATAGAATATTTTGGATAAATGAGCTTGGAGGCTTTTTTGAAGGAGATGGGCAGCGTAACAACTAACATCAAGAACAGTGATTAGTTCCAATAGATATTCCAGCAGATTTACTCCAGTCAGAATGGTGGTATTTACTTTTGAGCAGGCTGCACATTGCACTTAAATCAAATAGTGCTAGCAAATTTGCTGCTACAAAAAAAATTGTAGAAAACCTAGGAAAAATCATCATTTGGAAATCATACTTGCATAAAAAGATCTGATCTCCAGAGATGATTGGAGATCAGATTGCACAACCAACCAGAAATATCTGAGGACATAATTTCATATGTCTTTAACAACTTCAGAGCAGGTCTACCTGTGATTATTTACTTCTCTGTTTATTTTTGAAGCCACAGTAGCAGAAGGTGCCTTTCTGAGCTAATGATGGCAACACATTTTCTCACATACCAGTAGAGACTGGTGTGATAGAAGGACTCCAGCTCACCTGCCAGCACTGGAGGGAAGGTGGGTGTTCTCTGGGGCATGGAAATTCATCTCCAAGTAATACAAATGTGTCACAGTGCCCTTCCCTGACACAATACCATTGCAAGCAAGCTCTCAACATATTTACCAACTCTACGGAATTAACCAATACTATGCTGATTAGCCAATAAGTATTTAATCATCTTTTGCTTCAGAAAAGGATCATTGTATCAGACTTGGAAAATACCATACTGCTGGCTTCAAACCACATCCACTATAAACAAAGCACAGCGCTTTGTTATAAACTCTGTATAGAATTTTAGCCCAAGAAGTAGTTCATATCTATGTCAACAGTATCTATCTATCTATATGTATCTATGATAATAACTAGGAATAGGAACAGTAGTTGAACCTTAAGTGATTGTGCATCATCGGCCTGCATTCATATTTCAGCATTTAAACATGTTTAACCACCAGGAATATGAAAGAGTTAAATAGCAGCAGTTTTCCTGTGCTAGATAACTTAATGAAAAACATTCACAATGCTTTTTAAGAACAACAGACTCATACTGCTGGATGGCAATCTTTAGCATACATATTTTTTTTCTTCTTTTTTGTTTTTCACAAGGAAAATGTAGTCAAGACAGACTTTGCTGTAATTCTTCCTAATTGCTCCAATACACTGTATTTTATTTTAGCGTTTTCAGTTTATAAAAACAGTTAGCATCAGTTTGTTTCCAGTTTTAATAGAGATAAACTCAGTCTTTTCCTCCTGAAAAACTTCACAATATGGTTGGAAATGTCAGCAATAATTAGATAAAATGCTTGTGAAAACATAAAATAGAAACAATACATCTTTTTATAATGGAATCAGTTTGTCTGATTATCTCAAACAATGTACATTTCCAACTGCCCAGGAGGGTCATTAGAGCTTATGAAAATCAAACTCTCTTTTTTCTGCTTCATACATTGTGGACAACAATATTGTCTCCAGGATCATTATATATTGCCTGGCTTTATAAATATATGTTAGACTTTCTTGAGCTACAGTGAACCTGGAGCATGAAATGCATTCAAAAATAAAAACAACAGGGGGAAGTAAAAAGAAAATCATGTTATTAACTAAATAACCGTTACATAGAAATTATAAAAGGAAAGATAACTTCACTGAACACAGTACTCAAGGGACCTTGGTTCAATTCTGTCTTCAGTCACAGATTTTCATTATAACCTCAGGAAAGTCATTTCTACCCTATGCACAATGAGGGCTATTTGTCCTTTAAAGAAGTGGTTGTGACAGCACTCTGTTCTGAGCTCCTGTCAAGGTGTGAAGCCTAATTCAGACGTTTTTGTTATTCCTTTGAGATACACTCAGAGAATAGACAAGAGTATCACTTTACCTTTTTTCCCATTTGTAGAAATGGGGCTAATATTCCTCTGGTCTCACTGGAGATCTTATGGATGCAATTCATTAGTGTGTAAGAGGCATCCAGATATCATGATGACAAGAGCCATTTAGTGAGTAAATATCTGCATGGAGTAGGAGGAATTAAGGTACAGCTACCACTTTACATCAAAAATAGTTTAGTATGAAAAACAATGGAAGTCTGAATTAAGTTTAGCATATGATCAGTTACTATCCTACACTCTGGGAAGGTGGGAAGCTGTTTCAAAGATGACCTTTACACCTGTTTAGTTTGTTTTCCTGTAGGTGTTGCAAAATGTTTGCTCTGTCCTGTGGTTCAAGCACCTTGCGCTTTCTCAGTGATCATGGATTTTCAGTCTTCACTCCTTCAGATTCAGTGACAGTGACCCCAGCAAGATGGAGTTCTAGGAATGATGCTGCTTTATTTTGAACAGGGTCCCTTTATATCAGCTGCCAAAATGTGCAAGGAAAAGTCAAAACTTACAGCAAAATTGCAAAAACATGCAACACTTTCATTAAAAATTTGACGGAAGAACCTATTAACTCTTGAAGATCTTTACCTGCATCTGGAAAATATGGTTAAAAAAGCAGAAGCATTACAGAAATAATCTGTTATAACCCAACCAAGCATTTCTCTGCTGTAGCAGTAATGCATGCATTCTCTTGTAAATACAAGCAAATGCTTACCAATAATGAACTCTCTGTATGGGTTGCAATGTTCTGGCCCAAAGTAGAAGTGAGGCTTAAAACTACTTTTAAATCACATGAAGGAATTAATAAAAAAATCCTTCTGCTACTCCAAATTTGCAATGAAGCAACTCCTTTCAGCCAAGCCTTCAGTGTAATATACTGGAGCACATTTTCACTACTGGTGAATGCAGCATATTTTCTCTGGCTCTTCAGGTATTCTGTCACTGCTCAGGGTTCGATCTACCCTATCAGAGTAGGTTTATCTGAAAGAGGGGGAGGCGAAGGGACCAAGGTCTCTCCATCCTGCTCACACTTACTACTGCCTAGGCCTTCCGTGGCATGAGAGAAGGGAGAAGTTGCTCAGCCTCCCAGTTGCAATATGGTCTAATAGGCTCCAGAATAAAATGCTGGAGATCCATCATCATCCTAAGACAAGGGCTTTGCTCTTAATTAGCAGTAAACAAAGAAACACTATGAACACAGAATCACAGGATTCTGGGGAGCCTGTTCTAGAGCCCAGTCTCCTCTGGGTGAAGAACCTTTTTCTAATATCCAATCTAAACCTCCCCTGACACAACTTCAGGCCATTCCCTCAGGTCCTGTCACTGATCACCACAGAGAAGAGATCAGTGCCTGCCCCTCTTCTTTCCCTCTCTTGGAAGTTGTAACTGCAATGAGGTCTCCCCTCAGGCTCCTCTTCTCCAGGCTGAACAGACCAAGCGACCTCAGCTACTCCTCGTATGGCTTACCCTCAAGGCCCTTCTCCACCTTTGTTGCCCTCCTTTGGACACTCTCCAGTAGTTTAGTGTCTTTCTTATATTGAGGTGACCAAAACTGCACACAATATTCAAGGTGAAGCCAAAAACATATTTATGTTTAGTATTTTTTTTGCTTTTCCATGTTATTTTTCTCCTCCAGAAATTGCTGAGGTCTTCTTTTAGTCCAGTAATTCTTAAACAGTGCCACAACTCCATAAGGGTCACAGGTCCAAACTTTATTTAACCTCTGTGCTCATTTATTTCTTGTCTAGTGAAATGAAGATTCATTGCCAGAATAAGCACAGATTCTGCAGATTGGAACAGCAGAGGAGTCACACTTCTCTCTCTTGTGTCTTCTATAACACAACGCAGCACAGAAAGCAAAGCCCAGGGAAAAACAAACCAGACTGAGACCCAAAGGTTCTGTAGAAAACATTTGCTGACTTCATCACTGAAATACAGATTTGATAAATAATCAATCAACAGCTCAAATGCATCAGAAACAAAAGGCCAAATTTGGGCCAAGACACAGATCCACACATGAGGCTTCCACATGGTAAATAGCCAATGTTTGCAGATGCACACAAGAGCAAATCTTGGAAGAAATATCAACAGACAGGGCTGGCCAGTTGTTGTCAGTGTGGGGGAGAGACTGAAACAGTAACAAATGACACAGAGAGATGGGAGATGAATTTTCACTTTGTGTTGGTACCACAGTGTAAAGGACATATTACAAACTCCTGAGAAGGTGATTGTCCTCAGGTCCCTTCTGAAATCTGTGACTGTGTCAGGACTCCTCGGTCAATGTTCTCTGCCATAAACATCAGCCTGTCTCAGCTTACCAGTCTACTGCTCTGTATCTCTGTTTTTTTGAAAAAGTGAACCTCAAGAAGCTCAACTGGAACATATTCTCATCAGCCTAATATTTCCATGTCATGTACTTGCTTCTGATATTTTCCTACTTGTATTATTTGCTTGCTGAAGCTTCTCTATTGATGGAGTTCAATAAATGGTGTTTGCCATCAGAGCAATTTGGTTCTAGTTCTAATTATAGCAACAAGCTGCTTCCTTAAAACGTTATGGGTATTTCATTATTTTAAATTGTTATCTTCCGTAATAATTACAGAAACAGTTGATCTTTTCTGAGAAGCCAGCAGCTGCAAATTCTCCCCTTTTCAAATGTCTCATTTTAATAGGTGAAACATCAGGTAAAAATCAAATCAAGTTGTAATATAATTCGCCAGAAGAAGATATGTAAGCTACAACACATTGCCTCCAGATTCCATAGGGTTACACTATTGAGAGGTACTGAACCATATCCCTTAGCGTAGATCGTAACAAGCCATGTGCTGCACAGCTCAGCTGGGAACACAAAGCCCCTAAATAAATGGCACAGCAATGGCAACATTACTAATAGGACTATCAGAATCAAAGGACACAGAGTGATGCATCTGAGAAGAGCCTACATTATTATTCTGCGTGATTTGTTTATGGTATTACTGGAGAAATTGTTTCTCTTTCCTCCTTTCCCTAGTCCCTCCAGATTAAGAATGGGAATGAAAAGGGCAGCAGAACTGCAGGAACAGCCTGTACACTGTATTCCTGCAATCATAAATAATGGTGGTCTGGTACTCTCTGCAAGGCATATTGTTGAATTAACTCACTCTTCATCTTTTTTCTGACACAATTCAGCATTTGAACTAATTTCAGTTTTCTGCTGTCGTGTATTTCTAGCTCCTGTTCACAGTGATCCCTGAATAGAGCACAGCACAGCACACAGAGCAGTTACCAAGGCTGCTAACAAACAAAACATCTTACTTTTGGCCATATTTGCTCAAAGACCTCTGCCCGTTTTAAGCAGTGATGGAAAATTATTCTCCTTTATCAAATGCACAGAAGTGAGTGTTTCCACTAGAGGTTAAGACTTTTACTCCCCACTAGAACAGTTGTTAAGAATCAAAGAGGAAAACTTTGTGCTGGTGGTGACAAACAGTCTATCAGTGATGGGAAGTTCCTTAGTGTTTGTATAACATTTAAAATTTGTTTGAAGAAAACATTAGGATTTTATTTATCTATTGATTTATTCCTTTCTTTAGAAATAGCTCTCTAAGGATGAGAGATAAGTTGTATGACCTTGTGGACCTCTTCTGATCCAAATCACTGACATTGTGTCAAATGCCTTCCACTGTAAGGCAGAGAAACATTTATCTTGTTTAAGCATGGAGCTAAGTACTTTTAAACACGGAGTTACCTTTTTGCAGTGATGAGGACTTGGCCCAATACAATTTGGAAGATAGAGACTCAGATTCTCAAATAAAGTATTGACTGCAGATTAAAACTTTTTTTTTTCTAAATGGTTCAAATAAAAGCTAGATAACATTGAGACACTTTTGAATAGGAGCTTTCAAAATCCCTTATCTGACCACATCAGCAAAATAAGACAGGGAAAAACAAAAAATAAGAAGAAATAAAAAGAAAATATATACTTTAAAGAAGAGTGAGAGAAAAAAAAAAAAAAAAGGAAGGAAAAGACCAAACTACAAACCCCCAAAACCTAGAGCTCAGCCAATCAATTCAACACTCTCCCCCAGGAACCAATGTACCAAGACTAGTGTAAATCAGGAGTTTATAATAAAAGACTCTTTAAAAAAA
>VZRN01002763.1:1057836-1118900 GCA_013397935.1 Dasyornis broadbenti | reverse complement strand
AAAAAAAGGAAATTAAAATAAGTCTGTTTTTTGCTTCTTGTGCTGTTCACTAGTGTCAAGTGGCTGAAGATTTAGGGCCCCGGAGCTCAGGAGGTCTCCTTTAACTGTGCTGGCTGTACTCTCAGCAACAACATAAATTTCTGCCTCAACTGAGCCCCTCATAAGCTATTTCAGGAGCAACACATTAATATGAACTGTACTGGAAACAAACATCTCCATCCCAGTGTCAGGAAAGCCAAAAAAAGGGCATGGCATTCTGCTGTTTCCACAATTGGCATTGTTTTATAAAACCTGTAAAATAGGTCTAGTTTAAAAATTATCACATTAACAGACAAAGATTTTTAGTTTTGTTAGAGGCGCCTGAGTCTCGCATGCAAGAAAGAGTAAGTTGTAACATGAATAAAAAGAAGTATCTGAGTTTGCTAAGGTTCACCTACAACTCTATAATCTTAGCATTATCATGAACAGATCAGAATACCAAATCTAAGATCAGTGCTCATATCTCATTATGCCATCTTTGTCTACTGTGTTAAAGAAATGCCCGAGCTCATCAGATAACAACAGAATATTAATATTGCAGAGGTTAAAGAATCATGCTCTCTGTAGTTATCTCAAATTTTTTGGGCTAGTTGCAGTAAAAACTTTTTTCAGAGTCCTTAGAGGTTAATAAGATCACTGCTCTCCAGTCTTTCTGTGAGACCCCAGAAGAATCTTCCTATATTCTTGCATTTTCCCAACGTACTGAAATGCTTGAATGTTCTCTGTATTTCCTCTGCACAGACAAAGGCTGGCTTTTCTAAACAAGGTGGTTTGGATGACTTTTTTTTTGGTGTCAAAAAGGAGTCCTTCTTCCACTCAAACCCCACCCCCCCCCCTCAGAACAAAACAAAAAATCATCCCTAGCATAAAGCAGTGTTAATACACATGAAATAAATTGATTTTGCCAAGGCTAAATTTTTCTAGTGGAGCCTATACTTGAGAACATTCGAGTGGTCTCTTGAGTTATCTCATTGTATCAGTGTTTGCAGGACAGTGCCTTGAATTTGTTTCTATCATACAAAGTTGATATATAAGGAGGCAGGATTTAATTGAAACAACTCAGAGGAGTCTTCAATAAATCCTGTATTTTTTATCAGAAAAAATCTTTTTATAAAGGAAGAATCAAAGAGTATAAGAACCTTTAGGAGATATTCTGGTATGGAAAACAACAATAGTCTGTAAGAAATGTGATTTCAGTCTATAATAAATGATTTTTTATTTTTGTATGTGAAGTTTTTAGAGGCCGAAGGATTTGCTCATTAAAAATATTTTTCTTATACTTTGCATATTGGATTTTAGAAATCTATTCATACCGTGGATTTGATGAAGAGAAGCCATAAGTTTATGCAAAATCTTTAGCTGCAGAAAACCCTGACCTTACAGAGGATCAACTCTTCCAGAGCGCTATTACCAAATTAATACACTTGCTTAAATAATGTGGTGCATATGAACACAAACTATGGAGATCTGCCTGAGGTTGTCAGCCTTTTCTGTATGTCCCCATCTCTCCTTCAATATATAGGCAGCTGTCTTACTTGTCCCAGTATTTCAGCATAACAGGGATTGAACCCAAAGCTTCCATTCAGGAAAGTCTGATGCTCAGTTTCTTCCCACCTAACTTGAGGTACTAAACTGAGAAGTATCTACATTAATAATGGAAACACTATTTAAAAACAAATCTATTCATCCCTTTGTACAGATAGACACCTCTTTTTCTTTCTTTTTAAACAGGAGGGTTTTAAAAATTCTTAGTGAATGAAATTGTCATTTGGGGGGCTGGTGGCACTGTTTTTGAATACCATCATACTTTTACTTCTGCAAGGTTCGTTGTTTGTTTTTTTTTTTTCCCTGTATCTCTTTGTTGGGAACATCATTATACAGAGACAAAGAATCATTTCTGATGCTCATTCAGGGACACCAATACAAGTCCCTTTAATCCTTTCCTACACCAAGTACCATGCTGCCTTAAAAGTTGTCTTTTAGCTTCATGTAGTGGGAAGTCCTGGTAGCCAAGTTAATTGGGGTTTTCACTGCCAGGAATGAGTGGCTGAGAGCATGAATAATTCACCCCAATAGGCTAGAGAAAGTAACAATAAATAGGTTGTCCACAACCCCATTTCAGTGGTCCTTCCCTGTGTTTTCCTTTACTGTGGGAAGGTGACTTCAGCACCCTGGCCATACACGAGGGTGATAGACAAGGGTGCACATAAGGGCATAACTGTCAATACCAGTTACAGTGATGTACATCAGGAACAGCACCGTTAAAGTCAAAGGGGAATAGAGGTATAACACTGGGGAGAACAAGCCTGTAGCTAGATCTCAGTAGGCAGGACTGTAGGAATTAATCAGGTTTTCAGACAGCCAATTCATCTGTCACGTGACAATAAAAATTACATTTAGAAAAATGAAATATTACCTTTCCTTCGTTAATTGTTGAGAAAATGTAACTCCAGAAGCAAAGTTTTAAGATTTTAAGCTCAGTGTCCATTTCTGTCTTTCAGATTTTGCCATGATTACATGTGAATAAAGTCCATCATATCCTTAGAATTTAGCTTTATTAAACTGACTCTCTCCCCCCATCTCGGTGTCTATTAAATTACTGTTCTTCTCCTCCTCCTTCTCAGCTCCCCCAAAGATGCTATTCATTAAAATGTAGAGAATAAAATCTCTATATGTGCATTTTTGCTTATTAGCTGTGCTCACTGCCTCATCATTTGCCAAAATCATATTTCTTGAACAAGGAGGGCAGAAACAATGTGAAATCAATCTTTTTTGCTTGGCCAGATAAACATAAGACACAATGAGAGAAAGAAAGGCACAGAGAGAGACAGATAGGGAGAAAGAAAATAAAGCAAGAAAATAGCAACACCATCCCAGTGGTGATGGATAACTGAAGTGAACGTGTCAGGATGGTATTATGTAAATTACCAAAGCAGCTGAGCAGTGCACTGATGATTACAGAGGATGTGAACAATGTTATGGTCCCCAGGTGCTACCATGCCTTGTTATTTTTTCTTCCCTCCAACTACCCTTGGGGTAGATTCTTCCTGACCTGAGTCCTTGAAAAAAATCATCCAAGAAATACGTTCCTAAAAAAAAAAGGTTAGAGGACATCTACGACATTTCTCTAAAGCAATGACTGCACCCTGTGTGTTGCCAGTTTAACATTCTAAAAAGTGCCTTTTACCTACACCTCTGAAGTATTTGACTTATCAAACACCTTGATTACAGAATAGGCTCAAGGTCAAAATGATTTTAAAT
The DNA here is from genome assembly GCA_013397935.1 of Dasyornis broadbenti. Classification (NCBI taxonomy): domain Eukaryota; kingdom Metazoa; phylum Chordata; class Aves; order Passeriformes; family Dasyornithidae; genus Dasyornis; species Dasyornis broadbenti. The sequence goes on along the minus strand of VZRN01002763.1, from coordinate 1,115,600 downwards.
CAGAAAAGGAAACTGAACGTTGAGAGACATGCATTCAACATACATTAAACTGCATTGTAAAGTTACTCTGTATTAATAGGAAAAACTTCTTTGCCTCTCATTAGACATCCTGTGTATCTGCGTTTTAATTTGCATTTTACTGTTTGTGTCTATGGTTACTGGTGACTCTGCATTTTGTTTCTCCTTTTGGGGAGTGTTGATTTAAATAACTGTTGGGCAAGATTGCAAAGTGATAATTTGCTAATTAGCCCTCATTTGGAATTACTTCTTCTTTAAGCTGAATGGGGGCCCAAAACTGGAAGTCCTATAGTCCACTCATAAGTTAAGATAAGCTCATAACTTATTGAGGCAAACATCCAGACCATCTGCAGACTTCTCGGGACTGGACCTTAGAAAAATAACAAACTTCCGTCGGCTTAGGTCTTGCAAAGCCCCTTGTCAACATGTCAAGGATTACACTCAAATGCTTCCTTGCAAACAGCTGGAAATGAAATAAAGCCTTAGAAAGTTACAGAAAATTATCGGAAAGCTTCTTAGGGTCTTTAAATTACTTTGACCATGTTCCTAATTAATTTGCATTCTCTTTTCACAAATAGATGAAATTGTATTTTCTCATTAGCAATATGCATAGAACATATTTCTACTTGATTGAGGTCGATCTGTGTTGATTACACAAAATGCCAGTTACAATAATCAAAGTTTCATGGAATTGATAGCCTAAGGTAGCTCCTCCTGCAGGAGAAGGGCTCCCAAACACAGAAGAACTCTGTTGCAGCAGCCTGAGATTCTTTGATTTGCAGATCAGTTTAGATGACAAAAACTGTTTCATCTCTCCTTGAAATTTGGCAGAGCCATGCAACCCTGGTAGATCTTGATTTCTACACAGCATCTATTAAATCAGGTCCAGCATCTTGTCTGAATTCACTGGACTCTGCAATATCAACAATAAAAAAGAATCATTAGCCATAATGCCTTCAATAAGAGTTTCTTAGAGTGAGTAATGCAATGTCTGCACAATAGCACACTTTCTAGCTGTGCTCTGGGCAGCCTCATGGGATGAACGGGGGAGCTTGCTAACTGACACTTGTACAGGTTTAAATTTGAAATTGCATTTAATTTGTATATCATTATGTAATCGAGAACATGAACCTTTAAGGCAAATATAGTAGCAAATGGGCATCCTGCTAAAAATATTTGCAATATAATAATTAATTTAATGGGATTCACGTCTCTGGAGACTATTACAAGGCCGTTTTGCGGCAGATTGCATTTGCTCTCTTTACAAGTATAGAAGGGGGCACTCAGTGGGTGAGAGTGCATGTGAGCTTGCAGATGTGCAGAAACATTCCCTTCTGGAGTGAAAATTCCCTTTCATGGGACAGGGGCAGCACGAGCACGCGTACAGTCCCTCTTGGGTTCAATGGTGCTTGAAGTGCTTTCCAAGGTGGAATTTATCAGTAAGGTCAGTATGACGTCTTTGGGATTCTTTCTTGATTCCTTTTTCTGGAGCCTCTTTAGCTGTCACTGAACATGTTGTTTTGTTTACATTCATGACAAGAGAAAAATAAACAAACTTGGGGGGAAAACAAGCTAGACGAACCACATAGAGAAACTTTATCATGCCAAACTTACCTCTGGTTTTCTTGTTAATATACAGTGGTTTAGTATCCCAGGATGTCTTAAGAATGCCAGAATATAGGAATACATTTCTAATAGAAAAATTGCTTGGGAAACTTCTATCTGTTTGGATTTGGGTAGATTGCTGAGCCTGCTGTCTGGCTAGGCTCCTTTTACATTCCTGAATGCAATGATGAACAGTAAAATAAGCTATGACAAAACAATTGCTTCTTTCTTGGTTCTCTACTATATTTAAATCAGGATTTTTTAATATGACTTTAAAAATAGCATCTATAGAAAGGATATAGAAAGTCTCCTTCATGTGACTTTGTCATTGCTCTATTGTGTAAGATCTCCAAAAACCCTTAAGAGCACAAGTCTTGCTAATTGTTAATTGGGACATTCAATGGGACTTGAGCACCCACTTCACTTAATTGCTTTTGAGCAGCCAACACAGCTTCGAGAAGTGGCAGACATTTGTGACCAGATTTACTCCTATATCCTGGGTCCAATTTGTCAAGAGCAAAAGCATCACTTACAAAATGCCATTGACCCTCAATTGTTCAGCTTTTCTGCAGGGCCCAGGCTACCTATTGCAGGAGTTATTTTGTTCCACTTGGCTTTTCTTTATAGAAGCAAACAGATACAGGATTTTTATAATGTTCTATTTCCTTTGTTTTAAAGTACTTATTTTAATGTGATTTTTCACTCACAAAAAAAAAAAAAAAAAGAAAAAAAGGGTATTTCTGGCAGTGTAATAATAACTTGCATTCGTATTGTACCTTTCATCTCAAGTGATCCCAAAGCACTTTACTAACTTAACAAGCTGAAACACACTATATTAAATACTACACATAGGGATCACTTCACCCACCACTAAAACAACCACTTATGTGGTGAAATGAACCAACTGTTTAAAGGCTCAGTTCTGCAAGGTGTTGAGCTCTATTAGCCTGATACAATGCCCACTGAAGTCAATATAGACTTCTAAAGATTTCATTGGGCTCTGAATTAGAATTTATTACAATCTTCCAACAAAGCATTTAGGAACATGCTTAACTTAAGCACTTGAGCAGTTCCATTGACATTAATAGAGCCTGAGGCTGCTTAAAGTTGAGCTTGTGAGTTTTTGAAGTAGGGCCAGGTGTCTGAGTGCTGTGCAGTAGAGATTGCAGTGACTGCATTGACACAGCAGAGAAGCAGAAAACAAGATCTGAAGAACACCCTAACTCATTAAATTCACTGCTGAAATTAGGTAGCACAATTTAAACACCCTTACCAAACACATGTTCAAGACAACGTGCAAGAAGAATTGTTAGTCCACTCCTTGAAACACTTTTGCATTCACAACATGCTAGTAGGTTTGTATTATTACCTCTGTTTTATTACCAGTGCTTTGTTATTTAGAGATTGCAAAATTATGAGTCTTTTTGTGTTTGCAAATCAGAGATTCTTCTTAATGTAATCCAGTAATTCATTACTTTTCTTCCTGCACTGTTAGCTGGATTAATAAGCATCTCCTACATTAGTTTATTAACTAAAAAATGGTGGAAAAGAATAGGCCTATAAGCAGGAGCAAAACATCTGGAAAGAACTATAGCAAAGCAACTGGAGGAAAAAAATGTCACTGCTCTGTTTAGCATTAGGCAGCTCCAAGGATGCTAGTTCTCAGTCCCAAAGACAGTAAGGCTTTGTGATACTAGAAAAGATAGCAAGTCCAGGTCAGAGCTGGGACAGTAATAACCCTTCTTCATAACCTGACTGCACCCTTCCATGTTAACATACTGTGAACTGAGCACAAGTGACAAAACCAATCCATCACTGCACCGCCAACACAAAGAAGAATAGAGAGGTTAACAGAAATTGATGACATCCCTGCTCGAATTTTACACTGATTCGGCCAGCTTTACGATTGAAACAGACAAAGATTTATAGTCCAAGCTAGGACGCTGGCTCTCCTTGATTGCCTTGATTTTTTTTTTTTATGCGCTTCTGCATATTTATTTCCAAGCTCATCACGGGCTTGTATCATTAGAATGCTGATTTGATTTTACATTCCAAGAGGAGTAGACATTATGCAGCCATTTGCATGATGTGAGAGAAATCACCATAACGGTTTGTGATATGGGCGACCAAAATGATCGGTAATGTTCACCTGCATAAGCAGGATTGTGTAATATTTTTTTTTGAAATTCAGATTTTTTCCTTTTGCTTCTCCCTCCGTGAAAAAAAAAAATAAAAAGAAGGAATTATTCCATATCCTGTGGATGAGAAATTGTGTTTTGTCATGCCTCCGAGGGTTACAGTGGTATTGAGCTTTTATGAATTCGTTTGATATCAGGGCTGAGCGTTACGAGTTCCAACACAAATTTTTTTCCCCATGACATTATTACTGAAAGCTTTTATCAGTTCATTGTGACAAGAAATTGATTATTATCCTTGACATTTGATGGATAGCTTTCATAAAAGGGCTTTTTTTTTTTTTTTTTAGGTTCTTTTTTTGTGTGTGTGTGTAAGCCTGTAAAGTTTTCTTAGAAAGGTTCTATTTTCTGGAGAGGAAAAAAAAATCAAGCAACAACCACTTATTCTATGGAGTATTCTTGAATCACTGCTATCTGTGAAAAAGTTAGAAGTGAAGTGACAATTCTGCTTCCTTACAGCTTCTTCCGATTAAACACTAGGAAAATGTACATTCACACAGTTTGGAGATAAATTTGGATTAGTAATATAACTGTTCTATAGCCACCTGAAAAAGAGATTTTGAAGAAGTTGAGAGAGAGGTGTTGATAGACACTCTATAGTTAAGGTTAATTTGGGCCTTTGTCTTTGCCAGATTTTAATACCTCTTTGTAGTTGTTACATTTTAAACAAATGTTCAGCAGGTGTCTGGCAGAACAAAGGTGCCTTTAAAGAGTTGAACTCTTGTTTATTGTGTTCTAGCAACAAGAAGGAATAGGACTTGACTCATTCTGAACAACGCCAGAAGCTGAAGCTAATGGTGATTCAATTACAGTCTCTCACAAATGGGAATATTCACCTCTGTGTGTGCATTAGTGTTGATGGGAGCTCTGTGCTTGCCTTGGGAGGAGAATATACTTTAAGAGAATGTGGCAGAACTGTTTTCTTCTGGAGGAAATGGCTGCTTTCCCTGGTTGCCATTCTCAATGATGGATTTGTAGGAGTCTTCCCAGGGACCCTCGTTGAAACCAAAGGTAGGAGGATAGTGAATTTTAGAGAAATTTGTGAAGACAGAAAGTCAGCCAGAGGCCAGACCAGCCATTTGCTAGAGAAAAGGGGCTTTAGAGAAGATAAGATTAGTTATAAGAACAGATTTTAACCTTTTGAAGCAAATGCTGTTAAGTGTCAGATCAATTAAGAAAAAAAAATATAAAGGAGTTTTCTGAACTGTGTGCCAGTTTCAGACATTTGGTGGTTTTTGAGATCAGGGAAGTCAGCAGCAAACAGAAAAAACAGAATATTTAGCTTTACTGTTGCTATTGCATAGATGCAAAATTGATTCCTGGTGATGGACTGGTGTAGGGACAGTTGCAACATGTGTGAAAGAAAGGAAGGCATTACAACAAGAAGCCTTGGTCTGATGTATAACCCCCAATATGTGCCTTGTACTGAGAGAAGTGATAAATGGCTGCTTCTCAGTTCCCTCTCCCAGACTTTGCACTCCACTCCCAGCAAAGTCTGTCCTGGGGGCAGGTTCTGGGCCAAGTTTACCAAATGGGGACAATATAAATGTCAGTAACACTGTAGGAAAGGAAGAATTCTCCAGTGTATACTTTGCATCTGTTCTTAGAAAGAAGGATGATGTTTACAACAACAGCAAAACAGGTTTCCTTACAGTAGCAATGAGAGGGAACAAACAGTGTAGCAGTTTAGAACAAAAAAAGTTTAATTTAACCATGATGAAATACTTCACACATGTTAAGTTCAAAGGAATATCAGACTGATGAACTAATCTTGAAAGACTGAAAAAGTTCTGGGTTTCTGGGAAAAAAATGGCTTTTGTGTCACTGCTTAAGAAGGACAAATACTTCAGCAAACTGTCATCTCATTAAATGGATATAGAGCAACTAAGTCAAGGTGATGGAAGATGAAATCAATGAAGAATTAAAATAATGGAACACTCACTGTCAATCAACACAGCTTAATGGAAAAAAATATCAAATAAACTTATTCTTTTTGATTGAGTTTATGATTTCATTGGCAAAGATTTCTAAAAGGCATTTGATTTCTTTAGGATTTAAAAATACTGCAGGTGGAGAATTCATTAAAAGTTTTCTAACTGATAGTTTTTGAAAAAGAATTCTAATGGAAAAAAAGAATCTATTTGGTTTTTCCTGTTGGATTCCATCTTTCTGTCCTGATTCAAGTCATGACCTGAGCGACACTATGCAAAATGACACACAATCAGTCTCGTTAAGATCTGAACACTCAAAAAAACTGTTTGGTAAATAATGAGAAAGACAGTTCTGACAAACAACCTGGATATTACAATGATCTGGACTTGCTAGAATAAGATTTATTTTAACTTCTTTTAACTACAATATTACATATCTAGCAGTCAAGACTGCAAGTCTCAATTCCCTTCTGAAGGAGAAAATAATTTTACAAAGGAGCATCATAAAAATTAGAAATTTTCAGGATTCATACGTTATGGAAAAGCATATGATCAGGAAGTTAAGAGAGCAAATATCAGTCCTCAGATCCATGGCCAGAAAGAGTAAGTTGGTGATTAACCAGTGGAATAATTTATTTAAGGATCTCATGGCTCCCCCAGTTTTTGGTGTTTTAACAAATGAAAAGGTTTGAAAAGATATGTTCTGTCTTACCAGCAGGCCTGATGCAAGAGATGGGGTCATGCTGTTCTCTCCACTGCTGAGTTTGAATTATCTCTGAATTGTCAGCTTCATCAAAATAAAATTAAAAATATGCAACTGCTCATGAGTATCATAAACAAAAAGACTATGTAAACTGAGATGTCCAAATTAGGCACTGAAAGCACACAAAAGGTGCTGTTAGAGAACCTAAGTGCCAGTTTCAGAGCCAAAGGCAAATGCATACAAGGTCTTCTGAGTATTCTTATATGCAACGTTGTCACTTTACAGTTATATTTCAAAGAACTTTAGTTGTTTGTTGTTTCTCCTAGTACAATATTAGGATTTTATCTGCAGCTTTCAGAGGAGAGAAAAAAGGCATGTTTTCTACTACTTTTTCAGTGTTAAAATAATTTTCAGACTCTGCAAACTGGAAGGTACTGCTGTTGAGCACGAAATCTTGGCTCCATTTGCAAGTGCACCTCATTACATGTGGGGTTTTTTTCATTGGCTGGATTGTCTTTACCTGGTGGGTTACACCTGGCAAACAGCCAGGCTTCCCCCCGGCCACTCCCTCATTCCTTCCCTCAGCTTAGCAGGACTTGGGGAGAAAATAGGGTGAGAAACTTCATGTGTTGAGATTGAGACAGAGAGATTTCTTACCAGTTACTGTCACTGGCAAAACAGATTCAACTTGAGGACAATTCATTACCTTTTCTTTTTGTTTTTTTCCTAATTAAAATAGATTTGGGTAGTGGGAAACAAAAGACAAACATCAAAACACCACACCTTTCCTGCCAGATCTGCCCTCAGAGGCCATGCCCTGCAGAACCCCCACTGCCAAAGCTTTGCCAGACACCCTAAACAACATAATATAAAAAAGTTAGCCTAATAAGTGGTTTGAAATAATGAAAGGATGACATTTAAGTTGCATGTGGATACTGCTTTTATGTTTTCTGTTAATGCTGTAGGAAATATTCTAGCTAATATTCTGCAGAAGAGCACCCTTGTAATCAAACTCGATGGTCATGATTCCCCCTCTATTTATATAATAATTTTAAAAATTTCATTTTAAAAGGCTGATTTTAGTTTTGTAAAGTCAGAAATTTTTTTGGTTTGTTCATTTGGTTAATTTTAACCCTCTTCTAATGAAATGAAAGATCACAGGTTTTTGTAATTTTTATCTCAATTACTGCATTTGCAGTGAAACTGATAAAACAAATCTTTTTTTTTTTTTTGTTCCAGTTAATATTTTATTTAAACTGCAAAATTATTGCTCTATATATCCAAATAAATATCACAGAGCATAATATAAGGTTCTTGTCTGGATCTTCCTGTCAACAATCCATTAGTTGTAATGAATCTACTAAGAAACTATAGTATTGTCCATATTAGAAATGTGTGGAGGCTGGAACATCTGCCATGTAAGGGTTTTTCAGGAATTTTAAAATTTGTCTGACAGCAGGAGTGATTTCACAGAAAAGAAAATGCTGGTAGAGCAAAGGAAAGAAACTTTGGGTCATTCAAATATCTTGCTTCAGAAAATTAGAAGGATTTGTTTTGATTTCAATGCCTGAGTCTTTGTTTTATTAAAGCCCTTGTCATTCTGTTATGATTATAATTTGGCAAATTATTTCTAATTGAAGAGTCAGCTTCCATGAAGAAATGAAATTTCTAAAATAACTTAAAACCCAGACATTTCAAAACTGTCAGAAATTTTCTTTATATTTGCAAGCAAAATCCTAGAAATATCAATCCCATTTCACCAAGCATTTCTGGTAGCAATATTTTGAAGAGAACTGTAAAATCAATCAACTTTTCCCTTAATGTCCCTAGTCTTACTCTCACAAATTTCTGTATTTTTCCTTATTAGTTGCCAGCTTGGTTCATTTTGCAGACGAAGTACTAAGTTTAACAAGTAGGCTTTAGAATTAAGCCTAAAAATAGAACTGGACACAATATTTAAATTATTTCTAAATTCAAGTGGGTTTTTTAATTAGACAATGGTTAAACAAGGATTTGGGAAAAATTAGCTAATAGAATAAATTTTAGTCATGCATTGACAAAATGACGTTACTTTACACTGAGTCTGATTTCTGTGCAGATCAAAAGCAGGCACAGGTAGGGAGATACCAACAGCCTGAAATATTTGTAGTACTTTCTGTGAGAGGAATAATGAATTTTTTCTCATGAATAAACGTAAATCAAGTTTAAACTGTGAAGTTGGAGACTATCTGGAGAGAAAGAATAATAAACTAAAAATAAATTGTTCTCCATTGTTGTGAATGAATTATGCACATTACTCCGAACAGATTTTGTTGAGGTGATTTAGCCATAATCCACTTGTTTTGTGCTTGCATGCCTAAATTTTATGTATCATTTGTACTAAGATGAATAAAAGACTGTTTCAGAGATATAAATATGCATATGCAAAGCCAAGTACAGTAAGATTGAATCATCTCCATATATTCTGTAACAGGAAAATAAAAAATATGACAGGGAGCATCAAATTACCTTATTTTACGAGCTTCTCCCTCAAACACATTTTTAAAAGTACAAAACAATATAATTTGTTGTGGCATGCTACTCCCTGTGTTGCTATTAAGCTATCCAGGTGATGCTCTCTTGGGAATCCACTCCGAACAGAGGCCTAATTCAAGACTGGATCACAACATCTGCACCAGATAGAATTTGTCATCTTCTGTCTTCAAGCCCATTGGCTGTTGCTTAGCAACTGGTCAATCTCACAGAGTATTTGCCATGACAAATTAGTAGTGTTGTTACCATGACAACCAGCTTTGTTACTTAATTAAATTGATTTGAATCAGAATTGGCTTTCGGGGAAACAAGTGTGTTGTGTGAAGTAGTAAACATGAGCTTGCAGCTAAACCATTCATGCTTTGATGTAGTAGTCTCTAAAATCAACACCATCAGGATGAAATCCACAATCAAGTCCTGAAATCACTGTGGACAGGCTTACTTAAGATTTTAATTTCCTTTTCCAGGTTTTTTTTGAGAACACTCTGGATATATTTAGCAATGGTCAAAAAAAAAAAAAAAAAAATTAAAAATAAAGAACCCAAACCCCAGGTTGCTCCAATTTCTTGATTAAAGCTTTGACAGTGTAAGTAGGGAAGTTACTGCTCTTTAGCAACCGATTATGGAGCCATGTTTCATGTGTCACTGGAAATTGCACAGCTTCGCACAGGAAAAATGAAAATAAATCAGATTATGTTGGGTAAAGAGCTAGGAATGGAATTCCTTGACATTTTTTCTTTTTCTTCTCCAGTGGCATCTTGGCTGCTACCTTGAAAGTCTCAGTGTTCACCATAATATGGGACTCTGACTGGCTTGAGGTAGTGAGGGAAATCCCTTCTTTTGATACTTAGGGTCCAGGCAGCACAAAATTAAAATAAGGCAAGCTAGAAATTCAGATTTCACACTACCGGAAAATTTCTTTTAACAGAAACACCTACACACTTTTTAATTATGTTTTCTACCCTTCTTATCCTCTTTGCAGACTGACAGAGGCACAGGATTAGCATATTTATATCATACATATATTTAATGAATGAAACCTACACGTTAAGTATGAGCACAGCTGTTGCAGACTTCAGATACGCAATCTCACATTTTTTCACTTTATTTTATCACCAGTAGTGCATGGGTGCCCGCTTTTGCTATCCTTCCTGATCTTCTTGCAAATGTAACTGCACAACTGAAGTTGCATTTTCCTTATAAAATATTAAATTAAATGCTTGGAATTATTTGAAATTTCTCATTATGTGTGACTGATTTAAAGCTCAAATGTGCTGTTTTGCATGGATGTTCCAAAGCTTAAGCTCTGTAAACAATAAATGGGAAACATCAACCAAGTGGTGACTCACAAGGGAAACTGCAAAATGTTGACAAATTCTAAATTGCAAGGTGCTGTGTGGCCTTGCTACATCGCTTAAGTGCTATCTGTAATTCACACTGCTATCATTAGAATATGCAGACTGCCTACTGAAGTAGATTTTTATTTCTTTAGACATTATTAGCAGAGTCTCACTTTTTTTGATGCACTTGTTTTGAGAGTTTGTCTTTGTTCAGAAGCTTCTGGAAAAATAAATCATTTAAAAGACAGAAGAAACATTTACATCTGTATCGCTAGCAAAAATATCTATCTTTCACACCTCTGAATGAATTCATACAAACCATTTTTCTCCTTAGATTGTTTTCACAAAACTTAGTAATTGCAAGACCAGGTTTACAGCACTTTACATATAAGTTCCAAATATTTTAATGTCTTCTCCTTGTAAACATTATACATTATGTATTCCCCTGATACAGTAATTTCATCTTTAAAAATCCTGTAGAAACGTTATATGGTTCTTCTCATACTTAAAGCAGAATTAATAATAGGAATTGACATCTTTATTATACAGAAAGGGAAAACGCAGAGGGAAAAATTAAGTCTGTCAAAAGTTCAGAACTCAGAATCACTGTTCACACATCTGACACACACATCAGTGTTCTAGTTTTGACCAGCTAAAATTGCTATTCAATAAAGTGTCTCTAAAAGCTGATTTTCAAGTATTTTTTCATTATAAGCCCCTTTATAATTTTTATGGGGCTATAACTGGAAGGAAAAAAATTGACTATTAGAAGTAAAAGAAATCATTATGTTTGATTTTTGATAGATTTAATTTCTGTTTATCTAAGTCCATCTGTTGAAACAATACACTGTCAGAAACAAGTTGTTTTCTGAAAAATGCTTATCAATGTTAATAAAAGAAAAATCTAAAGAATTAAAGTGGAGAGAAAGTGTGGAGTAAAATTATGTACAAAGGATAAATGCAAGTCTGAAACAGGGTGGTGTTTCAGACTATCCACAAGTTGCACAGTTAATTGAGAGAAGCTGAAAAGCCATGCATGTCAGGAACAGAACAGTTTAGGGAAAGAAAGAAAAACGTTATTATTTTTTTTCATACATCAGTGAGCAGAGGGGCGATACCTCATCTGTTCCATGGCTCACTATTCATTTTGGTGACCAACTGGTGAACAATCTTCTAATGAAGGTATAGTTTTTAGAAATGGAATTTTATTTCTCTCCAGGTGAGATGAACAGCCATGCCAGCAGTTTTAATCCATCTAAAAGAAAAAAGGTAGCAAAGCTGTAAATACTTGGATTCCTTCCTAAGAGTATTTAGCCTTCAGAGATCATGAACTAGACACAGACTGGGGGATTAGCAAAGACACAAATTCAGTTGTTGAGGAACCTCTAGAAATATCATTGACAGCTTCAGGGGGATTCTGGGAGCAGGTGTAGAGTGGAGTTTTGAACACATGGTTTCATTAGTGTAGCTTCTCCTACTGTAGAAACGCAAGACCATTTGCAGCACAGCCCTGCTGCATCGAGTGATGGTGAAGTCCCAGAAACAGCCCTTCTGGTTGGGAAAAGCAGCTTTTCAATGGCTCAGCCATGTCTGAGTCCATGGAGTCCTTGGCTTCCATGGCCACTTCACAAGGCAAGGGGTTCGGTCAGTCGCAGGCTGACTCAGGCAGACAAACCATCTGACCACCAAGCCTGATGAATTATGCTGCTTGCCCTTGGGCAAAGCAGGCAGATACGAGGCACTGTCCATTCCTGTTTTAGTGGGCTTGTTAAATAGACAGTAAAAATGCTGTAATTTGGCTTAGCCACAGCTAATGGATGTCATTGTCTTATTCTACTTTTTGATTAAATGTTTGAGGGATAAGACAAAGCAGGAATTTATAAGCATGGCAAACATCTTTTGGTAGTTTGTCATCAGGTATTAGCCTTCTCAGTTCTTCCAAAAGAATAAAAGGTTGGGGGCATATTTTTCTGTTCAAGATTATTGAGTGTTTTTGCACTGAAGATGAATACTTCAAAATCCTTCTGTAATGATGAACTTCACACTGCAAGAAAGAAACATATCTCTTTTACAAATGTTTTAATATTCTGTAGCTTACTATCCTCTTCTGATTCACTCTAGGAAATTATGGGTTAGCAATATTTTTCCTACCCACGCCTTAAGATTAAAGTTACAATTGAACAGTTGAAAGCATGTCCATTCCTTCCTCCATGACAGTGACAGATCTGAACCACACAAATATAAACAGAGGCAGCAGGACTGATTCTGATTTTTCTTAAAGCTGGGTAGCTCTAGTAAAATTTCAGGGAATTAACGCTATGAAGCTTTAAGATTCTTATCATGAACACAAACTGCTATTGTACTAGGCACTGTGCAAACAGAGTAAAATGTTGTACAGACTTACAAATCAAAGATAGGGATATTGGTTCTATAGGTAAGGGGAATACAAGAAAACAAAGAAACATGAGTAGTCAATGTGCTATGCTTCAGTCATGGAATCATAGAATAAACTGGATTGGAAGGGACCCATTGGGATCATTGAGTCCAACTCCAGGCCCTGTGCAGGACACCCCAGGAGTCACACCACATCGCTGAGAGCATTGTCCAAACCCTGTCAGGCTTGATGCTGTGACCACTTTCCTGGGGAGTCTGTTCCAGTGCTCAACCACCGTTTGCATGAAAAACCTTTTCCTGATATCGAGCCTAAACCTCCCCCGACTCAGCTTCGTGCTGTTTCCTCGAGTCGTTTCACTTCACATGATTAATACTTGAAAAGTAGTGTTCCTAAAGGTTGGTAAATGTCACTAAAAGCAAATGAGGGGTACTAAATACAGAAACAAATGTAGAAACAAATGTGCAGGTAAGGGTACCGTGGTTTGTGTCTGGGCTACAAAAAAACCATTTCAACAAAATGTAGAATCCCACTTGTAGAAACTGGGATAGGATATCATGAGAGCTGACAGTAGTTTTAACAGTAGATGGTTTAAAAAGGCTGTGTCTCAGATAAATTATGTAGAGAGTATTTGGATGCAAGGACTAAGAATCTGTCAGAGATGAGCCAGGTTACAAGCCTGAGTGACGTGCAAGATGGTGACAAACTTGATCAAAAAGAAAAGAGAAAAAAATAATTTCTTTCTTTTAGGTCTATGAAGGAAAATAAACCAAGGTGATAGCTACATCAGTCTAAATGAATGAAGTGACCAAGACCTGAGGTTTAGAACAAAAGAAGAATACAGAGGAGAAAGATAAGGTTACCACCATAACAAAGTGAAAGTAATTGTGAAATAATGGACCAGAGAAGAGATGAAAGGGAGGATTAGAGGAAACTGGACAACAGGTAAGAAAAAGAGTCAAGAAAGGAGGGGGAAGACAAGATTTTAGTCGTGGGATTGATTATGCTGATGAAACAAACATGATTTTTAAATCTGATCTTTGGCTAAAAATCCTTAACATCTTTGCTGACTGTTATTGCAGCTGAGAGGAATATTTTCCAGTGAAGGTTGACGTAGGAATGCGAACAAGAAAATCGCAGACACATGCTGAACTTCTTTAAAAATCTGAGAAGGAAAGAAACCAACACCTAGAGCAATAGTGTAAAGCAAGAATCATCATAAATGGACATTCTAAGATAAGGAAAACGAAGACGTTTATATATTAAGAGAGAAAATATAGGGACTATTGACAGAAAATCATGGAGAATATGACAAAGATGAGGAGATTCTCTAGGAAAGACTAATCAGTAAAACTCATGAGAGAAGGATCAATATGGGAAAATCTTATATTTACTCCAATATTAAATTGGAATATAATGGAAAGATTATTGCCTTATAAGTAATCTTGGATGGTATTTTTAATTGTTTTTTGGTTTTCTGGATTGTACATGGAAAATTACACTAGCTTCATAAATACCTGTGTGCCTAGGAAGAGCTTGCCAGAAATTTTTAGTGGCATAATTCAGACCATAATTGACCAAGTATTTATTAGAATAAGTTTATGAAGAAGATGTAACAGTGTAAGAGAAAGTTCAGCTTGGAACAGGTCTATGTCTTGACTGGAGAACCAACAAGAACCTGGAAAAGTGACTGTTTTTCTTGTAAGACCACATATTCAGGATTTTATTTAATTTTACTGCTCCTCCTACTATCCTCTAACATGAAGAAAAAGATACCTTGCAAGATCTAAGAATAGATATCATATTTACTAAGGAAGTAAATATAATCAAGAAGACTTATTAGTCCATTTTAATTTATTAATTGTAGCTTTTTTTCTCCACCATGTGATAAAAATATATAGAAATTTATAATTTCTTAAAGAACTTCACAATTTTATGTCTTTTCCTCATTCTTTACAGAGCACTTAATGAATATTGTATTACATCAAGACAGTACACCTGAATGCAAACTTTCTTAATAGAACAAAACAAAAGACAAAGTTAAGGTTGAATGCATTATGCTGAGAGGAAATGGTGTTGAGTGATGACAGATTCTGTTGCATTTAGGAGGGGAATGTTTTCATTCACAGGAACACGAGGCCGAAAACGACCTCAAGAGGTCAGTTAGTCTGTCCCTCTGCCCTAAGGCAAAACCAACCCTACCTAAGTCCTTCCTGACAGTTGTTTGTCTAATCCTGCTCTTAAAGGCCTCTGATGATAGCGATTCCACAGCTCTCTCACCATCTTTTTCCCGTGCTTCTCTAAGCTTTCTGTTAGAAGACATTTCATAATGTTTTTATGGACTATTCTTTGCTCCAGTAAGGCCTATTGTATCTTGGTCTAGTCAGACAGGGATCTATTACTTTCCATATATTTTTAGGATTTTTCTTCTTTGGGAATTTATTTAAGAATAAATTTGATATGGGGTGTTAATTTTATGTCAAGCAGAACAGAGAAGATCCCTTAAAATATTTTGTGTCTTTACAGTTATTTTAAGAAATTATTTGGAATCAGCCTAAAGGTGAAAAAAGGACTGATTTATAGCACTATTTCCTTTCTCCTTTACATTCATTGAAATATGCGATTGATGAGTTATAGGAACATAGTTAATGTACATTAAGAGGGGAAATAATGAAGAGAGTACATTTTTATATGAAATGAAACATTTAAAAGCGTCGAGGAAGAGGACTGTGTTGAGTACCGAGATTTGTATCCCTATCTCCACCTGACAGAGATCACTGCCCGGTGGCAACCACAGAGAGTAGAGAGCAAAGAGCACCCTGAGGAACGGTTACCCTTCACTGCCAGGTCAGCCTAAAGTGCAGCAGTGCTGACCCCATACTTGACTTTTCAGGTTCCTGTGACTGTAATTACATCACAGAGCCTTTCAGGTAGCACACAGCTTCTGAGCAGCGGCTTTGGAAATACTGATTTTTCAAACGCAATGACTATGTAAATAGCTACTCTAAATAAGAAGGTGCTGAAGTAGCCTAAACACATTGTATTTTCCCTTTCCTTTTGTTTCTAGACTCCATCGCCAATCCAAGTATTCATCTCATTCTGGACAATTCATTGACCATAAGAAAAATTAGGTCAAGGAGATTCAGAAGTCACATCGTTAGCAAGAAATTACACAAAATGTGACTGTACAAGCAACAGTAACTGCAGAAAATAAAAATGTAAAAAGTTAACATATTTTTGGCAAATCTTTCTTCTAGTAAGGCAAGAAAAATCAAATCATTCATCAAGGCAAAAAATCTTTGTCCAACCATGTCTAATCAAATAATTGCGAAGAAATTATTTTACCTATGCTCTCTGGAATAGGCTGACCTGACCTAGGCCAAAGATTTTCAGTAGAGTTTTATAAAATTCTTGTATATTTGCTTGTTTTGATCTTCTTTCATCTTAGCCATTCCTAGATGCAGAAATCCATATATTGCATGCACTTTTGTGTTTGCACCTTTTATCAAAGAGTTTGCAAAAGTTTAATTTTTTTTCCCAGATTAACACTTCTGCTTTGGGACTATTTTCTTCAGTTACTTTGTATGAATCCCAATAAAAATGTTTCATTTAATAAAAATTAGGATGTAGCTCTAATCCGACGATCTCTCATTTAAAAGAAACAGACTGTGGCACCTCTGTGCTAAGTAGAAGGGGAAGAGAAAGGGGCAGTCTGAGAAAACTACAGTGTGTCTGGGGAGTGGGATACTTTAGATAGTGACACAAATGTTCGTCCTCCAAACAAGCTGGGGGATTACTGAGATTAGAAAGAGCACTGTTTTCTCACAGCCCAGGAGTCCCACAAAGTAGCCTGATATTTTTTTTTCTGCACAATGTATATACCACAATCTAATCTCATACAGCCAACAAGATTTACTGTCATGTTTAGAACGTGTTTTAAATAGTGATTTGCCATCTCTTAAATAAATGTTGTTTGTAGCAGACAGTCTCTGGTTTAGTTTTATTTTCCCTGTCTGCCATGAGGATCCTATTTTCCTGTTAGTATGCTGACAACACAACTTTGTTAAGGCTGGTTGGTTCCATTTGCATTGGACATCTCTTCTGCATATAGATTGATGAGTTTAATCAGCGAATCAGGAGAAAGACTTGGACATCAATCAGTGTCAGTTTTCTTTCTTTCTAATTTCTGATTTGCTACTTCTAGTTATCAATGCAATAAAATGATGCCAATTTGAGATAAAGGCTTGGAAATAATGCAAAGTTAGTGTAAAATTGTCAACAGGCCCAGGAGCCCCACTGCATTGTGATCACTGATATTTTGAAAAAGAGACACCATATTTAACAGCCAGGAACAATGCTGAATTCATTGTTCACAGTTCAGTAAAGAAAACATTTAGTAGTCTACTGATTAAACCCTACCAAAAGGTCTTTTGTCTTATCAGTAGAACAAAAATATTCCTATGGATTTCCATGGACTGCTAATGAACCAAAAGGACAGTTTGTGCCTCAAAACCGAGCCTCATCTATCTTTAGAACTAACATACTCAGTACTGTTTCATACTGCCGGTATACCTGCAACATCTCAAAATATTGTTTCTTGTATCTATTTTCACAACAAACTGCAGGAGTGGGAAATTTTTTTCTTCATTATGGACAGGTGGACAATTAAGGCAAAATAAGACTGAATCTACACGCTCAAGACCTGAATGTTCTTATTGTTCTTTAGGAAGCTAGTTCTGAGCATTAGGAAGCTAATTCTTATCAATTTGAATACAAATAAGGTTTCCAAATACCTCTAAGTATCTGGGTCTAACTGACTTCTCAGATCCTGTGAAGGCAATGAGACAAACCAGACCCCTAGGCTAATTCCAAGCATTGCACTGTTCTTCCCCAATGGAAAACACCATCCAGGTATCCACCTTAGCCAATAGCAGATTGTTTTCCTGACTGTGGGGGGAATGGAGCAGTGTTTCCTTATTGCTGCACCACCTTTATTGTCACACTCTAGGATAAAGAGAAATGTGTGGAGTACTCCTCCCATACCTACAGGTTAGAGATGGAGAGATAAGGGAACTGGCAGAGAGATCACTGCTCCTCATGCCCTAGCATGGCCATGCAGTTTTGGTCCGCAGTGTGGGCCTAATTAAGGAATTAGACCAGCATCCTTTTCTACAGGACTGTAGATTGAAAAATAGTATAGTTAGGCCAATTATGCCCATACATCATAAAATGGTTAAAAAAATCAGCTCAAAAGCCAGCCACCCAAGAAGATAAAATGTCTTTTATAATTACACCTCTTGAAGTATGTTTCTCCTTTTATAAATGCTACTACATGTTCATGGAGATTCTTCTTTAGTTTACATGCTAGACGTCTGTGGTTTCGAAGCAGTAAGTCCTGAAATTTCTCCCTCGGTTCTGAATATTTCTGATTTAGTCATTTAAAACATTTTCATTATAAGTGGAAATCACACACATATTTGTAAAATCAAGTTTATTTCATTTTTTAGAAAGCTATAGCCAAACAGTGTTACCAGAAATATCTGAGGAAATATCCATTCAATTTTAATTTATATGCAGGCAATCACAGAAACACAGAATAGAATCACAGAATCCTGTGGTCAAATATGCTTAAAATGGAAAACGCTTGCCTCACATATTAATTTCATTCTTCAGGCTGTAATGTGGCACTGACTGAACATATACCATCTTTTTTGCTTCATGCTTTGTAGAATAATTTTTCAATTTTAACTATTTTTTTTTTAAATTCTAACTGATATATCTATTGAGAATAGTAAAGACCATGATTATGAAATAATAATGTTAACGAGATGATGCAAATATCTGCCAAAGCTGTATGTACTACAATGTAGATTTCTTATATTTATGTATGTATTTATATACATATATAAAAATATGGATAGGTAGATGTATGTATATGTATTTATATGAGAGAATAAAAATGCACATATATATGCATGCATATCTGAATATAAGTCTGTACAACACAGTCTTAGTACTTCATTTGTTTCAATACATATATTTCAGAGAGAGAGTGGGAGAAGATCCAACTGGGCCTTATTTAAGAGTTATGTGATCATCCTAGTCTGGAAAGAAAATAGTATGATTATATAAAACAAAGAAGCAATAACATAAGAACAAAGGCAACCCATCTCAGATGTCAGAAAGTAAGCTATTTACTCACAGTGATAATGGTGACTGGAGTAATTCCTGACTATCCCAATGGCAGGTAGCTAGACTTTGGTATAACAATACCTGATATAAACAGAAAGCCTGCTACAGGATTCAGAGGATTTCATCCTCCCAGAAGAGCCTTGAGAACATGCTGAGGTGTAGGTCCATAAGGCCGATGCTATCTAAACTGGAAGACTTCTAAGAGTATCCACTGCTTTCCACATGGATTTATTTACCACCTCTGGAGCCACAGCAGAATAAAATTGTGGATGCAAAATGATTAGATAGTGATTTTAAAATATATCCAGCATGCCAATATCACACTACCTAACAGAGTAGCAGCTCTCCAGGTGTCTGAATTCTATCTTCCAGCACTCATCAATATTGGGTGATGGCTTTCAAACCACTAAATCATATTATATCTTGTATATATTCAGACTGTGCTTCGCTATCTTCTCTTACTGCTTTTCTCATAGAAACAAAGCCAGATAGATGCTTAGGGCTCACTTCTAGAGGCACGGAGCATTGCAAAGGCACTTAGTGTCATTTGAGATGCCCTAAAATATTCCTGCCCAGCCTCAGCTGCCACTTCAGAAAGACACAGGTCTGCCGTAGGTGCGGCATCGCATCTGACAGCCGTATGTGGATGCCTTAGGGTGTGTCAAGCAACGCTTGATGACAATGCATAGAGAACCAAAACAAACCCTCCTGGAGAAATGCTGCAATAACAAGTCTTGCCACCCTAGGCAGGTACCTCAGGCAGCCAAATCCAAAAATTTGCCCCTAGAGAGGTGAGGCAGACGTGGCTGGATCCTGCCAAGTCTGTGCTGCCAGGGCTCCTGTCCCCATGGTTGGGGGCGGTGGGTGAGAAGCAGATGAAGACAGGCTGTCTGAATCTGCCAGTGCTGTGTTAAGCCCTGAGACTGCTGCTGCAGGCCTCATGTTGCAGTAGCCTTTTCTGAGTGTCTTTGCAGTCGCCTTTTTTGAGTGTCTTTGCAGTCAATCCACTGCTCAAGGGAAAAATTTTCCTTTTTCCCTTATAGCCTGCTGTGGAGACACTTATCACCCAGGCTATTCAAACTGGCTCAGGGGTCCTGTTTAAAAGCAATCAGCTGCATAACATGTGGGGCTGGCTGCCCTTATACCGATGTCTAATTTTAAAAAGGAAAGAGGTAGGGATTCAGACGAGGCTATGCTCTTACTGCAGGGCAAGCTCATATTCAGCAAGCAGGATCCAAAGTCCTTGACTTGCACAGTTGTATTTACAATTAGCTCTAATAATTGAGAAGAGACAGTTGTCCTGGAACTGACTCTGTGGGAACACCTGATCATGCAAACACAGAAGCTGAAGAAACCTCAAGGGACCCACAAACACTTTTCACACCTCCCCGATTAGTGACTGGAGCCAGGCCCTTTTGCTTGTGATAGATTAATCAGACCTTCCCTCAGCCTCTAATTGGATGACAATCAGGTTCTGAGGGTATGCTGAATGAAGGAAAAAAATTCTCCTTCCCTTATATTTTACATGTCTTTCATTTCTGGCCTTTTTTTTTTTTTGGCCTTTTTTTTTTTTTTTTTTTTTTTTTTTTTTTTTTTTTTTGTGATTCATTTACTTTGTTACAGTTTCTCCTCCTTTAAATGAGCTGCATATTTTCACCCAGCATTACTAACTTCCATCAGTTTTCCACTGAAGACACAACCTTTTCTTCTTATTATAACAGCACAGCTTGCAAAGTGATAGCTAGGAATCAGATTGTGTCAGCACTCCCATTACAACCCCCCGTTTTCAGGAAGTCATTTTTAGTGTGGCCACAGAAATATACTCAGGACTTACTGCTGCTATCTAGGTTTTGTTCAAAGAGCTAATTTCCTTTTCCTCCATGCAGATGAAAACATTTGACCACTTTTAAACTCCATAAATATAAACAAACCAGCATAGGGGAGAATGTGACAGGTTTATGAGGCCAAGGTCAGTGGTTGTCTGCTGGATCCTTTTTCTGGCCCAGCATGCTCTGATATTAGAGACTTTACCCTCCCTCACAGTGGCTGTGTGTCTAGACAAGAGAACTGCATAACATTCACAATGAAGGAATACACAAGGAGTCCCTGAGACCACAGAATAATTTCAGCTCTTGAGTGTTTGTCCAAACTTTCTAGGGATATTCATTTAACTTTTCCTCCTAGTTCACTAATGTCAGCTGGTGATGAAAGGATCCTAGCATTCCGTTTCCTGGACTTGGTTCAATGATTTAAATTTAATGTTAGGGTTGGGTTTTGGCTTTGGCTTGGTTTTTGGAAATTTGTTTCTTTTGTTTGGTTGATCTTGTATTGCTATTGGGATTTTCTTTCCATTGACTGATAATGATTTGAATCTGACCTGATAGTGTCACCTGAGTTCAATAAAAATATGTTTTTATTTTCCCTCAATATTTTTTATAAAACCTCAAATTATCTATATCTCCCATTAACTGATTTTTTAATAAATATCAGCACTCTTGATTCAAGAGGAAACAAAATAAAAGTATTTCCAGAATTATTTTTCTGCATTAGAATTATTTGTAAGTGCACTGAACAAATTTGTTGAATGAATATGATTTCACAGTCATACAAAATCACTTCTACCAACTTTCACATTCTATTACAGCTGAGTAAACGTTATGAAGGGAAAGTGTCTCTGATTGTATACATTACTTATTTTGTCCTAAGCCTAGAAAGCTGAGGCATGTACACTGTGGTACCCCTGATGAATGAAGCCTGACTGTACAGATACTATCTCTAATAGACTGTTCTAGGTCCCATGTCAAACAGAGGAATTTTCTCTATCCAAGGAGCCAACATTCCCTCAGAGGAAGCCCCTTGTACCGACTACTGAAATGTGAGTTAATACCATACTCACACTGTCTCTCCCACCTAGAGGTCTACCTAGGTCAACTCCATACTTTAAACCAAATTCTCTTTTCTCCTCAACACCACTTTAAATGTAAACCTCATGTCCTTGTCTATAAGGCTACACCTAACTAAGCTCCTCACTTTTTTTGACCAGCCTTTTAAGGTTATTTTTATACTGATGCTTTATATATACACATATTTCTGCACAATTACAAAGGAAATTCATCAAGCACCTTGTTTCCAACTTTGAACTCGTGTTCAGTTACATAATTGTGAACTGGTTCTTTCTAGAATTTCCCATCTAACAAGTAGACTGCAGTGATCAGTTGACTCCTGATTATATCTCACAAATCCCTCCATAAACACATAAGTCTTCCATAAGCTCACTGTGAAAGAACCCTGATGTGCCACTACAAATGTTGTATTTGCTATTTTTCTGCTCCACTTATACATTTCGTCAATGAATGAGTTTATTTTCTTGACTCAATCTGTGACATCATTGCAATTGTGTGTATTCAAATCCATGAAAGAACACATCTCCTTTTACTACCTGCAAGCAATAGCTGATAATTGCTTATGTGGTGATCATCCTATATGAAAATAGATTAACAAACCAACTGTGTTATTAAAACTTAAAATTCAACAAGTATATTAATTATCCTGACTATTACGGTTACATGATGAACTCATCTAGACCTCTTTAGTTATTTAGACTGTTGCTTCTGTGAGACAAGGATCTTTCTTTTGGATGTGGTGAGAATATATCCAGAAGACCATAAATCATAGTTTACAATACCTTAATTATCATAACTCATCTTGGTAATAAGAGGGAAATAGCCCTAAACTAAGTTCTTATTTTCAGCAACCCAATAATTCTTTTTATCTGAACATCACAGTAAGCTTTTATTTGCTTTATATCTAGCACTTTTCACTTAAGAATTCTCTTCTAAAACAAACTAATAAAAATTAGTACGTATTTCCCAATTTTTATTTTCCAGTTAAGCTTAGCTTTTAAAAGTCGTAAATATAATGTGGTTTGCTGATTTCAGCTTAATACCTAAATACACCTGGAATTATTACTATCATTCTTTACAACATTCTTCAAGTGCCTTTAGCAATTGTTATTTTGTTCCTTGTGGATAAGACTCATTATTTTAACCCAAAATTTAGAGTCTGCTTTCAGACCTACTTTTTGAGATCATTCGACTGCAGAATGATGGAAAGTAGGTAACAAAGTTGAGTGACAGAAAGATAAATGCACTAATGTAAATTTAGGCCTCTTCCGGTCCCAAATATTTCCCACAGAATCCAGTGTGTTACTACAGCTTTGCAGCAGCATGCATAAGAGCAGATTTAAGAGGTAATGCTTACAAGCTGAATTGTTTGGGGAAAAGATGATGGATTTTTGGCCATGAAATAAAATCCCAGAACACTGAGCAAATAAGCATACAGCTGAAAATGTAGAAGTCTTCATTCCTCCCTCAGTAGGGGCTGTTGGATAGAAACGTGTCCTTTCCCAGAAAAGAAAAGATGACCACTGAGAAGCTGTTCATTGAGATGATCCACATTAGAGTGGTCAGAGAAGCCTTTTACATATGGATGGTTAACTGAAGAATGAATGACCAGTTTCTGGTCCCCTGAGTTGCTATAGGTCACCTTTCTCTGCTGTTATGTTTGCATAATACCATCTTTAACTTGGAATTATCTAAAGGTATGATTTGACTTCATATTCCCACATTCCCAGATGTAGCCTTCAGGGTATTTGCCATAGGTTATCCTCATATTATATTTCTTTTCTTCTGAAGTTGACCTTTTAGTCAATTTTTACTCCACCTTCCCCAGCAGCTTTGCACATCTACAGCAGCTTTCCTCCAAAGGTCTCAAAGTGCATTATAGCCATCAATAAAATAAAGGTGAGATTTTTAAGGGCATGAAGGACACTTAGAATGACTCCTTTTCCTGGTTTTCAGGAGGTCCTGAGCATTATCTTTCACTGTTGTATCTTTGGATATTTCTCTTTAACTCACCTCACAAGGATGTGAAGAGGCTAAGTGTGGTTTGTTCCATTTTACAAAAGGGGAAACTGAGGCACAACTGCAGTTAACAGGCTACGTGAGGCTCACAGCTGCACATTCCTGGAAGGACATCTAAGGGATTCAAGCCCTGGGCTGCTATTTTAATTATTAGAGTACCCTTATAGGCAAACCTTCCCATTTTCTTCTGCTACGTTAATTCAGATTACATCTGTGACATGAGAAGAGAGGACCCTTCTTTAAAGCTGTTCCAGCTTCTTCAAGTCCATTCTAGATTATTTTAAAAGCAAACTCCATGGAATGTACCCCCAGAGCATGAAGCAAGTTTTTTTTCAGCTGTTCTGGTCTATTGGGTTCATATGTATTCAGGGCTTCAGGCATTTTATGTAGTCAGTTGACTAAATATATATTTAGAATTTTTCAATATGCATATTAATTACCCAATAGACTAGAATAACTATTTAGGAGAAATTTATGCCCATTGTGTAGAAGCATTATAAAAATCCTATGAAAAACAGAGACTGCACATGCTTAAATACTTCTAATCTTTCTGTTCTGGACAGAACTTCTACTCTCTAACACACCAGAACAAAGTTGTATCATACCTTGGAATAATCACTGGACAAATTTCTATTATTGCATTACATAGATGCAAAATCTCAACTTAAACTGCACTTTTTTTCTCCCTAGACCATAAACTGATAAATCTCCCCACATGCATATTGCTACTTGGATCAGGACCCTTGCAAAGGATCAGAGAGAAAATCCATCATTATTGCTGTTAGTGTTCTAGCAATTTTTTAAAATAAAGGGAATTGGTAGGGGTGAGGAATAATGAGTGCATTGTCCTGTGGTATATTTCAGTTTGAATCTGTTTCATGCTCCCATATGCAGGGGTGGGGGTGAGAGGGAATGAGGAGTAACAGAACTGTTCTAGAGGTACCAGTAAGACCACAAGTCTCATCTCATCTATTGAGATGAGAATAGCCATGCAGAATGTACGTGGGTGTGTGTGTGGTCCAAGGAGCTCGTGAAGAGACTAAGAAAAACTTTGTGCTATGATCTTTCCCTGGTCCTGTCACTCCTTCCCAGGAGCTCCGGATTTCAAGGTGCATGTTCCCACATCACCTGCCACACGCATGGTTGTATGTGCGACCCTTCCTGTCTAACTCCAGGAACACTCTTCTGATGCATCCTTCCTGATTATACATTGCAAATACTGCAATTTTCTTTCTCAGGCTACTCCTGATAGCCCTGTATGTGTTTGAAGATGTGTGCCCATGTTTTGGGGACAACGTTTTAAAAACTGAGAACCACAAGACAAGAAAAGAAGACTGGTTGAAGAAGAGCAACATGGGGTCACCTAGATCCTTGCAGACATATTTCTGTTTTTCTGTTAAATTTCTGGAGACCCAATAATCAACAGAATCATCCCATCTTGATCTCCCTCTGCCCACTTGAAAGACCATCCAATGAGAACCATAGCGCAGCACGGTCGATTGAGGGTTCACTCCATTTCCTAGGTTACATGAGGAAGGTCCCAGCACTTCGTACCAGGTTTTTTGGCTCTAGTTCCCAAAGCACATATTTTTGTATATGAAGCAGGATTACTTGGATGAGATGTGAATGACACTGAGCCACTTATAGCTATGAAATGAGGTGCTGCATAGCTCCTCTTGGAAATAAAACAGACTGTTTCAGTCTCAAAACAAGCTCCTGAAATTCAAGAGTTAAGTTCTGCCTGCTGGTTTACACAAATTTATAGCAATTCCTCAACTGACTGATCTGCTGGGGAAGTTTCAAAATGAATCCTGTGTTGTTTTAAAGCTCTCCTGGCTCTTTCCTGAGGGCAGTGGGCAGAGTAGCACACCATTCCCTAACACTGGCTGTAAAAGCTGCACCCCAGCAAGTCAAGTATCAAGGAAGATAAATGCTCTGTCAACCTGCTCTGCCGTTATTAAGGGAACACAGCTGAAGTGTGTGCTGATGGACCATGAAATCTGAGGAGAGCCACAAGTCACTCAA
Source organism: Dasyornis broadbenti (assembly GCA_013397935.1). Lineage (NCBI taxonomy): Eukaryota > Metazoa > Chordata > Aves > Passeriformes > Dasyornithidae > Dasyornis > Dasyornis broadbenti. The sequence continues at coordinate 1,089,745 of VZRN01002763.1, read as the reverse complement.
GGTGAGAAATATGTTCTGGGAGGTCACACAGTATCTTTGATGTTTCTGTGAAATTATCACACCATAAACTGACAGACTAAAATATTAGATTTTGACCTTTTAAGTCAATCATATCACTTTTTTATCTCATAGATCTTTCATTTGCAACTTGGTCACATATCAGAAAGTTTAACGTCCTTTTCGTGGTAAAAAACAGGTGCAAGCAAACCCTCTGGGAAAGAGTCAGCTATGAAAGCCATTCATAGTCTTGTACTCTTGCCACACTATCTCACCTCAAATGTGGTATATACGTGTTAAGTTAAAGCATAAATAATACCGCTTGCACATCTGCCTGAAAAACTCAGGGAAGGCACTGTGCACTGTGCTTTTCATGGGCATGTTCATGTTTGAAGTGCAAACGTAAGCCTGCAATGAAAGAAGCTGAATCCTCAATAAACAATTGCCAACATGAATAAATATTAAATCCAGTAAAACACTAATATGAATGCGGAGTAACAGCAGGCAAATTGATTCCATTACACATTACCATTGATTCGCCTCAACTCCAGTTGTACTCACTGGTTTGAAAACACTGGAAACTCTGATTAACATTTCACCTTTTCTTTGGCTAAACTGAAGATTTTTAAGACTGACTTTAAAGGACAATAACTGAAAAGAGCCTTCATTTTCTAATGCAAAATTGAGATGTCAGTAGTACTGGTACCATTGTACCATGATACCACTGTCAACATGATGGTCTAAAGTTACAAACAAAACATTAAATATTCTCTAAATTCACATATTTCACAGGAGAAAGGAATAAGCTCATTATACAGATGAGATAAAATCACTAGATTTACTGAAAATAAGGTCTGATAAACAGAAATCCCATTAGGGAAACTGAATGTCCATCATTATTATGGTGTCTTATATGAAATGGCCAGTTTCTTTTCCTATGGATACCCAGCAGTAGGAGGGCAACCAGCAGGTGGTGAAATTATAATAAGAATGATACCTCTGTACAACAGTTACCTAAGCCACTGATCTTCTCCATAACTCTCACCAGCTTTTTTCCCTGCTCGTTGACAGAGTAAAGTTGTAAGGTTTCAATTGCTGTACAATAGAAATGCTTTGATCATGAAACCAGCCAGAGCTCAGTGACTTAGAATTCACTTATTCTATGACGAGTCAGTGACTCCATGGACAAGGAACATTTATCTCAAAGAAAACCTGGTACTCACAATCTGTATCACAATGCTATGATATGATGTCCAGGTAAGAAGAATGATGCTGTACATGCTATAATTTTTCTCAGATATCATATCATTTTAAGGAGACTTTAGCCTCTGAATTAAATGGGAAATTACACAATTTCAGACTTTGAATAAAATATTGGATTTGGAGTGAAATAAAAGAAAATTATTTTATGTTGTTTTGGATAGCTAAAAATGAAATATTTATAATATAAATTTCATTTATAGAATGGATTTGAAAGTTACAGCATAATTAAAAATACTGAAAAGTAAAATGAGAAGTAGAGTGAGGAGAAGAGAAGCCAAGTGAATTAAAGTGAAGAAAACAGATCTTATGGTAGTTAATATAGGCCTGAACTTATTTTCTAGCGAGACAGTGTTTTTCTGATCAATGCTGTATCTCAGATAAAACTTCAGGTCCACTCTATTGAAGCTGATGAAACTATATTTTTTTTCCTTTTGTTGTAGGGAAGAATAGCCATCCCAAATGTTAGCTTTCATTCAAGAGTGGGAAGAAGCCATACGTTGATAGCTCCATCAGTGTTGGGTAGAAAGGCATGTAGGAACCACAAGAAGTAATGGAACCAGAATTCACTTTGTTGTGTCCTCTCACAGGAGCTAGAGATGTGTATACAGGTGGGAATTGTGCAACACTGCCCAAAACTACAAATCAGGCCAGGATCTGCACTGAGGCCCCTTGGCTAGGTTTGAGGTTCACATTATTGTATAGATTGTGTAAGCTTCTGAGCGAAATAGTTGTGGCCATGGCATTTGTTTTGAACTGATTCAAATGGCCTGTTCTTTGAGAGCTGCTCAGTAGCCACTGCTCATCATTCTTTCTGCAGGTCCCTCTAAGCAGCAGCAAGTCTGCTGGTCACTCAGGGATGGGTGAATGTTAGCTGCTATGGAGGAAAAGACAGTGAGAATGAAGGGAAATGCACTGCTGGGATAGATACACTTGCAGGAAAAGCTCTTGCATGGTAAATGCAGAGAGCAAAATGTGGGCAGCAACTAAAAGTCAAAAAGCCATGGAATGAGGTGCTGAGGTACCAAGTCAGGCACAGGAAAAGAAATAAGCAGAATGCAGGAAGGTGGAAGAGGTGAGATGAAGGAGAAAAGGGGAATCACAGCCACTAGATATTTTAGGTCATTTAAAGAAACTGACAGAGAGATGACCAAAATGTCTGTTGGCTTGCATTTTTAGGTCAAAATAAAGCTTAGGGTGGCCTTGTTGGCTTCTAAGTTCAGAACAGATGTGCATTATGGAATGATCCCCCTTTAAGGCAGATAAAGTTGTCTATGCAAGTATTACATAAGATGCTCAGAGGCACTCACTGCTTTGAAAACTATGTCCAGTCGAGTCATTCCTGTTTTCTGTCAGGCTCAACAAGGAGGAAAGACCTGTGGGAGGGTAGGCAGCTACAGTGTCCCCATGTGTGGAGCCTGCACAGAATTTGTCACTCTGACTCATAACAGGATAATCGTTGTCATGAGTGAGGGTGTTGGACCTTCTTCTCATCTGCACAAGTCCCAGTGTGAAATGAATAATACTACATTTTCACTTTGAGGCAGCAGACCCTAAGTATGGCCCAGCTACTTTGGCTACAAAAACATTTATCCAGACCTTGCTGTTGAAAGAAAAAAGAATTCAGAGAAGAAAAAATCGGCCTTCACTATCAATTTCCTTCCAGTAGCTGAAAAGAAAATTAATTTTCTCTCCCTAATCACAAGTACTGCATGTTTGGAAATAAAGACTTTAATGGTGGATGGCATTGTACTGTCCACCTGATGTGAGCTCAGGGACAGGGACAGCAAGTGTGAGGCCCTTTTATTTTGAGTCTGCTTTTACATCAAGAATAGGTTCTTAGGTGCTGCAGTCATAGATCCTGGGAAATAAAGCTAGTGATGAAGAGACCTGAAAGCCCATCTGTTACATACAGATGTCACATATTGTACAGAGATGAGAGGCTTTGCAGAGTGTACTTTTTTCCCTTTAAACTAGTGGGAGGAGTTTCTTATAATTGAGAACAGATGGGAAAAAAAGAAGGGAAAAGCACCCAAATCATTCCCCTTACTGTCATACTTCAAGAAACTTGGTTTCTTTTTTTGCATGTTACTCGTGTACCTGGGTCTCTACCTGACAGGTTGCTGTCCACTGCTCAATTACTACAGATTTTTGCAGAAACTTCTCATTTTAAGAGATGTGAGAATCTACAAATATGCTGTGTAAGGTACATGAACATGGTTGCACAGGAAGTCAGCTCTAGCACAAACTAGGCAGTGACTGATCCACTCCAAGCCAGAAAACCTTAAAAATTAGCCATGTGGTTTTTTAAGCAAAACTATATGGACTAACCTTAGCCTCACAGAAGTGGCTTTGGCTTGGTACAGTGGACAATGAAAATGGAATCAAGTTTAGGAGAGAATATCTTGGGTGTTTGATCTGCATTCTGGTGGAATTCTGTCCCCATTGTGAAACCTCAAAAGCTACAATCTCATTTAACAAATACTTGTCATTGCACCTATGTCTGGTTTCTCAGACATTGTTGCAGAGACAGAAGAGCAACTTCTGCCTGTAATCTCAGACATCCCTTCTGTTCAAACATTTGAGTTTCAGCAAAACTACCCCGATTTATCTTGTGCTCCATCAGGCCCAAGAGCTGTCATTCTGGAGTGCTGGAATAGATATGTGTTCAGAAAAAAATGCATCAGGCTCAAAGGTTGAGTGAATAGATAGGTAAGATAGTAAGTGAGCAGCAATTCAGGAATGTACAAATTTAAGACAATTATTTCTCCCTCTTCTTTTCATTGGATTTAGGTTTCGGTTTTATTCTTTTTTATGTGGGGGGCATTTGTTTGGGTTTTTTTAAGCTCAACTTTCTGTTCTTTTGAACGCAAAATAGCTAAAGTAAATCTATGCTGTCCAAGTAAAATCTGCATGCGAAAACTGGACAGTTAAGTAGTTTTCCAACAGATCAGACTAAGATACACACACATACACACTCACGAGAGTTTACAGGTCCATGACTTTATTGTGCAGTTAGTTTATGGAAGGTGGGACACTGGAATGAACTGCTGTCATCTGCCCTGCCATCAGTCCCACCTTCTCCAGCTGCACTGGGGGCCAAGGCACGCGCGGCTCCTCGTGTTTCAAGACATCCTGGTGTGCACTGGCAAGCAAAGAGAGCAGCCCATTGCAGCCATACCGCAAGGAGCCGTGCTAGACTTGCTGCTGGATGTTTCCCTTCGCACTGCTTACATCAGCTGAAAATAATCATCTTTAATCCAAACAGGAAATGGTTTGCTCACACCACCACAGCCAGCGTGCAGGGCAGGGCGTTCCTGTTAGAACGGAGCTCAACAACAAGGTTCAAAATAGAGATAGAGGAAAAGATATGGTGCATCACCTCAGGTGCAGATATATTTGTGAAAAGAAAGCAAATTATGACACTAGTTATTCAGATAGACTGTTACTTGTGAAAATGTGGCAATACCTGCATCACACTCTTTTGTTCATCTGTTTTAAATCAGGTTTGAAGCTTCCCAGCCTGGGTCCTCTGCTTCTGAAGGGTTGCTCATTCTCTTGCAGTAGGGATTTGGAGTCAAATAGCATTGGGAAAGACCAGTAAGTGACCATTTACAAGGCAACAAGGCTTGATTAGTTATTAGCAAATGACCCTTAAACTGTAGCTGTGAGTGGAGCTGGATCCAGAAATTTCCAGTGCTTATCCAAATTTCCTGAATAGCCTTCAGGGGTCAATAACTGCATCCATTTCTCAGGATGCCTACAGAACACTCTACTAAACTTGCCTTATATAAATGTGTCCCTGTCATGACATAGGCTGGCTAGGAGAAAGAAGGAACTAAAGTTTAATTCATTCTCATTTTGGTGTGATCAGGTGCTGTTTTTCCAGGGCTGTTTGCATATAATGATTGAAACATTCTCGTAATGTGCAGCAATCTTTTGAGAAACTGAGACACTTAAGTACCTGTGCAGGTAGATGCCTATTAAAATTGCTAGTGTGAGCTTTAGGATCTTTAATTACTTTTTCACTTTGTAAGTTCTACTGTACACCTTCTGTGCATTTTAACACCAAAGAACCTTTAGAAATTTCTATATCAGCTACATCAGAAGCTGCATCAAGAGATCAGAATCACCTGAATGTACAAACTCCCAAGCTCTGAGGGTACTCGAGAAATTTTACTTTCTCTCAAAACTACATCTGTTCTGAAAGGACAAACATCTCTGCTTTCCACTAGGCATCACCAAAATAGTTAAGGAGCCTTACTAAGAAACTTTTCTTCCTATTAATAAAAAACTGACTCAAATCTTCCTTATGTCGTGCTGTCTTGACCACATTCATTGTCAGTTATATTCCTGGAAAAAAGGAGCTTCAACTGCACATTTGGAGTGAAGAGCACAACTGCAATAATTCACTGTGTCACCAAACCACTTCACCAAGCTTTAAAGACAAACAAGGATACAGCTCTCTGTTTCAGTATATTAAATTAAGGATCCCTGGTTTAGCGATCTTCATTAATTCCTTATTAAGAATGTTAAAACATATTCTAGTTCTGTAGGAAATACTCATGTTTATATTTCATTGGGTTCTAACCTGTTGCTTTTTTTCAAATTTTTTTCTAGTTTTTAGTCTTCCTTATTAGCAGAAATATTAATAACAATAGTCTGGAGTATTTCTTCTTCCAGCTCTAATATTTATATTCACAAAGGTTTAGAGGGAAAACTATCCTTACATGACAATTCTGGCATTTGTCATTTCATGTCTTCTTTTTTCCTATAAGATTTTTTCTTGTCAAAGTGGTTTAAAAATCTTCTTTCCCTAAGTAGGGTGAATATGCAGATTTTTGCATGTGAAAGGAAGAGAATAAAGCAAAATAGTTGAGAAGATACTTAATAAAACTCAAATTATGCAGACAAGAACTAATTGCTTGATTCAGTTTTTCCAGCGTTCATTTGAAATAATTCTTATTTCAGTTTTACAGGCTGGCTTGAAATTCTGTGGTTTTTGCAGACAATATGTTTGTATGTTTTTCTTGTCTCTGCTTCAAGTGAATCTTATTTCTTGGAATTTTCATTCATTCTGGAAATTTCAATCCTCCTCTAATTCACCCTCTTCTATACTCCAGTTAAGACTGCCCTCAAAATCATTGAATCCCTGGATGAATAATGGTGAACATGAAACAAAGTGCAAAATACAGTTTTATTCACAGTGGTAACTTTTCAATAGTTGGGGGTTATTATTATTATTACTTTATTGGCTTCCTCATTGAAAAGTTTAATTTAATTGTTGATTTGTTTAATTATCAGTTCTATGGGCTTCATTCTAAGGAGGAATTTAATACTGGTTTAATCATATTTAATGATGAATGTGGATATCTGGATGGCAATGTTGGTGTAAGTATATTTACTAAACGTCAATGGTGCATAATTAACTATTATAACTGAATAATGTGGAAATGTGAAAACATTTTCCTTTATTTCTTGTTTTGAAGGTAGGAACACCAATTTTGCATGTTTGCTGTCAGGTTTTTTTGTGATGTAAGGTTGTCTTGAAAATATCACAGAAGTTTGAATTTTAAATGATTTTTGTATTTTAAATGGAATTTTAAATAGACAAATATAGTTGCAGAGTGGCTGAAAAATAGCAATTTTTTTTGCCATTTTTCCAGAAACTAATCTTTTACTTTTCACCTACTTTGGCATTCCATTTACATTTTCAGAACATTTTGAAATTTTGCAAAACTTTAATCAGCTTTTGTGTTAGTTAACATTAAAAAAAATGAGTTGAATTTTCTTAGTTTTTGATTTTATGTTCTATTCTATACATATGAATATGTAAAATATATGCATATTTTAAATGTCTTGAAGTAATCATCTTTTTAATATCGTACTTTTAAATGTTTAGCTATTCTTTTTAGAAACTGTACGTGTCTCAGAAAGCAAGATTTTTGATGTTTATCCAGAACCATAAGGTCCTTACTTTAAATCCAAAACTATGAAACATTTGGGCAAATCTTAGCTGAGCCACTAACATCTTTCAAGTCAAAAAAGAAACATCCTGTAGTTACATCATTTGCTGAATTTTTTTATGACCTCAGTGAATAACATTTTACACATTTTGCTGCAGACTATCCACTCAGTAAATATCTTTGTCAGAATAGCCTCTTCTCTGTCTGTACACAGATTTTGTCAGAGATCACTACTGTTAAAGTGTGGAACACCAAATGCAATGGAATTTAGAGCCCAGAAAGACTTTGAACAGGATAAGACTGAGCCTTTTTTGAAGCACTAAGCACAGACACCAAAACAATATATTATCAGTGTAAGTTTTAGACATGGGCAAACCAGTTTCTTTTTCACTTCCCGCACCTTCAGAGCCAGAGGTTGGTTTTGCTGGAGCAGCAATGTCCTGTCTCTACAGCTCTATGGTCAGAGAGTGCGGGAGGATGGAGAAGAAGGGGTAGGTAGAGCGGAATTTCAGGCTGGAAAAGGTGGAAAGCAATTAACTGTAAGGGGTTGAAGGATATTGGAGAAGAAGCTTGCAGAGTCACAAAGGTGTGTAGCTGTGAGGGGTGAGGAGGAGAAGGGAAAAGAGACCAATCAGGATCCCATGCTCTGAAAGACAGGAAGGGTGTTAAGGGAGGTGAGTCTGAAGGAGATAAAGAAAAAGAAGGAAAAAGATCTCTGCTGGCACAAACACATCTCCAAAACTTTAATAGCCCTCTACAATCTGTTGGCCCATTTCAACCCTTTCTAAAACTTTACTCAGGTCTTGTAACAGAATTAATACCAAGGCTTCAACAGGAAGAACACTTGTGCTCTTTTGTCTCAGTGTCAGGTAGGATAGACCCTAGTTTCGCCTGGATTGTGAGCAGCCTGGGAATAGCCTGCTACAGTTCACTACCTTCTTTGTGAGCCTACACCTGGAGAACTCACAGAAGCAAAACATTACCAGTTGAGCAAGGAAGAGTTAAGGAAGAAAAATAACTGCTAGATCACTTTGTGAGTGACCAATCTGCAGTCCTCCAGCAGATATTCTGCCTGATTTGCTGTGTGGGAACACTGCTTGAACTAAAGTGTTCATATTTCCATCTAACTTCACAAGATCTCACCCATGGATTTTCAGATACAGGTGTTTATACCAGTCTGTCCAAAAAAAGAGTTTTCTCTGATACAATGACAGATCCAGTAGTAGTTTCAGAATCCAATTTTATAAGATTATATTCACTGATAGATGAGGAAGTGAAGTATTGAACAAGACAATCAAATAATTGTAGAAGTCCACATGGATTGAGACTACTTGAAAAACAGAGGATGGTAATTCGAGATTCCTGTTTTCCATCTACTCATAGCAGAAGAATAAAAGGAATAAGGTAGAGATTTTGTGAATGAAACAGCCAAGCAAAGGCTCAGTTTACTCATATTAAACCATCTGTGATTAAAATAGAAAAAAGCCTATTGAATAGTAAATTACCTTGTAATTGCTTTCAGTTTTGTGTAATTGTCTTTGTTTTTATACTCAGAAAGGTATGTCTATTTGGATGAATAACTGGCAAACAAACTTCTGCTATGTTTATCTTTATTGAATCAAAAGTAATTTTGTAAAAACATATCCAATAGCATTTTTTGAAATGAAGATTTTTAGCCTAAAATATTTTTACCAGAACTTTCTATTTCATTTAGCAAATCATCTCATAAGTGTGAGAATAGTTTCATGATCAGGGTTCTTAACTATTTCAGCTGTGCCTAATGGAAGGCAGAGATGTTTTTACTTTTGATTATCAGAACAGCTAAAGACTTGAGGGGAGTAAAATTTCATGAGCACCTAAGAACTTGGGAGTTTGTACATCCAGGGGATTATGATTGTCTAAATTTCAAAGTAGTTTAGAGGTATATTTTTCAATAGAGCACGTGTGAATTGAAAATCAAGGGGACGCGGAGACTAGGAATATATAAGTGGCTTTAAAAAGTCAAATGTTCACCTTGATTGATTTTTTTAACATAAAGTATGAACAATGGTAAAAACTACATGAAGCTGAAGTTAAAACTGAGATTCCCTTGCATTTGCACAAATGCTCTGCCTGAATCTCAGTGAGACAAGAAGTGTGCTGTTGTGTTATTACCAGTTTGGCTAACATGGCTTACTTAAAACAGGAAAACATGTGAAAGGACTTAATTTTGCCACTCCTTAACTTAACAGTGATGCCCAGTTTAGCTCTCTCAGTTGAAGAAGATATCCCAGTAAATCAGGATTAGCAAAAAGAAATTAACTTTTTTTTTCCTATTAGCACTTTGCATTTTTGATTAGACTGAAATAAACAACCAATCTACTTTCTAGTAGTATATGTCAGATATTCAAGTCTTTGAAACCAACTATATCAGTTTTAAAATTCAACATACAGTCTTCTCATTGCTCAAATATACCCATAAAAGAAAAGTTGTGTGAAAAAGAAAGGGCAAACTAAATAATATTAGACTTTTTCCATCAGCTTGAGGTGAAGAAGACAATGGACAAAGTAAGCTGTTAGAAGTAGTTTGATTCCTCTCTTATAGCCAGCTGTTATCAAATATGGGTCTGATAATAATTATGAGATTTATCAAAGACCTGATTGGCATCCTAACAGTCATTATTTTCATTTCATGTCCGGCTGGAAGCCTCTGAAATACACATTGTTAATCTTTTTTCCCATTATCTCTCTCAACTCCATCTGCAAGTTTTTCAGGCCCTATGGATGCTTTTGTGGGAAAATCTTAGCCTCATCTGTATAGCAGATGATACAGACAATTCTTTTGTGCCTCTTTTTTTTTTCAACTGGTTTTAATCCAAACAAATCACAATGTTATTATCTATCATCAGCAGTTGGGATAGTAGCTCAGAAAAAAGATGTGTACAGTTTTTGCTACTTCGCAGAAGTTAAGTAACGGTGTAAATTTCACCTCATGATGAAAATAAATGTACCTTTTTCTCTTCTGCATGACAGTAAGCACCGTGCCTCTTCCTGAAATACTGCAAAACATAACACCAAGTGTGGGCTTGACAGAGACTCTATCACTTTTCCCCTGGGCCTCAGGTGTTCGAAATTAATTTGGATTGTTTACCAGAAATTAACGTTTTTACAGTTACAGGAACGTCTACATTCTCAAGTACATCCCTGGTGTTGGTTGAAAGGCAATATGGATTATCTCTCCCTCTGCTATATTTTTCATTAGTACTAAGTTTTACGGATAACTCTTTGTGGTCCATAGTAGAAAATATTTATTGATATAAGCCTCAAATATCTACTCCAAGATGTCAGGTCTTTATTTTCTCCTAGAGGACCATTATTATCTCAATCATGGGCTGATTTTGTCTTAAGACTAAGTTAAAGAAACACATGATACTATTTGCAACAGGGCAAGGGTCTTTGCATTTGGGACAAAAGAGCATTTAGCCATTGTTCAAGGCTTAAAATCCTCCTACCAAAATGACTTGTGGTATTTCTGCTTCTGTAAAATAAATTTTATATCTGGTAGAGTGTGGGTTAGGTTGATTCCTTTAAAATTTAAATTAGGAGTTGTTGTGAAGCCTGGGACTTAGTTTTATGAGTGTTCACTGAGGTTTACAAACCCATTCAGCAAAACTCATGGCTGGTGAGTGAAACTGTGCCCCTCAGAGCTTCAGCCCACTGCTGAGACCTGAAGAGCATGATGAGGCACACAGAAGCACTTAGTAGAAATGTTGCTGGTATTAATTACTACAAGAAAACCAACTTGCATTTTTTAGGTTAGATCATAAACCCTCCAGCTGCTGAACACATCTATAGGTATCTTCCTGCTGCATTTATTTGCCTCCTAAAGCAGCACAATGCTGAGAAAACGGCAAGAATTAAAATGAACTAAAGTAATTTCTTGCATCTGGATGGCAACTGAGAGTCCAGATAAATAAAGTCATGAGGAGTTTTTTAAAGATTCAGCTTCTGCAGTTGTTTGTTCAGCAGCAGTTTAGGCACCCGACAAACTAATTGTTTCTCTCTAATGCCTTAAATTAAACTACAGACATCACTGACCTCAGGGTAAGGAAGAGACTTTTACCAAACTCACAGACTCCAAAAGTGAAAAGAATTCCTTAATGCTGCTGTGAAGGAAGCTTTATGCCAGGGTGTCACACTCAACAGGAGTTTCATGAACAAAGGAGAAGACAAAAAAAAATACAATTCCATTGCTTCTAATTAGTGGTTAGTTCTCGTTTACTGGAATCAGGTTAAAATCAAAAAGAAAAGAAGAAAAAGAAAAAAAAGAAGAAGAAGAAAATCAAAAGACAAAGAGAGAGAGAGTTGTTCAAGGACCCTAAGTTTGCTAGATATCCAGATCTGTGCTTTGACCCACCCCGCACTGTTTTGGCTTTTCCATCTAGCCTTTAAAGCAACACAAATGAAAAATCTCTTCATTTCCACAGAGCAGTGCTGCCTTTTTGTATCCTTCAGTTACAGCTGATATCTGTAGTAAATGATAGCAGAAACCCTGCTACTCAGTGAGGGGTAGAGTTTTTGGACTCCCCAGTGTGTCGCTATCCTCTTCTGAAAATGCAGGAGCGGCTGAGCAGGATCTGCTGCCTTTTTGTGAGTTAAGCCGAACATCTGCTTCAACCAGTCAGTTTCCTGTGCAGTCTTGAACGAGCTCTGTAAAAGAAGACCCCAGAAAGGGAGTTGGGCCTGAATTTTTAAATTCTATAAATGCAAGATGAGGAGCTTCGATAACAGCATAACCTCCTCATTTCTGCTACCCACTTGGTGATCTTACATAACGCTGACCCTCTCATTTAATAGTGATGAAAATTTCATCAACAAAATTTGCTTTTCCTCTGCCAAGTCATGACAACCTCAATTACAGCTGGGCTGCAGAGGCATTTGGGTGATTACAACAGTGCAACTGGATGTCCTCTTCTCCCTGTGATGGCTCTTTCTGTGCCGTTCTCTGGGTGTTTGATCTTTCTATCGGGATTCAGGCGGCTGAGCAGTGACATGAAATAAAGAGTAGCTAAAACAATTTGGAAGAATCTGCCCACAATTGTGATTTTCATTCTTCATTCATTTTTTAAAGCCCCAAGTTAAACGTGCTCTAAACCACAAGACAGTCAGATCCAATTTTGCTAGGTCTTTGCTGAAAGCTTGGTAAGTCTGACAAATGCAACAAAGAAAACTCATTGTATAAGGCCTATCTTCCTCAAAAAGGTCTGCATGGATGGTCAAGTGATCTTATTTTTCCTTTCTCAAAGCCACCATGAACAGCACTTCCTTAATCTTCAGTGCTTAGATCTTATGTTTTGGTGGTTCATTTAAGAAATTCCATTCCACAGGGCATTTCAAAATATAGAATATTCAGATTTTAATGGACTGTGTATACTGCTGGTTGGCAAAATACTGACATCCAGAAAATAAAGTAACAGAAGGATTTCACCCTTTTAGATTTCTATATTGTAAACAACTCAGAAAAAAAAAAAAATGTGATTTGTAATGAAAATTGCACAAAGCTCTAGTTGTCAGACAACAGATACAAAAATTTTAATTTCACATTCATCTTGAAAATTGCAATTGTCTTAAAAGAGTGAGCCTCAAACTCAAGTAAAAGTGAAATGGTGAATGAAAGAAAGTGAAAGAGATACGCTAAAGGGATTTTCTTCAGGTTTCTTTGCATTATTCTTCCTTTATTTCTCCGTTTAGGCCTGCTTTCTGGTGGAGATGTGACCAGGATGACCAGGCTATCTGTCATTTCCTGCACAAGAACCTTTCTTTAGTCCATAAAAAATCCAAACAAGTGTGATAGAGGAGGTAAAATTTTAGGGGTATTTAATTTTCTATAACTTTTGTAAGAGTTGATGAATATCTAGGAAACACATACACAAAGAGGTGCCTCCACTGAAGAAGACACGGGCAGAACTCAACTATTACACCTTTTGTCAGGAGCAGTCAGACAGTCAAGGAAAAGCTAAAATCCAGTGAGTCCATGGAGGCATATATGCTCATGCTATTGCATTTATTTCATAGTTACAACAATACACAGATGCATTTATTGCAGCTAGTGCTAGAAAATCTTCTGAGTGCAGAAGACATGATTTCATAGGAAAACAGGCTTCAGTAGTTCAGCTGCTCACAAAGTCAGTCTTCTGTATTCCCAGCAGTGCACCTGAACATTCTTCCATGTTGATAGAAATTGGATTTTTCTTTTACCCCAGAACTTATGTTTTCATTTGGGCTTCTCTGAGGACAAGGCCAATTTGGAAACCTGCACCCCCAAATCTGAGTTTCTGTCATTCCAGGGACTTGTCTTTTTCTTGACTCTGATTGTGATGCTTGAGTAGCTTTTATAAGGAAATTACAAAGTGAAATTAATAAGTTCTATGCCTTACAAATCATTTGTCATTGTAGACATCTGGATGAGGAAAACAAAATCTACTTCTATAACCACATTTTCAGAAAATATTTTCCTCAGGCAACTCTTTTTTGGAGCTCAGATCTGTACAAATCACACAATGTACAGAAGAAACTTGTAAACTCTCTTAAGCTTTGCAGTTTGATGGGCTTATATTTAGTTATCTTACATAGTTTCTTGAAATATCCATTGACAGGGATAGGTGACTAATTAGATTCATTTTAGATAAATTGGAGGCATTCAGTGAAAAGCTGAAGCAATAGTTTAAGTATTTAAAGAACTGGTCTTACAGTGAAAAGTTCAAGAAGCTCAATCTGTTCCATTTATAATAGTGTAAAGGGCCATTTGTTCACAACCAGTCATACCCTTACAATGGGAAAAAATAATGGCAAACTAATTAAAAAAAAAAATGCAAAAGATGTAAAAGTATCTAAGGGCTGAACTATGTAGTTAGAACATTCAGGCCATAAAGCATGGTTTTAAAATTCTGAGATAGTCACTTCACCAAAGATTATGACTGAGGCACCAGATTCTGACCTGCACCCAAATTAACAGAACTGCCTGACAGTCAGAACCCCCAAACTCCTCCAGTAAAACTCTACAGGCTTAGCATCACTATACCAACAAGCCCAGGAATATTGTATGTCCTGAATTTAATGTTGCCATTTTTTTCAAGCTATCCAGAGGAATATTTGTAAATTCATCTCACCTCCACTCCTTACAAAAGATACTTGACTGTTCATCTAAAAGCTTTCCCTTTTGGTTGCTTCTGCCCAATAGACAGTCACCAATTTATTTCCCCCACTCATTTTCTCAGCTTTCATCCTAGCAGTAGCAGAAGAGCACTGCAATGGACTAAGAAGTTCAGGCTTTGTAGGTGAACTGATGCTACTGAACTTTAATTTCCTGTCTTCATGAACAAAAGGTATAAGTATCTTACAAACACTGGTTGGCTGAGACATAAAACCCCAAAGGTGTGTCCACCTGATAATGCATTCACTGGATTTTTTTCAAGTAGTGACAACCCTAGGTCAGACAATGAAAAAACTCACCCACCTGCTATTGCTTCTGGAAATTCACCTTCAGGAGGCAAAATATCTGGAATTAATGTGTTTGTTGCCTATATACCTGGTCTCCTCTGAAAAGGTCTTGATTTGATTAGTTACCCCTTCCAAACAAAATGTTTCCCCTCTCATCCTAACCCCTGAGATATCCCATTATTTAGGAATAAATGCTGCTTGGCGAAGCATGGGTCCAGCGCAGAAAGAAAACAAAAAAGAACAGAAGCACCTACATATCTTCCTGAAGCTAAATTAATCTAAGTGGTAGACTTTAAGGGCAAGGAGTAGGTCATAGCTAATGCTGCTAGTGGCTTCTCCCAGTCAAAATGAGCTTGTTAGTGGAGTGAGATACAAGTTACAGGAAGCAGTTCCTAATTTTTTAGACAGCATATATTTATTTTGCCATCATCAGGCATCCTTTATATGACCACTCCTGACTGTACCTGCCAAAGACATGCATCTGCAAGAACATTTCTGCTTCAGGTATAAACATTTTGGCCTGCAATCCCTTAAGCTTTTAGCATGTACCACCATTCCCTGAGATGATGCAAAACAGCATTGCAGTTTTGCTCCTGCCATGAGCAGGATTAGGATCAGGACACAATTTTTCCCTAAAGGTTATTAATCATCCTACAGTATGGTTTATTTTTACTTCTCTGAAGCTGCCATCGCCAGATAAGCAGAAGCAGCAGCTCCCATTTGCACTGAAATTATTCTCTTCTGTGGCTGTACAGTAGCAAAAGCAGCAGAAAGGCTGTGCAAGGCCCACTGTGTGTATGCGTGGCTGGCTTCCCCAACTCTGCCATCTCTCTTCAAACATAATCTTCCCGGTTTCCCCACTAAGGGAAACTTGTGTGCTGAAGCCAACATAACCTGTAAAGCAGCTTTCTTTCAGAACACAAACCAGCTCTCATTTTCAGTGTATCTGTTATGCAGAAACATTATGCTAAACCAGAGAATTGCACAGTTTTGTTGAGCCATTATGACTGCATTATCCCTGGCAACAGAGTATCGGGACATCCTAATGTAGAGCTACAAGATTTTCACGAGGAAAAGCAGCAGACTTCTTGCTGTCCTCTTCTTGTTAAGCCACATATTTCCCTGGTAAAAACCAATGCACTTTAAAATGCCTAATATACTCTGACCCAAGGTCTCTTGCAGATTAAAAGTCCTATACCTGTAAAATGTGCTAACCACCACCCTTCCTGATAAGAATCCCCAACCAGATGCTTGCCAGATGTCAGGCTCTCTGCACAATAAAAAGAACTCTGACTTGATCTGCTTTCATTCTATTTCATGAGCAAGAGACCACAAAGAAATGTGTTTTATAGGGATGGAAGTCCAGCTGCGAGGAAGTGGCTCTCAGACTCCCACAATGTTATTCAGGTGGAAATGCTAGCTCCCCTGTACTGAAGGACTGTCCAAGTGGAGAAATAGTCCTGTATGGTAGTGCTGTGGAATGTGATGAGACAGCACAGAGGGAGAATGGCAGTCCCAGACACCCAGAAAGGGTACAGGTGCTCATTAACACACAGAAGCCATTGCTACAATTTTTAGCCTTGCAATTAAAAATGAGTCCCTATGGAAATATTTCAAAATAGAACTGAAACTAGTTTTAGAACTATAAATAACGTGTGTCTTGGCAGGCCCCTGAAGAAAGATTTCGCCATTTGTTTTTCTTCTTCTTAACCTAAAGTTACAAGTATAGATACATTCTTTCCTGGTTTATGCTCCCTTAAGATCTCAGGAGACCTAATTTAAACCCTACACCGCCATACAGATCCCTCTATAGCCCATGATTTGGGAGGGTCTGACCCCAAGAGGTTCCAATGAATTTTTTCTTTCAGTCCCTAAGAAATCTCAGTAAAGCTGTTCTGGGTGCACAAGTATTGTCATGCTGGAAAGTTTGATATGTTGATACATTTTCCCAAACAGTAAGTATACATGATCTACTGTGGATCCTGGTAGTAAGCTATGTCCTGTGTCATCTCGTTCAATCAACAGCCTTTTGAGGTCAGATTTTTCTTCTGTTATGTGTATCTCAAAGGCTGTAACAAGAAAGTCTTCACCTCATTTGAAACAATCCCACCTTGCCATCTGATGAGCAGAACAGAGAATTTAAAAATGGTCTCAGTTTGAAGGGACCTTAAAGATTACTGAGTTCCAAACCCCCTGCCAGCTGAGGATAAATTTCTGACGAAACAAAATTTGTGTTCACATTTTTAACACTAATACTGATAAAATTCTTCAGACCATCCTATTAATTGTTAGTAAAAGTTAGTATCTATTAAAACTGCCCTTCTATAATCTGTGCCTCAGCTTCAGAAAGTCACATTGTATAAAAGAGAATATGTTCATTTCTTATTAGTTCTACACCTGTTTAAAGAAGACTGGCATCTGAGTTTCTGGATGATTACAAGAATGATTTTGATTGCATTAATAAAGGAATTTTTAAAGCATAACCTTGATAAAGTATTTTCACTTAAAATACATTTTTGTCCAATGGTAAATACACAGCAGGGAATGATTCCATATTTCTGGTTTTCTCAGAAATATGACTAAGGCTGCAAGGTATCAGTACAGAGCTTAGAAAATGCTTAACAGTGTCATGGATTTACTGCTCTGCTTACAGTTTGGCTTCAGTCATGTACCCTTCTCAAGGTCTTCTTCCATGAGCGTTAGCACAAAGAGCAGACAAGCTCTGTTCTACTCCAGCAAGGCTTCTGCAGAGATAAAGCTACCATTAGACATCCTAATGCACCTAGTTTAAATCACACAACCAAAAAAACACAGTTCAGCACAACTGTGTAAACTGATGTCCTTTATTAAAATAGAGACATGGGGGGACTCTGGAATGGGTAAAGACTAAATTATTCTTCTTGCCAGATGAGTGATTCTTTTAAGTCTAGGTTTAAGTTCAGCAGTGCAGCGATGGGAGAGAGCCATGCGTGTACAGTACCTCATCTAAAGACAGATAAATCTTCAGAGCTCTGCAGGGAGCCCAGGTGCCATGGTATATTTTATCATCACTCTATAAACCATGCTCTGCCTCCATGCCTTTATAATGAGCACAAGGACATGAAGACGAAGAGCCTTGCTGCATATGCATCATGTAAATCTATCAGTTTCATTGCTAAATTTGAGCAATTCTGCTAAGGTCAGTCTGTGTAGCAGCATGTCTTTCTTTCTGTTTGTTTAAAGAGATTAAAAATTAGCTTTTTGTAGTGTTTTGTGAAATACAGTATATTCAAAAAAGTTTTTATTCTCTACTATGTAACTTTGATTCAACACAAAAAGTGAGAGGATTCTTCCTTCCTTTTTTCTCTCTTCCTCTTTTTCTCTTTCTCTCTTTTTTTCTTTCTGCCTTTTGTTTTCCCTCTCTACCTGTCTCCTTCTCTCCCTCTCCCTCTCTTTCTGTTTTGTCCTTCCTTCCTTCCTTCCTTCCTTCCTTCCTTCCTTCCTTCNAATTGGTATTCTCTGTTTTCAACTGTTTGCATCCCCAAGCTTCTCTCCCTTCCTTCCTTCCTTCCTTCCTTCCTTCCTTCCTTCCTTCCGCGCCTTCCGCGCCTTCCGCGCCTTCCGCGCCTTCCTTCCGCGCCTTCCTTCCTTCCGCGCCTTCCTTCTGCGCCTTCCTTCCTTCCTTCCGCTCCTTCCTTCCTTCCATTTACTAATAGAAAATATACATACTCTGTGTGAACATAACATGTCTAAATATCTCCTGAACCTGAATATTTCCTCAGCCTTGTCTCGCCTTTACATGGACCAACCACAAATGTGATTCCAGACTGATCAGAGCGAGAAATAGAGAAACAGCTTAAAAAGCTGAGGCATTAACAAAAAGGTACCAGGGAGGATGAGTTAACAAGTCAGACTAATCTGAGAGGAAACACTGTAGTGAAGCAGATACTGTGCCTTTCTGAAAAGATTTGTCACACGGCCTCTCGCGTTGCTGCACTCTGTGCCCGGTGCTCTGACACCACCTCCGGCTGCCACTGACAGCCCTAGTGTCAAAAATGTTTTTAGACTGCATGTGGAAAGCAGTTCATAATTGGAGTCTCTATGAAAATGAAGCTTAAAAAAAAACCAAAAAAAACAAACCACAAAATGTGAAAACCTGCAAGCAACATTGTTGCCAGGATTTTTGCTATCACTTTGTTTTTAAATGACTAATATTAGTGCTATGATTTGTATGACAGAATTTACCACAGCTTCCAATTATGGCAGGCCAAAAAGCACCAAAAAGCACTTAATTTCATAAGAGTCATAACAGTAATTGATATATGCATACATAGATGATAGATAATAGATAGATAGATAGATAGATAGATAGATAGATAGATAGATAGATAGACAGACAGACAGACAGATAGATAGAGAAAGAGAGAGAGAGAGATAATCTCTCTTCCCCAGCTACTAGAATTTATTTTCATTCCATATTCAGCAAAAAAATTTCCCTTTAAAAATCTGTCATGAAAATCTTCTCGTGGCTGGAGGTCCACTGTGGGGCTTGCAGTGGCTTTACTGACTGCACCATGGTCACATTCCAGGCTGGGTATGGAAGTGGGGGCACAGAGCCAACTCTGGGCCATGACGCCCACAGTCCAGGCAGGTGCCTCTGCAGCTCTTCCATGAGCACTCTCAAGTTCGGGTCACTGTTCAAAGAGCTGTGACACCTCTGTACCCAGAATTTAGACATCTGCCCTAGCCTCCTAAGTCTAAATTCAACATAGATATTTCCAAAGTGTACACATATTCTTTTTTAAGGTGTATGTGGATGTTTCTTTCTATTACAGGTTTCATTTAATGAGCTAGATGAACACCAGAGGCCTCAGTAGAAACATTCTCCTTAGGGTAGCAAGAAATCTTACACTGAAGCTACACTGTATTTTATTATCAGACACCGGATTTTAATTTATTTTACTGTTGCTTAAGTGCCCAGGGTCCCATTCTCAAGGGATTTACTTATTTATTCTAGTCAAGGATAACTGAATACTTTCATGATATCTTTGCCCTTTGCCTCTTCAGTTAAGTCAAGGAGTTTGCTTTCTTTTGCTTGCTTGTGTATCAGTTGAATTCTTTTAAATCTCCATCGTCTTAGGTATTTTTTACCCAAATCTTCCTGAGGTATCAATGTCTTCCTGCTGTCTCTGTTAGGAAATAATGGCTACAAGGCCATGCAGGGGAGCCGTTTTGAGAGACTTGATAAGTGGTGGACACCAGTTTAAGGCAAAGCTGGCTGCAGGAACATCTGAGAACAGGGAAGTAGTAGTTCCTCACCCTGGATTTAAAGGGTCAAGCAGCTCCCTGAGCCCTGGTGGGCAGGGAGCCCACTTGCCCTCATCCAAGCAATCCAGGTCCTCAGTCAGAGTGGAAGCAGGGAAGACAGGCTAGAGAAGTCACAGGGATTTGAGGGGTAGAAAAGAACAGTGTTTGGATGCCATCTGAGAGCTGAGTGATACCAAAGCACATGACTGGAGCCCCTTTGCTTTATCTGAAGTGGCACGATGAGACACAGCCTTGAAAATAAGGAATAGCTTTGAGTAGGTGACAGCCTGAGTTAAGATCCGTTTGCTGATTATAATGATCCTGTGAAGTACACCTAAAAGAGCTTTGAGTGTACTTCTTAGTTATATTGGCTCTCTGCAGTGATTATCTGTTTGTCATCTGTGTCTATTTTGGAAAATTATATTTTAGTTACTGCGAGTTAGTCAGCAGCTTGCACAATAAACAGCTAGTCACAATGAGAGTGTCAGGCTCCTACTGGGTCCAGCTACAGAGATGTTTCCACCAACAGGATTTATAAGTGAAGCACACAAAATGCCAGCCTCTTAAACACACGGCTGTGGTAAGGCTGTTCGGTGCAGCAGCAGTGGGAGGAATTACTTGGAAAACGCTCGTCAGAGAGCTGAACTGAACTGGGCTTTTCTCACAACAGTTTGAGTTCTCTGAGTCTGGGGGAAGCAGGATCACCGGTTCAGGAATACGAAGGATTAGCTTTACATCACACTGCTCAAGGGAAAAACGACAGCAAAATGTCAGGGAGGTGGTAATTTGACCCAACACGCTTTCCAGGGAAGGCAAGGCCTGTATTGCTGCTCCATGTGTTCCCAGTACCTAACAGCAACACAGTTTAAATCCATGAAACACTCTTTTCAGAATGGCTGCAGTAAAAATGAATCATGATGATCTAGTCTAGAAAAATATATCAATAAAATACCCATAATTTTATAGTTACTTGCTTATTTGGGCCTGCTTTAGAGGTAATTCATCTGCACGAGAAGCCAGTGCCACTAGTTTAAAAAGGAAACTGTTTTCCAAGGTCTCTGGGGGAGAGGGGAAGGAAGGCAGTGCATGCATGTGGTTACACCTTTTGGACTGAGCAGAAGAGTGTTCCTAAAAAAGAGTGACACAAAGTAATTTTTCAATCAGTCATTTTGTTATTTAACATCCCTCAAAAGTGCAAGGTCTTTCTTATAGATTTCGTCTGTGCCACATCCTGTTAATAGCACAATCTCATTACCACAATGGTAACAGTCACTTGATGCTCATTTAACAGAAATCTCCAAACAACAGTATTGCATTTTCACAGTTAGCTCCATATGATACAGGTTAGCAGCTTCTTTACTCTGCTTTCTTAGCATAATTGCATAATTTAGAATTAGTCAGTCATGTTGACCTTTAAATAGAAATAAACATTCAATTTAGGTAGTTGTTTTGTCATTAGCAAACAGTGAACAGCTGAGAACATTTTTCCCATTGGCTGACAATGTCTTCATGAGCATGTTCAAGTCCAGGCCAAATGCAACATCTGTATTAATTATGCCTGTCCTTTGATTTGGGTCTGGATTCTCATCAGTCATCACAACAGTTAAGGTCCAGTCTCACCCTCCTGAAAGAATTAGCTTTCATCCTTTTATCAGAGGCAGACTCAGCATGTTTACAAAAATAATAACTGACACAGAGAAGATGAAGGGATAAATTCTGCCCTGGCATATTTCTCATCAGTCCTCACAGCTACAGTTGCACATATGGAGGATGGTAAATCTAAGCCTTGAACATTCTTTCTCTTAATATTTTATCTCAAAAGTTTTCCACAGGCAGAAATCACTCTGACCACCAAGAAAGTTGCCCCACATCTGGGACAGGATTCAGCAGCTGTTTGCATTTTTGTGCTTAGTTACCTGGCTGCACCCTCTTGGAAATCAAGAAGTTGTGCTGGGATATCAGAAAGCAAAATGTTGCCTGTAGCTTCTAGCTGCTCCAATCCTCGGTGCACATATCCCACACACAGTGGTTTGAGAAAAACAGGAAGAAGCAAGATAAGCCAAAGCCCCAGTGACTACAAAATATACCTTACTAAGTCCCTAACTGATACTGCCTCTTATCAGATGAAATGCCTTAGTATTAATTCCTTTTAATTAAATTCATATATGATTCTCCAGTGATCTCTGGTGCATATTTATAGTCACTCTTCACTGCGGTATGATGTACTTACTCTAAGTTACAGAACTGCTCAGAGTATTTCGATGAGCACTAAAATGTGTGTTACAAAAACATGAATAAGGCCTATATTTCTGTTTACAATTACAAAACAGCACTGAATCACAGAATTTTTAGAGTTGGAAGGGACCTTTAGAGATCACCCAGTCAATCCCCCCACCAAGGCAGGGTCACCTAGAGGAGGTTAACAGGAATGTGTCCAGGTGGGTTCTGATTGTCTCAGGAGAGGGAGACCCCACAACCTCCCTGGGCAGCCTGTGCCAGTGCTCAGCCACCCTCAACGTAAAGAAGTTCTTCCTCATGTTAATGTGAAATTTATTATGTTTTAATTTATGGCCACTGCTCCTCATCCTGTCACTGGGCACCACTGAAAACATTTGTGCACACACAAACACGTCAGCAGCATAAACGATACAAGACTAGACACTGAGTAGATTTACTGACTGCTAATTTTACTCTCTCAGGACACTTTCATCCTTTTATAGTGTTTAATGTGCTCTTTTATGGACGAGGTCAAATTGTATAATAGCCCGCTGATAAATTGTAAGGTGCCTGTAGGGCAGACAATCTTTGCTAACTATTATCAACTTTTGACACACAGCAAACATTAATGAAAGACCAGGAGGCTAAGGAACAACATGACAATGCTGAAAGAGCCATAGCAAATACTAAGACACATACAAACTGTTGAATACTTTTTTAAAATATAAAATTTCCTGTAGTAAGTTTTTATTAAACTTTGCCTGTTTCTTTTTGTCTTCCAGTCAAAATATAACTTTTTACACTGCTTTGAAAGAAAAAGATGATAAGAAGATACAGGAAAAATTATTTGAAAATGTCTCTGATACCTGCCTCCAAGGAATTAATACTTAAGCAGGTGAGTGGTAAAATTACCATTTTATTCACCCTTGCCTTAGCAAGGTATGTTCTGTTCACCAGATGAACTAGCAATTCAGGCAGACTCTGAGCACTATCACTTCTAGATCAGCCTTTCTCAATATACCATCTCCTGTTACAAGTAGAAAAGTCCTGTTCCACATTATTACACATCATAGAAAAGAAATAAATATGTATTCCTGAGCAGTTATATGATAAACCAAGGAATCACAATTCTAAAAGCCTTGACAATGAGTCAATGTTACATAGAAAGGTTAATCATGGTTAAGAACTATTATCCTGTGGCCAGAAGACCATACTTATCCCCATTATTTGTGGCTGGTTTTGAAAGGGACTCTATGGTAGGCCTGGCTAAAGCCTTATCATTGCGGTTTGTGGTCAGATGGGCCAGCTGAAGCACTAGCCAGAATGTATTTACATACTCAAAAGCAAGTTCTGGAGAGATTTCCTCAAAAACAACAGTTAAACCAGCTATTAAAGAAGCAAATGATTGCTAAGCTTAAAACCAATATTTGTGAAAATAACATCGTCCTTGTTTGGGGATAGGAACAAACTGGATGAAACATGAAAAACATGAAAATATGATCCAATTGCATTACTCCTTAGCATACTATCAGTTCCTGTAGTAAAGGAATAAATTAAAAGTAACAAGTTAGAAATGTGCCGTGACCTATAGACTTTTAGATTTTTTTATTTTTTTAATGAAATACTTTTTAACTGGAAAATGCCAATTTGCAAACTTCTGAACTTCTCAGTAGTTTATCAAGTTTAGTGGACATTTCACCAAAAAAAAGCTTTGCAGCATCAAAAATGAAACTGTAAAACCTATCTTACAAAAATGTAGCAATTAGATATTTTACCTTGTGTTTTGGATACATGGTTTTGAATTCCAAATCAATCAATACATAAACTCTTCCACTGAAGATCTTCTGCATCTTGAGTATGTGCCCTATGTAGTGACTCTGCTAATACAGATGCAGATGGAAGGTAAAATTATTATTTCTGAAAAATCCCACCAACATTTTAAGTTTTTGTCCTGATGAAGTAGAAAAACAAATTAAATTTTGCAATTTGGGATTCCAGTTTTCTATCTTTAGTATATAACTCCCAGTAGAGATTTTTATTAAGGTTAAATTCATCCTTTTGAAGACTCTGTCCACATAAGGAAGAGTAGTTTGCTTTCTCTCTGTGAAGGGAATCAGATCTGCACCTTAGAACCTGAAATTCAGCTTTCTCCAGGAATTTGTCATCTGTGGAAGCTACCTAGCTGGGTGTTCGAATTTAGTTTGAGCTCTTAAATTTGTCTGACTCATATTTAGGTGAATACACATAGCAAAATAAATAAATATATAAATAAATTAATCTTGTCAGCCTGGCTCAGTGTTGTTTAATTTATCAGATGAACTTTCTCTGTGTGTGAATGTGCTGGAGGTCCAGATTTTTGAGAAATCAAGACGATTTCTACCTGTGAGAAAATTGGCTCATACATTTTAGATACCACTGAGGCTCGTTCTGGGGAATTTCTGGCATAAATCAAGGCTCACTGTACGTCCATCAGAACAAACTGAAGCAGATCTATTTGAACACCTATGCTCAACACAGGGCAGTCAGAGTGGTTTCAGGCAGAAGTGCATTCCCAAGGGCCAGAGCAGTTAAAAGAAACCAAGCCTTGCTGCCAGCATGCCCCAGTTGGCTGATTAGCAAGCACATCATCTGCTTTTGTGCTTCTACCATTTCATCTCAGTGTGTTTTCTAGGGCACTGGTCAGTGTTTACCTGCACCTTGTGACACTCGGGAAGCATTTCTTTAGCAAGGAGATAAATGTCTATAAATCCCAGCTAAATAGGAGGCAAAGAGATTTCTGATAATCGCCTTACAAATTATTTAAGGGATTCCTAGGATCAAGTTTAAAAATTCAAAGAGTAGTGTTGCTATATGTGCTTCACATGGGCAGATGCAGTTTGGCATAATAATGCAACATTGAGAATCTCTTTATCTTTACCTGGCAAAATTCAATATAACTCTGTAAGTATGATGATTATTATTTACAGAACACTGTGGGCATATATGCTATATTCGTGTATGTCTGTGAATAAGTGCAGTATGCCCATGCCTCATTGAAATTGCATTCTGTAAAGGAGAGAGCTTTTTTTTTCAGCCTTGTGTTAGGGCTGGCATGTAGCAGCAGCACTCTAGGAGAAGCCCCAGAGGAACAGTGATGGGACGGTGAGTCAGAATTCCCATCTCCTCTCTGTCTCCTGAGGGAGTCATTTGTTTTAGTTCCTTACTGATTGCAGTTAATTTGCCTCCTCCACCCACTTCCCGCCAACTTGCTTGCCCAGTGCACAGATTTCAGAGGACTGGGCTCCCAGTCTGCTCCCAGTGCCTGCTTCTTGCCTGTGGATTTCTCACATACATTCTTGGCATCCCACCATTCGCTATGGGAAATGACAGCAAATGATGGTGAAGAGGCTACCAGTAGAACTAGGTGAGAAAATGGAGATACTAATGCGAAGAAAGAATATATTTTGCATTTAAAGAACCAGAATGCTCATGCCAGCTCAAGAAAAAACACTCACAGGGGGCATCCTTCCATGTAAGGAAAGGAATGTCCCTAACGAAGTGTCCTCATACCAGTTTTACAGATGCAGTTCAGTTGCCTGAGCTTTCCAGAAGCCTGAGGTTATATGCAAAAATGCACAGGTAGCAGCTCTTTTCTTGCTCTCCTTGGTTGGAAAGGCAGGTACAATGGATGTAAATTGGAGGTGTGGTAAATTCTATCTCATTGTTCTTGATAGGTGACATTTCAAAAAGCTCTCCCAAGGATGTAAAAACAAAGTCAAAGCTACAGATAATATTAGGTCCAGGAATCCCTTGCTCCCAATTACCCTAATATTAACTATTACCTAATACTCCCTCTTGTGTTCACTCATATGTTGCTTATGGCTATGTAGGAGGGATGTTCTTCCCGTATATCTTTTAAACATTTGCATTTTGATATAGTCACAGGGTCAGTTAGCTATTAGATAGAGTAAAATGACGCACCTCCAAACCCTTTGGTTAATTTTATAATCATGGGAAAGTCACTAACAGGGGTAGTTCCCTACTCCTGAGCGCAGCTAAGGAGACAAGTTGCACACAGTATTGACTCGGGGTTCAATGCAGGGATGGTGTCCAAAACTTGAAAATATATGAATGACAGCACAGGAGGGGGATACTGTTTGAAAGGCTAACTTTTATATTCCAAATTAGCACAGTAAAGGCTATAGAAGAGAAAGAGAATCCAGTATTTTAGGAAGTTATTTATGAAATGTAGATGGGCCTTCAATTGGGAATAGGGCTGGGCAAAATGTTAGTGGTTCTTTGTTCTTGCAGCTGGCCTGTCGAATTACACAGAGCCAGCACAGTAAATAATACTACTATTGTCTGCCTGTGTCAGAGACAGACAGAAGGTACATTTGGACTGGGTCCAAACACCACAAGGGCCACTCATAGCCACAGTGTCCAATTACTGCTTGCTTGACTATAAAATGCACTTTTTTTGCAGAGCTAATTTAAGAATGGCAGCTTTTAATGGGGTTTGTATTAAAAGGGGACTGCTGCTCTGGCTTTTGCCTGCAGAAAAAGTTCTACACTGTACAGGAAGCAACAAACACATATACAGTGAAAATAATCAGAGTACGATAACATTAGCACAGCAATAACAACAGTGATAGCAAAGTCAATGCTTTGTAAAGGAAAAAAAGATCAAGCCCTGGAAATAGCCATGTGCAAAACATGCAAAAAACCAACTAGATTATCTCAAATGATTAAACAAGTGCATCTACTCAGTCTCTGCAGATGTGCACACATTGCAAAACTTCTCTCAGTCTTTCAAAGAACTGTTTTCCCACAGATTTCCCACTTTGCGCAGATACTTCTCTTAAAATTTTGGTGGCACTTATTTCACTCTTACTGTCAAATGCTTTGGAGAGCAGCAAATGCTATGATCCTTCTTACAAATGGTCAAAAATTGTTTGTATTACAAACTGCTTTTTNTTTTAATAATGGTTGTAGAAGATTATTCACACAGAAGAAAGATCCCATGGGATTAGAGATGCAGAAGCTCTCCCCTCTACAGTAAGTGCATATCAGGGCTTTCAGGGCTTTGATTTTCTTTGCTTATCTATTAGCTAGAGATAAATTTAGGTCTCCTGTTTAGAGCAATCTGCCTACAGTGCACAAGAGATCAGTAGTTGTCAATGATCTATGAAGACTTACTGTGTTTCTCTCCTCTGCCATGCTGACAAGGTGTTAATTTCTTTCTTGGAATAGCAAGCAAAAAAGCCCCAGCAAACTGATAAATTTAGGCGAAACTCATGCAAGGACCACATCGCTTTTTAAGGCTTCCTGCTACCACCATTCCACCACAGAAGTCTTATAAGTCTTGCATAACAATAATCAATAACAGAATGTGTCTATTCTCTAACTTTAAAATCTTGTTCTGTTCTGCAGTTTTTATACACACACATGCACACGCTATGAGTGTTCACAAAGGTATTTGTACTCACAGTTGTAGAAGGGTTTTAAAAAATGTGCCACAGGTACAGAAACACTATCAATCAAATGTTAAAGCCTTCATAAGCTCTGTGTAGGTGAGTTCATTCTCCTTCTTTTTTATCTTTGGATGTCTTGCAGAGTGCTTCGTTTGGAGAAAGACCTAAAAGCCACATTGGGTAACTAGAAGGGATAAAAGGGTAAACCTGTCTGTTCATATTTGCCAGCCTTCAACATGGAGAACACAGCAAGCATTCTGTCAAGGAAAATGAGGATATTCTTTTTTGCTTCTTTGAATCCTCAAAAGATGCATCTTCTTTGTAATAGAAAAGAAATATCTCAATACTTAAGTCAAAATAGCAAACTTTTCAAAGGCCAGAAACTTGAAGCTGGTCATGCGACTTGTGAATTGCGTACTGTAGGATTGTTTGATATGGCATAAAACAGAGAGAGCCTGAAAAATTTTGTCCTCAGAATGATGGATATGGACAGTCCTTTCCCCACAAAGCAACCTTCAATTATTAACAGCAGGACTTATGCTCAGCAGAGTAAAAAAAGTCTTCCCACTATCTGGAGTGAAGCTCCCTCCAACAGTCATGGTTGATTCTCTTTCTCTTATCTTAGACAGAGACATTAATTCTTCTCCAGCACACATAAAACTATTCACATAGAGAGAACTCTTCACCTACAGAGGAATATTCACATACACGCTGTTAAAGTCGGGTTAAGGATGTCACTTACCCAGACACACACGAAAAAAGAGAAATATTCAGCGTTAAAGCACCTGCTTGTTCCTTAATTCATGCTTTTGCAGGAAAACATATTGGTCTGTGGGTTACATAAGCTAACATATAACACCAAGACATTTGTGGTGCTGTGAGTGTGTACAAAGACTAAGGATAGTATCCCCATAAACGAGGCTAAAGGAATTACTCTCATGCAACTATCTGAAAATCCAGCCTTCAGGATTACATAAGTTATTTTGTCCTCATATTTCATGTTTTTATGGGTTTAGGAAGTAAGAAAGGATATTTTGTGTAAACTTTCTTGATTAAAACTCAAGTGAAGCTCATTTTCCTTTTAAGATGTAATATTCAACAATGCCTGTGTATGGACTGTCTAGTAATGTGAATGCCACTCACTATGTACCAAGTCCATGCTCTGTAATGTCAAGGACTATGGTACCACAGGGGCTGCTTAGTATGCAAATTATTGACACAACAGAACATAGCAAGTCTTTGGAAATCGTTATGTTTTATTGCATCAGGGTCTCATTGAGGACTCTTTAATCTCAGGATTCTTAAGATAAAATCTAACAGTTCCTCTGGAGCTATAAACTTCTCTGATGTCATAGGCTATTTGGACACTCCTTATTACAGTATGAGGATTATTAATACATGGACTATAATGACTTTGTGACTCCTTTGTGGTCTGTTATGACTATCTAGACTTTTATAAGGTTGGTCATCACCATGGCATGTAAGTCTCCACCACAAAAAATTAACTTCCTTTTTGTTTCCTTCTGCCACCCTCTCTGTAATGATACATCGACTAATTGCTGGTCTTTAGAGGGAAAAAAAAACCCAACCCACAACACATCGTAAATGTAGAATCTAGTGTTTTGAAACACTTTACAAGAATTTTTGCCAGACAGCCTCACTTTGCATTTAGTTTGGAGAGATTGTGGTGGCCAAACATATTTCATCTGATGGTGTCAGTGGAAATTTGCCCAGTATAACACTCTTCAGAGGCAAAGAAATTTCACTCCCTAATTCTTTTTATGGAAATTACTTGCAGTGTTGTCCGGGTGTCCATGTGTGTGCATGTCAACATGAATGTTTTACTACTATTAGCTGCAAGTTTCCCTCCAGAGCAGACACTGAAAAGACTAATAACTAAAAATAGAAAACCAAAAACAGCAATTTGCATTTTAAACTGATGATCTGCCTCGAAACCAGAATCTCTGAACTCTGTTACATCTCATAAGCTCCAGGAGTCCTTGCTGTGTTTCCCCAGTGAATCTGGAATTTGCATAGCTATGGACTCACAAGCCTTGGCTTACCCTATCCTAAATCTCGTTGGGACTGATACTCAGCTGAGAGCCAGGATTACCAGGATTTAAATATATATCAAATGCAAAAGTGGGGAGGTGCAGGAATTTCTACAGCAGCTACATAAGGCGAGCCTTCATGATGAGTGACAACAGAGTTCCTGCCATTTCTCAACTGGAGAGATACAGGGCAGGACTTTTTCATTAGTCCTTAAGTGGACCGTTATGCCTATAAAGCTCTTTTTTATCTTTCTCATTATTAAATTTTTATCTTACTAATTTTTAAATTTAATTTCTATAAAGTGTATGCTCTAATTTGTGCTATTTCTTTACTATTTTACCCAAGATGCCATCCGAAAACACACATATATTGTTAGATATTATTTATGTACCACAGGGCAAGCCCATTGTTCTTTGTACTACAAGAGCAGACAATCAAAAAACATTCTCAGAGTCACCAACAACAGGACAAAACGAGGAGGCAGTACTGGTCAGCAAGACAAGAGATGGCCAGAACCCAGCTTCCTTGGTTGTATCTTTTTGGTAATCATTATAGAAAATGCCTTTCAAGAAAGAACTTGAAAGAGGACAATGTGAACACCTGAAACACATCAACCAGGCAGGAAGGTTTTGTGTTCAAGTAAAAATAATGACTGATGGATGTGACATTCTAGACCAGAGATATCATCCCAAAGGAAAAACCCAGGAAGCAGAGGAAGTTGTGAGCATCTTTGAGGGTAATGAGAAACACTGAATGCAAAGAAAGTGTTTGGAAGGATCCAAAGAAAGAGGGGACATGGTCAGTGCATTAGTCTCAAAGATTATCTCCGAGAAGCATTTTATGCAGATATTACTCTTGCAAGATTACGTCTGTCAAAGCCAGACACCTGTGTGTCCAGACACAGGAATGCAAAACAATAGGAACAGGAATGAGTTTCACAGTGTGAAGAGCAAGGAGAGGGCATAATCTGAGGACATTCTGCAACAAGTGTTTGCAAGATTTGAAACATACAGCTAAGGAGGTTGTGTTCACTGTTCTCTGTGCACAGTAGAGAGATTGGAGAAGGAGCTAAAGTGAGCCCTTTCTGAGTGATCTGCAAATCCAGCAGTTAAAGCATGGTACTACTGGGAATCCAAGGACAGAGTTACAGCTTCTCAGGCTTAATGTGCACTTTGGAAAGCCAGGAATGTGGGTGTCAAACTGTGATTTCAAACTTAAGACAATTTTCAGCTGAAGGCTGATGTAGAGCTGCAAACTCCTGTATCATCAATGTTCAATAGGAACTGTCAGTGTTTTCTGTAAACATTTCTCAACATAGCCCCTAAACTGTATTGACTTATATCATATCCCCCTAAATGTGCAAAGTGCGCTCTGAAAAACATTAGGAAATTAGTGTTCAGTTATACAGTAGACTAAAAAAAGTTGTGTTTTGAAGAAAATTAGTAAAATCCTTTCAAATATTTTTCAAGCCATTTAACAGCACTCAAAGTGGTGTATACTTGGAAAGCTTCCAGAGCAGCAGCATGCACACACTGCATGTGGTTTAGTGTCTGTGTAATCCTTATTTAATTTGCAAAGGTCAACAGATAGATTTGTTCTCTTAAAAGACAACATATATGCAAATATATTTAGATTCTTTATATGCCTTATATGACTGCTTCAAAGCTCTCTGTTTTCTATACATTGCTAAATAGATGTTGCATCACTGAAGCAAAGGCCAGTTTTACCTGTCCCTTCTTTGTCAGAGAAGAAACTGTCCTTGTGAACAGTTCTGTATAAGCTCAAAGCCTGTCTGTTTGTTCAGAAGCTGTCAGAGACAACTTCAAAACCAGGACACTTAAAAAACTTACCCAACTTTCATGGCCAACTCCTGATAAGCAGATACAGCATTTTTTCATACTGCTTCATTTTAGATTGTGTTGACACTTTGCTAATATGTTTTTTCTTGTTGGAATATGCAACCTTTTTCCAGCCCGACAGATTCAATGAGTGATAATCCTCATTTTTCTTATTTTACTGTGAAAAAAATATCCTTTAGCTGAGTGATCAACATCTGCTTTCTCTCAACCTGTGCTTATTTTGATTAAAAGTATGTTTCAAAAACTAAGATCAGACCCTTGACTACCAAGGTCATAAATCAATTTTAAAAAGCTTGTGGAGAGGAAAGGAGAGGAGAAGGGAGGAGAGGAGAGGAGGGGAGAG
>VZRN01002763.1:969428-1057659 GCA_013397935.1 Dasyornis broadbenti | reverse complement strand
GGAGAGGAGAGGAGAGGAGAGGAGAGGAGTCATCACCTGACAGAATGTGCATCCCCAACCACCCCACATGTTCGTACATTGCAAGAGATGTGTCACACACGAAAACTAATCATTAAGAAATCTTTCTTTTGTGGCAATCATACAAAGTGTCCCAGAGGGCAACCAAAGAAAAAGTTTAATTGTATACAGTCACCTAAATGGTTAAATCATACTTTTGAAATTAAAACACTCATCAATTTATAAAAAAACTCAGAATATTTCCTTTTGTAACAGAAATTTACTAAACTGGTTGTGAATAATTAAATTAGAAGACAATAATTTAAAAAAAAATTAGAAAATGTGATCAAGTGAGTGAAAACCATTCAGTCTTACTACATGACACCATACTGCTTTTGCAGGAACAAAACCCACTACCAGATATCCTATGAAGCATCTCATCAACATACAGCTTTTATTTACTTGTGTTTCTTTAATTCTTTGTGGTGGATAATAACACAGATTGCTGAGTCACAGCATGTCTCTTTTCCCAAATCTGTAAAGTCTCACAACTCTAAATATCATCTACCAACTCCCTTTATTCATACTTAATTCTTCCAATCCATGCACTGTTTAGGACATAGAGATGTTTTTTTTTTCTCTTAAAAATTGCTTTTTGCTCTTACAGCATTGCATATTAAAAGCACAGCATATCTGAAATAAACAGAAAAGATGCCTCAATTTTTGATTGAAAATACTCTCATTTTTGGAATTTTTGAGTCAATCGAATAAACTATGAAAGCAACAAAAGTTAGAATGATACAACTATAGAATAATCACCTAGTAGTCAATTTCCAAGGTTAAAAATGTAAACTTCTGAATTTCCAAATAAAACTTCTAAATCATAAAACATCCCTGAGCATCAGTTTTGCTCGTGTTGTGGATTTCAGCTAATTATGTGGCATCACAGCGAGCATTCAATCCCTTCATCACTGAGTAAGTGAAGCGATATGTAGACTTGATTAGGAGAAAAAGGGCCTTCTGATATCCTGAAAAAAAAAAAATAAATGCACTATGGTTGTTATATAGCAACTTACTCAATCTCTGAAAATAAAGAAATATTCTTTCCTTTGCCAATTTTGAATGCAATCATTCTTATTATTTTTGCTCTAGCAATGCCTTGGGGCCCTAAGTGAGATCAGATCCCCTTTGCAAACACAGTAGGAAAGTTCTTGCCTCAAAGATTTTTCAGCCTATATAGGCTATGCAGACAAAAGATGAAGATGGGAACAGAAGCACTGTAGTGTGCTCAGAGATATACAATAGGCTGCAGCAGATCTGCCAACAGATTTAAAGTTTCTGCCCCTGTATTCTCAACTTTGACCAGGTTGGCTCAAGAATAATGTTCTCTCACAATGAACTGCAGAAGTACGTCAGTGTAATACTGAGACTTAATGTGAATCGTGCCTCTGGTGAGAGCCCATATTCATCCTCATGAGCAACAGAATTTCCACATGGTCATAGACATTTTCAATTTAGGGGGAAAAAAAAGTTACAGACTTTCAGATTTCAGCCCTTCTGGCTTATGATGGCTGCTGAATATCAAAATGACACTTGGATTTCAGAGAACCAGCAGAAAGCAGAGATTTTGCTGCAAATGAATCCAAGTGATTCCTGGGGGGATTCTCTTTAAGCACTGTGGAAATCAGTGATGTTATGCGGCAAAAAAAAAAAAAAAAGTTTTCATATTTGCTTACAAATGGTTAATTCCATAATTCCACACTTGGTCAAAAAGCAGTTCCTAAACATAATAATTTTTTTCTACCCAACATGCAAATTCTCTTATAAAGAGACAATTATGTCAGGGGATTTTTCATTCTTCATGAAACACATGACAATAAGATATAAAAGGATGATACATTTTTCAAAGTTTGTAGTAAAATTGCTTTATACCATATTAAGGACCAAACTGTGACACTTCTCTCACTCTGGGGCCTGCTGTCTTACTGCACAAATCTTCCAGTTAAATTCAGTAGACTGTTGAATACGCTTTTATATGAATCAAGGTTGTGCTGATTTCAACTCAGTCCTGAACTGGTGCTTTACAATAAGAGTTATCCATTTCTTGAAGACCGGCAAGATGCATTTCTGCAAAGCATTTGTGGTACAAGGAGCCCTAGGAATGAAATCTCTAAAGTTCTAAAAAGGAATCAAAGAAAGGATTTGTAAGCTGAGAAAACAACCAGTCAGCTTGATCTCACTTGCAGCAAATAGTGTGTTGAAGGCCGAAAAAGCAAATTAAATAGGGTGGTGTACCTTGCAAGCAAAGCTTTTTTCATTTGCTTCCTTAGATTATTTGGTTTAATGAGGTCTTTGTTAGCAAGAAAAATTCCCTAGAGTTCATTAAGGAAGTCTCAAAAGAATTCCAAATCTTGAAACAGGGAAAGGAGCATCTCTGGGCCTGAGCTGTGCACTGTCAGCTCCCACTGGTTTCAGGAGGTGCTCAGAATCAGGAAGAAGATAATCATCACCTCACACAAATGGGACTTTTTTTCACTGGAATGCTGAGGTTGGCTTTCAAGGAGTCAAATTCTCCACCCAGGTTACTCCCTGGATTCAGCTTACAGCTTCATCTAGAACTGGTTATTCCAAACTCAACACTGTAGGATAAAGCCCTCCTTTTTTTTTTATTTCCCCTGTTAATTGCTCCTGTGTACTTTTCCCAGACTAAACGGGCAACCCTGACCTGCAGCCATCTACTCTCACACAAACAATTAACTTAAAGCATGTGTCCTAACATGAATTCTGGCTCCACAACAATCCAGCATTCCTATGGGAAACAACCCAAATTAATAACAGCCTTCTTTCTGAAATACCTGAAGTGCCCTCTCTTAAAAGAGAGAGATAAGAACACCTTTTTTTTTTCCCCCCCTTTGGACTAAACCAATTGATTTTTGGCTTAGAATGATCTCCCACAGAACACTTACAATACTTGCTGTAATGAGTACAGTCAACATCTATGTTCCTGTATCACATCACTGTTTTCCCTAAGAAAACATGAGAGCTAAAACACTAATCTGATTTCCAATATAATAACCCATTTTCACACAATCTCACTAGTCAGTACTGTATTTGGACTCAGTCCAAAAGAGATGTAAATGTGTTGGGTTTGTTTCTCCCCACCTCCTGGAGAGCTTGAGTCAGATCATTTTGTCATTTCAAAACATATCAAAGTAGAGGGGGAAAAACATGCACTTGTTCCCATAATTTTGAAAACAATTTCAAAATTATTTTTTTCCTCTAAATAAGTCTGCTGGCCTAATTGCATTAGTGGCTTCTCCCATGAGATGAACAAAAAGCTGGTAGCTGCATATCCCTGAGGCGCTAGTCTTAGTGAGACAGATCTCCTCTTTCTGAGCACTCCTTGGTTGCACTTGAACTCCCACCTCAACTTGAGCCTCATAAACTTCACCAGGGCATTGATGTCAGAGAAAGCACGTGCTCTCCACTTCCCCACTCTAAGCTATAAAACCTTTTTCTTCTTCATTAAAACACATTTAAAGACTACAGATGCAATGGAGTCCTGTGCCTTCAGCTATCTTCAAGTTCCTTTGGGGACTTGTGCACCAGCACTTCCTTTTTCTGTTTCTTCTGAAAAACAAAATGTCCTTTGCACTCACCACAGACAAATTGAGATTTATGCCATTCTACTACATCTCTTAATAAAGCGTAAAAATGACCCCATGATAAGGCAGTAAGAATGTGTAATTTCCCATTTCCTAGAAGAACATGTTCTTCTTGATCTTTTTATTCAGCCTCTACCAATGGAACTCTTGCTTTTGGTCTGTTGAGGTGGGGAGTGCTTAAGTTCTAGGGACATGATTCTCTAAATGTTTGCCTGCGTTATTCTTTGTCCTGCTCTACATTCTGCTAATTTCAAAACCCAAAAATACCCACATGACGTGCACTGCCATGCTCCACATGAATGGTGTCCATACTTATATGCAAGACAGGAGAAAAGAGCTGAAAAAACACCTGAAAGTCCCTGCAAGGACACATGCTTCCTGCAGAAGAATGTTTGCATTCTTCTCCTTCCTGCAGAAGTCATCATTTGCCATTCTCCCATGACTCACTCGTGATATTCATTGTGTCATAAAGGGCAATTCTCCCTCCTTAGGTAGAGGGGGTCAAAAGCTGATTGTTGGGGGGTGGAATTTGGCAGGAGTTCTCATTCTCCGTAGTTGGACCTTTCTCCAACGTTTATAATCTAGCAGGGAAGAGAGTTTGCTTGTGAGCCAACACCTCATTTTTCAGGATGTGCAACGCAGGTACTGGAGACATTAACAATGTGCATCCAGGTGGTTTAAAATGAGATAAGTTGTGTAACTCAGTCACAAAATAGGTGGAAAAATGACATTTAATCTGCAGTTCCTTTTTAGAACTATATAAGTAAATTCCCGTAAACATCAGAGGAACTCTGGGAAGTAAAAGTTTCCAATTTGGCCTTTTGTTTCAAATGTTACTGCAAAAAAAGTTACAATAAAGATGTAAAAACTATGACTCCTTTTGACTCCTTTGTCAATGTTAATTTAGCTGCCTGAACTTCCAGAATATTTTCCCCTCAGTTTCAAATGTCCCACTACACTCCACAAAATACAGTTTATTTCTATATGCCAACTGAATGTTGCTTTGCCAGCCATTGCTTTTGTGTCTTTTAATGTCTTTAATTTACCTATGCAACCTTAAGTTCACATTCCCATATATATAAATATATCTCTATCTATTTTTTTAATTCAACATATTAAAATCCTGCTCCAGGCTTCTCCTCTGATCATCCTCTTCCCATTTATCTTTCAGACAGCAATAAAAAGATGTAAATATTAAGCCACAAAAACTGTATTACTGTAATTTTAAGGATGTGACTAACACCCACAAAACGCCAGAGGTTTCAAAGTCAAGGCTGCATGTTGAGCCTGGCTCTTTCAACACTCATGTTAGGTAAAATTCAATTAAAAAAGCTCTGATGAGTTGAAGATAAGATTATTTTACTACCACTACTACTTGTAATAGTTGAATTATGGGAGCGCTTGCAACATTAGCAGTGTCCATGCACCATGGGCCAGAACCCAATTTCAGCTGTCATGAGTACAGCCTGGTCTTGGGAGAAGCTGCAAAAATTGAGTAAGTAGCCACCACCTCATCTCTTTCTGTAATCACAGAGAATCTTCCCTGAGCATAGGGTGAGCCCCTTGACATAGTAGAGAACAGCTAAAGGTTGGTTTAGTTTATGACAGTTGTTAAAAGATCCAGGATACCAGAAGGATCAGAAGTGTGTAGGTGAAAGCAAGCAACAAATTGAAGCTCTGTGTCACTAGCAGCTATTCACAGGACTTGAGAACAGCAATCGTTAAGTAGACAGGTTAGGATAATGGGAAAACTTTCCTAATATTTGTACTGAAAGACCTCTAGGTGCCAATAATGAGAGGATATTAGAAGAGCCTGGATAGAAAAGACTTACGGCTTGCACATCTGAGCATTCATTTACACCCATGCAAAATGAGCAAATAAAAGATCACAATGGTAGTAAGTGTGTGATAAAGTGCAATGCTCCCTCCATAGCTATCTCAAATGCTTTACAATATTAACTGATCAAGCCTCCCACAGAACATTTGCAAGTATGCATCACTCTCTGTAGTTTACAAATAGTTTTACATGACTTGCACAGGGTTGCAAAACTAGACTGGTGAAATCAAATATACTGTGCCTGGCAGTGCTTTGCTGCTTAGAGTAGATGGAACTATTCCCCTTTGTACTTTGAGGCATTTCCAAATCCCTGTGTGCAAAACAATAGAATGGTATAAGCAATGATATATAAGGAACATTCTAGAAGCAAATTAAAGGAGAATCTTGCTGATATATGGGGCTAGGCTGACAACTAAATCCTGAGTAACCAAAATGTGTCTTACCTAGTAGTCCTATTGAATTGTGTTCAAATTTGGGTAGGTGACAAACCTTCTTGAAGAACAAGATTTTCAATTTTCCCAAGTGTCTTATAGGTACATTAAAAAACATGCTTCCTTCTTCAATGGAAAACAATTGCAGTAATCCCTCAAAAATTGCTAAAAATATCTGTGGGTATCCAAAAGCCTACAGCTAGTGAAAATACGTTGCCCCATTTACTGTTAAAAGAATTACCAATATAAGTAATTGGCACTTAAAATTTACTACAAACTGCCCTCTTTGTTGGAGGCAAAGCTTTGCAGAATCAAGCTGAAGATAAAAATTTATTGCCTTTTAGCAACCATCTTTGAAAATCAGGCCCCAAAGTCCTAATTAACTAACATTAGTAGTTCAATACCTTATGGAGCAAACAGTATCAGATCTGAATTACAAATGGGTATATCTCTGTCCCAAACTTGTGTTTAATCTCTGATAAAGAGTGAAGTTGCAAAGACAATATTAATTAAAGTGCTTTCCTTATATGGTTCTTCTGTTGTATGCATACTTGGTGGAAACAGACATTTTTTTCTCCAAAGGCGAATGCAAAGCAATTAGCAAAAAATGAGAAAAAGTGCATTTCAAGTAGGAATACTTATCCCTCTATATTTTCTATTACTTTTCATAGTCGGGCTTTGGAAACACTTTTAGCAAAAACGAAATGTGAGTCATGATATGGGAGCTAAATAGCTAATTCAAAGCAGCCGCATGGAAGTCTAGTTAGCACATCGTATGTATGACCAACCTCCAATGTCAGATTCAGAAAGTATCAGTATGTTCTTGGAAGCTGCTTTACCACCATATGAGAAAGGGATAGCAACACAGATTAGCCCCCAGAAAACAGAGTGACACTGTTCTCTGCCAGCCCACCCCTGCCTAAAAAACCCACCCTTGGCTGGGCCCAATGACTTTGCAGGGAAGTCAGTGAAATTACATAAGGGCTCTACTTATCTATTTATAATTTGCTTATTTATTTTTACACTGCCTGATTTTCAGCAGGCAAATCGGCAGGCATCTTGCCATTTTGATAGGGAATTAGTATTTAAATGTGGAGACATAAACATAGTGGCAACCAGATATGGACCAGTAGCTGTGTAATCACTCATCTCAGCAAGGAAAATTACGAGAGCTTCTGCTATCAACACTCTGGTGCTACAGCTATAGGCCTGTAAGCTATATCAAACACAAGACTTACTCCATCAGTTACAAAATACAGTATTTCATTTGCCTTGAAATATAAACAAAATACATGGGAGGGAGGAGTCAGTTTGCAATGACTTCTTTTAAATTCTTTCCCCAACAATCCCACACAGCGTACAACTATGGGCATTGTAGCGGTTTAATCTTGTCTGTTCTCAAACCGCAATAAATATCTTGGGCACAACCTTAATGAAGTACATAGTTCTGATTTTGATCTTATATTAACTTTTCACAAGTCAGGAGTTCCTCTTGATTTAAGCTAGCATGTAGAGAGATCAGAGTCAGACATATATCTAGAAATCTTCTATAGATCTCTGGGCCTATTTCAGTACTTCACAAAGACACACAGGTTGTCTTTTGGTTTTGGTGTTGGGTTTTGTTGGGTTTTTTTTTTCTTCTGGCAACCATTGTGGTCTCCTTCATAAAAGGTTGTGAGAGGACATAGATTCAGACATGCTGGAATGTAGTCTAATCTCCTCATTTTGATCTTTAGAAAATTAAGATGTCTTTATTTACTTTTCTTTTTTATACACATTGCCTTTCAAAATATAAATACTCTAAAAGAAGGAGAGAGAGGTTGGAAATAGACACAAAAAAAAAAAAAAAAAAAAAAANAAAAAAAAAAAAAAGAAGACATTGTTTTAATTGTCTAACCAGCTCAACCTTTGGGACAACAACCCTAACCTTTGGACAGATGCCAACAACTGCCATTTAGGTATTTACATCTGTTTATCCTCTCAGTCAAATGTCTTTTGTCTTAGCTTTGACATGGGATTACAAATGTTCTGACCCCTACAAGCGGTTCTCAAACATTGTATAAAAGACTCCTTTCCCCTTTTTCTAAAAGGATGAACACATACTTTTATCCTCCCTTATTCCTCCTTACCAGTTATATGCTTCTGAGGCAGTTGTTGACAAGACCTGCATAATTCAGTTTATGTGTGTGACTAGAATTTCTCAAAGGCTCTGCTGGACCTTGTAGCCAGCCTGTTAACTGCCTACAACTCCATCCCAAGTTTTCAATATATGCTTTTACTTTGCTAGCACTGCTACATATGGCAAACAAAAGTTACAACTCTTTCAGAATTTGGATGAGGATTGTTGTAAGACCTAGAAGTCTGTACAGACTGGAGGAAAATTCCATTTAAGTATGATTGCATAGGCTTTCTTCTTAAAAAAAAAATATATATATATATATGTATAGCTTTGTTCACTGTGCATTGTTTCTCTTGTCCACATGTAATAATACAGATAGCAAAGGCAGCAAAAAATAATTATCGAAAATAGGAAACTTTACAATCCCTCTCTTCCCTAGAGTCTAACCTGAATTTTTCTCAATAGGTTCACCACCTTGCCACTAAAAAAAGCCATCATTTAAGTATGTAAATAATCATAGCTCTATTGTGGTTTTAAAGAACTCAGTGAATATCATGTTTCAGCGATCACTGAATGTTTTCTTCAGGTTTGGTATGAAACACAGCAATAAAGTTATCTCTCAGCTTTATAGAACCCAAACTATTTGATGGTGTCTCTCTAAGATCAAATGGCAATTAAAGTCTGCGGAGGAAGTTCAAATGAAGCTTCCAGCTAGAGCTGAAACATAAAAAGCTTCAAGTTAATTGATAAACTCCAGGCAGAGAAAGAAGCCTCTAGGCTTGGCTTGGCTGCTCTCTCAATCTACAGCAGTTTCAAATACCACTAGGCTTTAATCATGCCTGCAACTGGAAGTAGAACCAGGAGGTCTCCCTGAGCTCTCTACCTTTCCTGCCTGAAAAACAGGAGCTTTGGTAAGGTTTTTGGTGCTACCCTCCATGCCCAGTAAGCCTCTTGTTTCTGCCTAGGGAGGAAAGAAACAAACTTCTGTCATCGGTAAGACCAATGACCTTTTTTCAAGTTTATCAAACTTTTCACAAAAGAAAAAAAAGAGGTCACCATTCGCCACATCATTTTCATGAAGAACCATACCCAGAACAATGCCAATTACAGAAATTTATTCTTGGAGAAGGACTATCCAGGGGATACCGGAGGATATGATCAACAATGCAATAAACCTCCTTTCTCAGAGAACAGGAGCTGAGTAAGAATTCATAGCATGAAACATAGCTGGCAGGCTTTGCTTTTTTCCCAGTAAAATGCTGAAAATGTAGATCTTATTGTAAAATTTAGTTCCGGTTTTTTTCGTTCTCTCCTAGGTGCAATATTTGTATTTCCCATTAAATTGAAGATGTCAGCAGCAAGCATTTTCTGGCCAAAACTCATAAATTTGGTGTTACAGTGGAAACATTTTTTCTGAGAACAAGGTCTTTGGATATTTTTCTGTGTCTGAAACAGTGCTGATATAAAGAACATTAATGTCACCTATGTAAGTAATGTTGCTGACATTTGCATTAAAGAAAGTAAAAGGGGAGGTTTTCAGGGTGTTCACCCTAAATGACCCAGTGCCCTAGAAGGCCTTTGTGCTCAAAAATAATGTGGCGTTTTCATTTTCCTGTTTGAGAGTCATTCTCCTCACCAGGCCTTTATGAAAAATTAGAGCTCTCAGAAGTCTCCGGCAATGTGCTGGAGTGAGTTTTGCTTGTTTCTTCATTTGAAGTTGCTGCCAGGAAAGGCAAGCTAGTTGAAACGTGGAGTTACTTCTGTCATTTAATAATTAGCAAGCACTCAGAAAATATATTATTCATTTTTTGAAACATAAATAATTAAGTTGTAATAATGATGCTTTTATAAATTATATTTCATTCTCTGTGAATACACTCCAGGATTTCCTTACATCCTAAACCTACACCTTGCTCCCAGCTAGAAAATGCCTTTTCTGGAGTATTCAATGAAAGCAAATGGGATAAAGGGATCTCAACTTCCTTCCCATTTAGATATCTGTGGGAACATCTTTAAGAGCTCTTTCCCCCCATACCTAGAAAATTAGTCTTTTTTAAGCAGCCAGACTGTTAGGCATTCATATTATGCAATCCAAATGAGTTGCAACCAGAATGCATCTGAAAATGTTTGTTGTTTTTTTTTTTTTTAACATGTAAAAACATTTAAGCATCTAACACCTACAATTTTGGGAACCCAAAGTTTACAGGCTAAGGAAATGGTTGAGTACTAAAAATGACAGGTATATATTTCAGTTAAAGATTTTGTAGCTTATTTGGCTTATTGAGAACTGAATATTCTACAAAGAAACAGCCAGGCAGAATTCCAGAAACACATGTTCTCTTATTTTACAATCAAAGACCCAAGTCCTGCAGACACTAACTGCTAGGTATAGTCCCACCATGCATCAGCCTCTTCTCTCTTGCACCCGTGAAGGGCCTCTGAACCTCAATCTGTGGCCCCTTTCTTACTGCAGTTGTAGCATAAGTACATGGTGCTTCAGAGCTCTGTGGTAAAGCTACAGTGTAAATGAAAATAATCCCAACTACTTTAATGAACTTATTCCTGGTTTATACTAATATAAATACAAGGAAATCAGGACTAGTTACTCTCTGGTTGTATTTGTTGTTTCAAATGCTTTGGAATGTATTATTCTCTTTTCTGATAGTATAAAGCTGACTTAAAGCCAATGCAAATGTAATTTACATTAAGCAACTTTCCTCTGTCAGTCTTGTGTAAATGAATATTAGCGTAGATGCGAAGCACAAAAGCTGCAAGTGCAAACTTTACCATACTATGCCAGGAGTCAATAGCAGAATTTTGTTAAGTTCTTTCATTCTAATATTAAAACAATTTTTCAATGCCTAAACTGAATCAAGTAAAAGGTATGGGTAGAATAGGGACTTGCCCACTTACTAAAATGCCTGCAACTTTTGAAGAACTGCTGAAGAGCAACACCAGGAATCCATGAAAATTCCACCTGAAAAATGGAACATAACAGAACTTGCACACAGGGGACAATACATGTCTCTTTCTGTGAGGCACAAAGGGGACAAGAGAGTTGATAAGTACATGCCCAGGTGAAACGAAGAGCATTAAGGTTAGCAAGAGCCACAACCAATGAATTGGATTATCATGACTCTTTGCCACATTAATGCTTTGCAGAAAACAAGAGGAGACAATGGAAAAGTTTGCCAATAAAGTGGCATATTAACTGAGTGATGGCTACAGTCTTGGTGCAGCTCTGTCTAGCCCAACCAAATGGTTTCCTTCACTCATGCCAGCTACATTATCAGGTATATCAGTAGCCCTATCAGTTGTAACATGTGCAGAATTGCTGAGATCAACAGAAACCCAGCATTTGGAAAGAGTTAAAACACATGATTAGACACAGGGCCAAAATCAAAGGGCTTTCACCCATCCTACGGGTGGTGCTATCTCAAAGTATGATCACACCCTGGGGTGGCATAAGGCTATTTATCAACTAACTTGCCTATATTTGAGATGGGCAAGACAGAGACTTTTGTTTAGCATGCATTTAAATGCTGCCAAGCAAGAACTGCAGCTGTGACAACCATCCTGTGAAGCTCTCAATTGGGAAAAGAAAAGAAAGGAATGAATCAATGAATAAAAGGTGTGTGAAAACATGAACGTACGGGGACGTAAACCCTGCCTGTCATAAAGAACATGACACTGAGGGAAGACAGGAATAGAAGAGAGCATTAACATGGAGTGCTGTAGGAGTTGGTGACCTAAAACTTTTACCCAGTTGTTTACATGTGTGTTATTTCCACGGTAGAAGTCTAAAAACCACCTAGATTAATTAGTCTGCTAGTTAGTGACACAGAGAAATACCACCCACAACCAGGCTAGCAGCAGAACACAGTTTTTTATCTTTTTGTTCTGGTCT
Source organism: Dasyornis broadbenti (assembly GCA_013397935.1). Taxonomy (NCBI): domain Eukaryota; kingdom Metazoa; phylum Chordata; class Aves; order Passeriformes; family Dasyornithidae; genus Dasyornis; species Dasyornis broadbenti. Next base: position 1,045,703 of record VZRN01002763.1, on the reverse strand, counting down.
GATCTGCAACAACTAAAGGGAAAGGAAACTGTAAGGATCCCTATGCCTTTAGATGCTACCCAGAGATGTACTTCTTTCTACTAATATATTCACTTTACAGTCAGGTCCAACATGGAGTTCACAGAACATCCCTATCAAGGATGTTCATTGAGAAATGGCTATCAAGATCTCAAACCCTTCAAAGACCCCTTCAGAATTTTGCTTGGAAAATAGAAAAAGCAGAATAGTTGAAAAATTAAGGTAAATGAACGATTTTAATGAAAATTAATCCTTCTTTTTGTCATGCCTCACCAAAAAAAAAAAAAAAGGGAGAAGGAAAGGGAAAAGGTAAGAGATCCAAAGCTCCTTACTTTGAACTAGAGGTAATATGCATAGAGGAAAAAGAAGACTTGAATTTTCACAGTGAATTGGCATACTGTGCAATTTAATGCCAGAATAGGTCAGTAAGTCAAATACCATAACCGGATTTTTTAAAGGGCTGTATGTTTCATGACAACTAGCAACTTTTGGAGCTATCTGAACTAAGATAATGAGGATAATCAAATCTCATGCTTCATTCTACAAAATGATTACCTATAGGAGTTGAGCAAGGATTCTTCCTCCAAATGCTAAGTGCATTGCTGGTTGGTTGATTTATTTTCTTGCAAGGAGGAAGTTTTCCCTTTCCTCTCCTGCACTGGATATGTTCTGTGCTGAGAGAAGGATACCAGCTTGCTTTGCCAGGTATGCCAAAACCTATTTAAAGATCTGACTTGGAAGGGAAATCTACTGTATGTGAATTTAAGCTAATGCATTCTATCTCACGAATGGGGCAGCTGAAGACAGCTTGCACGGTTGCACAAAAAGAAGTCAGCTGATAGGCAATAACTTGTTAAACTGCCATCATGCAATTGTCTCCCACACTGTGCCCGTATCCTGAGGAGGAGAGGGACAAATAGCTGAGCATACTGAGATGCCATGAGGTAAAGCCAGTGTGGTTTTTTCCACGATTTTTGGGATTTTTCACAGACTGCCTACACTGTGCAAGCAAACGCGTTTGTCAGTACTTTTTAAAAGCAGACTGCTGTGTAATTTTGGAGTCTTCCTGTTCTTCTCCTCTACTTCTCTCTTCTTATAAGCACATTCACACACAGACACACTTTTACAGAGATAAACCCTAAATAGCTGTATTTGTTTCTCAAGGCTGACTAATGTGGTGAATATTAAAACTCACATGGAAATTCTCCTTTGGGTGAATGATCTGAGAGTGTTGGAAATTCTTCACACACATGTCCACAACATCCACAGCTTCACAGACAGACACAGGTAGGCTGAAAGAGCAATCAGGATACCATCTGTGTTTGGCAGAAGATTTCTAACCACTTTGCTGCTCTCTCTCTCTCTTGTCTCTCTCAGTGTGAAGAGACAGAGGAACCCATGGAGATTCGGTGAGAATTTAAGCAGAACATATTGAGGGCTGCACTGACAACTGTGGATTCGAAGTAGATGAAAAATGAGTGCTGGAGCAGCAATGGTGCTATGGCTTCAGAAGGGCTCTCTGAAGTAGCTAGCAGAGGCTCAGCTATGACGGCTCAACCTGCTCCTCCCTTGCTCCCCTGTCCCCAGCTCTACTTCTGTATGCAAAGTTTTACTGTTCACAGCAGCTGGTTGCTGTTGATACCAATCTGAGCAACTCTTTAAAACACATGAAAAAGCAAATCATATGAATGAAGAATGTTGAATTCCTCCATGTTCTGAAAATGTACCCCTTCTTTATGTGCATTTACCTTTAAAATAGTGCTATTGCAATCTAGATTATAAAGGCAATTGTTTTTCTTGATGTCTGTCATACTTACATCATACACATATAATCCACACTTTTCCTGTAGCTTTGCAGGATCATCTGCGCTTCCATTGCACAGTTAGAGTGTGGGCTATGCAGTTTGGAGCCTTCTGTCAACTGAGGGCCTTGGTCTAGGTGGACACAAACCCACTGATGTCACTGAAATGGTGGTCTCTACGACTGCAGACATGAATGTGATAGCCTGCCTAAGAAGATACAGACAGAGGAAAGAGAAGAAGGACAACAAGAGGAAGCAAATTATTTTCTTTGTGGGTGTCTAGACACAAGCCTATCCGGCAGTCATGATGTTGAATTCAAAATAGTTTTACCCAGCACAGAAAAAGTAAAAGGAGGAAGAACACTGTTATAGTCTTAATACTGAATTTCTATTTCACAATTCTGCCAACATCAGAATATCACACCATATACAAGTTAACATTACTGCATCAATTAGCAAATGTGTGCAACTGACTGGTCTGTGTCATCTTTTAAGCCTCAAGAATATCAGAAAATTAAACAAAAGATCCTGGAACCCAAGTAGGTCATGGTACCTCCATTACTTCAGAGTCTGTTGAGTACTTGGATTGTATGGCTCAATTAGTCATTTTGTTGGGAAATGCATCCAGTTTGTGTGATTATGGATATCAGTGTCACTCAGTAAAAGGAGCCAGAGAAAAATAAGGTCAAGTTAGACCTTGTTCTGCCTCCTCAGCAAAAATACCAAACAAATTCTGATTACAAAATTTTTTAATGGGCAATGCTTTCTAATTTAGTTATTAAAAGAGTATAGAACAAGTTGAGATGGGCTCTCAAACAAGGAGCAAAGCTCACAAAACTGGCAACAAAAAATTCACAAAATATTCCTGGGATGTGGCCTCTACAGCCCAGAGTAATACTTTTCTTTCCAAATAATTACTTTAATAACCTATAATATCATAACTCCTTACTACCCTTAAGGGAGAAGGAGAAGAGAAAAGACAGGAAAGAACAGCTTTATTTTCAAGATACCTTCCTGAGTTTGCAGAATGGATGATTTGAGAAAGTATCAGTTTACTTACACTCCATAATTAACCCAACTATCTTAGCACTCAGGATGCTGCTAAGTATTTTACAGAAATCCAAAGAGACACAACCCTGACCCAAAGACAATCATCTCTGTGAAATGAGGCTCTTTAATTTAAAAATTATCAAATAGATAAGAACTTTCCAAAAATAATTTTCAGAATTAATTCTTTTTTCTGCCTGAAATCAATTAAAACATAAGAGTCTGCATATCTCAAATGCATAGTAAGAGCAAAATTCCAAGGATGTAACATCCATGATGCAAAACAGTCTTTAAAGGTAATTCTATTTTTTTTTTAATTAGTAAACTGATGAAGGATTGTTAAAGGATGCTACACTTGCTTGAAAAACTGGCCCAGAATGCTATCAGACATTATAAAGAACTAAGTACCTTTGGAAATCTGATGTTTATGTATGGGCCTATGTAGGAATTGAGATTGTTAGAACTGTTTTGGTCATTTAGCAAATTCAAAGGCCAAAAACTTCTCTGAAATTTTACAAAAAACTCCCTATCAAAATTATTTGAATCAATGACTTCAAGTTTATTTGGTTTAGAAACCCACTACAAATCTTCTAAAATGAATTAAACTCCCACTGGAAATTTATGTTCATGCATGAGAAACTCTTTTTCCTTAGAATCCTCAGTAGCCCATAAGTCAACAAAAGCTTTTTGGACATATTGAAACATGTATGAAGCAGAAATTAGGAATAAATTATCTTTTCTTGCAGTGGATGAAGATCACCTATGAAATTCTGTAGAAGAAAGCACTGTTCAACATTCTTGGATGACGTGGAGTAAATGGTGGGGTGATAAAATGTGGTATATGTAGACAGATATAAAGGGAAGAACACAGGGAAAACTTGTCTTACATTCACACCGTTACTACTCAGTGGAGAAAGTTGATCTTTAACATATTAAAGACACTTCCATGAAAACTATCAAGTCAGTAGTCATCACAAAAGTAAATTAACTGTTCAGAATCCTTAAGAAAAGAGTAGAGAAGACAAAAGAAAACCTCATCATACTATAGTAGAAATCCACAATTAACCATTCTATGACTCTAGAGGGTTCAGATCTCATCTTGTAAAAATTTCATGTTATAATGGGAAAAGTTTCAGATATAAATCTGAAGGATCTCTACAGGAATGACTGAGGAGATGAGGACTATTCCATCTGGTCTACAAAATCCCAAGAGGCCTGAAGAGTTTGGGTAAGGCCCAGATTTTGCTGTCATTATCTTCCAGATCAAATACTAAGGACCTTTAAAGAAATCAGACCCTAAACATACAAAAGGAGGTGTTTATTCAGCAGATAGCAGCCCAGTGGAAATTCTTGACAAAAGAAAAAGATAAAGAAGATTTACATGGGTTCCTGAGGTAGAAGAGACAACTGTAGGTTGCTAAACAGACAAAAAAAAATCAGGCTCAGGAATTCCTCTTAACCGAACATTAAAAGATGTGTGAGGAGAATACCAGGGGATGATCAAATATGTTCACCATGTTTTTTCCTGGTATGTCCTTGCACTTGCAGTTACAGATACCATTTGGGAAAGGACACTGTGTTGGATAAACCCCTAGATTGACCAAAAGTGAATGCTTTTTTAGAATCACTGAACTACATGGGCAGAAATAGCAGGTATTGTAAACATATTTAATTAATTTGCATCTATAAGACACTTTCCGTGATGAAGGACTTGGTTGATCTTTTGGTCTATACAGCACAACGTATGAGAGAGTGTTGCAAAACTCCATTTGTTGAGAGTATTATGAATTACTTGTGTCAGATACCCAAAAGAAAAGCCTTTTGATATCAAGCTTTTGTTCAAGTATAATTTATTTTAACAATAAAATAATAGAAGAGTAGGGGAAAGAATGAGAGGTGTTTCTTGTTAATCTAAAGTGTGCTTTATTGATCCCCCATGGCTAGATATCATAGCAGTACCTTTCATCTCAGACTATGGTGGAAGGAGCTAATGCCTCACAGAGAAGAACAATTAGTGAACGAACCATAAGGTGTTGTATTTAGCAATGTTTTTGTGCAAAATTGGAACTTGGCACTTCATAGGGAAGCAAAGAATTTGTCTTTGTACTCACTGGGTGCATTAAAACCCGTTGAAATTTTTGTGTCACCAGTACAGTATGCAATCAGATGGAACACAACAAAAATGTTTCTAAATAATATATTTGTTCTGAATAATTTCTCCAATTTATCCACTTTTCATGAATTTCAGAATAACTACAAGACTTGAACAGCTATGGGTTTCCTGACATCCTTGTATTCATGCAATGGCAGCTGCATAATACTGCCTGGTACTGCAATATGTGATTGAAATTAGTTCTTAAGAATACATTAATACAAGCCTTTGTTTAAGTTCATGGGCCAACTTCAACGCTGATGGAAGCCCAATGAAGCCAGTGAATGTGAATTATATTGACATCAGGTGTTGATTTAAAAATGTTGACAGACTAGCATTTCAGATATCAAAATGTCACAGAAGTTGGAGAAAGAGCTCTGAAAATGTCAAAAATCGAGAACTGCCAGTGTTCATTGGATTAGCAACATTTGCAAGCCTCAATCTAGCCAACAAGAGGCAATATGAGAGAAATCTGTGATTAGAAGAAAAGTCTTGGCTTAATCAGCTAAAATCCTATATAGCTAATGGCAGAAGTCCTTGTTCATGAACTCAAAAATCTTTGATGGGTCTGTGACTGAAAATAACTATAAAGTTTATTTGATTTCATTCAGACTTTGGCTTGAACAATTCCAAATTACAATTAGGCTGGGGCAAAAATAGCAGAGATGGAAGCAAGTTTGAATAAGCTTCAGCTTGAAAATATAGTAATTGTCTGAGCTAAGATACCGAAGAAGAACATGGGAATGTCTTCTGCCTATCCCCTTGCCATCTCACAAACAGGAGGTTCCAGATTTACAAAGAAACTTGAAAAGTGTGAGGTTAGGATTTCATCTGGCTCTGATGTTGTTCAAGTTCTAAGCTGCTGACACTACTCCCTTGCCCTCATCAACCTTCACTTATCTAGATCACAAGAAAGATTATATTACCATACTTGAACATGCTGGAATGGGAATGTATATTTGAACGTTTAATTTCCTTTGAAAATCTACAGCATAAAGTAAGGGAGTAATTATCCCAAAAAAACCCCCCACCAAATTCTAAATGTTACTAAAGTTGCATCAATCTTCAAATAGTGCTTAATTTTCTCAATTATTTCATCTTACTGCATTTCGTCATGCTGCTAAAACATGATGGACTTGCTTGGCATTAATAGTAATATTCCAGTGCTTTTTATCTCTGCATCCATTGCTAATAATAGGAAATATTTTTTAGTGTTGTGAATTTGTGTTTTAGCAAGAGAAACAGTAAAATAATCATAAAATATATACATATATCTGTTTAAATAACCTCAGCGAGAAAAAAACAGTCATGTGCAGGGAGTGAGGAGGTAAAAAACTTGGTGGTTAACCCACACACTAACATTCTGAGTGCTCTGATTAATTAGAGAAAAGCCAATTGTTTCATGTGAAAGATGGTTCATTATTTAAGTATATCCAGAAAAATGGTTAATTAGTTCACTTAACCAAGAGTACTTTTATTTTGTCTTATTATTTGTTTTCTGAATGACTTTAAATATATTGTATTTAATCCATGCAATTTTATTCATTTTGTTACAAAGTATCAATGCAAACCAATGAATTATCTAGCTACATTTGTCTCTTTGGAGTGAAAAATAAGCAAAGGAAATAAAAGTAATTTCATTTAGTGTTAATAAACTGCAAACTGATGTTACAATAAATCAGCCACTATTACCATTCTTAATAGTTGCAAATGAGACAAAGCAGATGTGGATACATCTCTCTTTTTCTTTTCCTTACTCTTAGGGGTGAATCTCTCGTACACCCTTCTAAATGAGCACATCCCTTGTTCAAGTGGTTGTATAAAAGAACCATTTTATAAAATAAGAGCCAAATAAGAGCCAAGGCCAAGAGTCTTTTAATTCTTCAGGTTTGTTTTCTTACCAGAAAAAAAAAAAAAAAATTAAAAGAGAGATGGATGTTCAGTTTCCCTGGAACATTTAAACAGATGTGACAGTCTATAAACAGAAGGAAAGGAGAAGAAAAGAAGAAAAGGCCCCTACAGGTTAAACATTTTCATTCAACTTCTCTTTTGTATAGTATCCTTCAGGAATATTCCAGTCCTCTGGAAAAGAATGGTAGCTGTACAAAAATTATTGATTTCAGTTTGCAAAGGTCCTCTGTGTTCTTGATTTTTCAGAGACGTTATTAGAGATTAAAACATAGTGTGTCTGATAAGTTTTTCCAAACATATCCACAGCAATTAATGCTCTGGACATATAGCAGATGCCATCTGCATTAGCCACTGTGTCTCTGCTTCAGGAATCAGTGATGAAAAATACAGAAACCAAGTGAGAAAGAAATCCTTTCCAAAACTCCCCTACTATCAACGCACTCAGAATATCCAGAACTCACCTTATGTTTATACAAGATTGCTTCCTAAGTGGCTTCATCTCTAGAATTATACCCAGGATGAACTACACTCTCAGCATATTTTTAGAACGTTTACAACAGCTAAGAAACGCAGAGAGGAGGAGGAGCACGCAGAAAAACCAAAAATATTTTATGCTTTTGCAAGTAATTAATTCCACAGTATAAAAGTCTGAAAAGCGAATGGGCCTGGAGAGCAAATCTGCATGCTAATGCACGCCAATATTTAAAAACTACACAGCACTTTTAATCCGAAGATCTTTGCAAAAATGGGTATCACAGATACTGCATTTTGCTAAAGGTCACTCAGCAAGCTGAAACATGAGCAGAAGCAAGGTGTTCTGTCTCCTGTGTCTGGATCCTTCCCACCACAAGACACCACAGCCCTGTTCAGATGAACTGCTATGAAGAGAGGCTTTTGTCTGATTAATCTTTTGTCCTGTCAGGTTCACAACACCCCTTGCAAAATTGTAGTTCAAGGTCTTCTGATGTTTACCTAACATATCACCACTTATTTCTCTGAGGTTTTTATAACTCAGGCATGAAAAATTTGCTCCAGGGTGAAAGTTGGCATGAAAGTGTCTCCAGCCAGGAGTACAGCTTTTTAACCCCTTTTTTTTTTTTTTTTTTTTTTTAAACTAGATTTAGAGAAAGGGGAAAAAAAAGGCTAAAATATTTCCAAGAGCTTGCAAAGCTGGAAACACAAGATCATTTACTTGAACCAGTTTGTCCAGACCTAATTATAATGAGAATCATACCATGCCTTAACTCAAAATTAACCCAAAGCATTATTATTCACTCAGTTCTTTTCTCCAAGGGAGTTCAGTGGGATTTGAAGGGGGTTTGGGGTATTTTTAGGTTTTTTTAAGTGGTCCGCTGTGGTAAAACACTAATAGCAGGAATGTTGTGAGGGCTTAAAGTCACTGGAATTTCCAGCTCATGATGATTTGGCTGAACTTCAGATAAGAGGACACCCACTTCACAACTCTCAAATCAACACAAGTTCACCTGTAAGCTGTGAATCCTACCACAGCATTAGGGAGAGTACTAAAATTTGCCCCTGCTCCACATATTTCCACAAGTGCTTCAGGCATCCTGCAGCGTGCAAGGTATCCTTGGGACAGCTATGCAGCTCAGCCATGGACAATGTGCTTTGCCTAAGGCTGGGATGGAAACAAGTTTTACTCTGATTTAATTTTCTTGTGGGTTTTTTTGCTGGGCTGCTGCCCAGACTGCCTCAAATTCACCACCATCCTCACAGGCTTCAGATGGTCTTTCCAGTCTACACCTGACCTTCTCTTGCAGACGTGGTGTGAACGATAAAAGACAGGCCTCAGAGGTTCCAGAGAGGAAAAGGGTCTTTTATGAAAGCTGCTAATATGGAAAATGTCCTACATGCAGATGTATTAGATCATAGATTAAAGATAGCCTATCTGATTACCCTACCCCACCACGTGAAGTAGGCACTAGCAGATAAAAAACATGGCCCCTGCACAAAGAGATTAAAATCTGACCTAACTCACATGGATTGCTGGCAGCACATGACTATTTTTCAGTCCAGGTCTCAACTACACAAGCACGAAATGTACTCCCACACCTTCTTACACATGAAAATGAGAGTTTTCAATGTAAAAAAATGTGTCTTTAATAAGCATTCAATGGACTTCTAAAACTCAGGACTTCAGACTAGGGAAGTCTGGCTTCAATAACAATAATTTTGGAAGGAATTTTAGGTAATGTAAGGGAATATGGATATTTAGGGCTTTGAAAAAAATGATCTGTGTTTCCTAATTTCTAAATTGTTTGTTTACTTTGTTTTATGGTTTCCTGTCTTACTGTTGTATTGAGCTGATTACCAAAGTATTGAGAACCCAAGAAAGTGAATTTATTTCACAAAAACCTCTTAGCCTCTCTAAAATGTGGTACAAGATTTGGCACCATTGAATAATGGTGTTGTCAAAGTTAAAAACTGACTCTCCTCATAAAAATATCTTTCTGTCCTCAAAGAACTGTAGGGCAATAATCTCTCTTAATTTTAGTGCTCCTGAATAAGAGTCTAAAGATTTCCGATTCTTTTTCTTTAAACTACCTTTTGAAAGATCTGGTGGTGACAGGCCACACCAAAGTGCCTACAGGGACAGCCAAATCTTCTACCTTTTATTTGCCTGAAGATTACTGCTTTTCCTCGTCTCATCTTTCTTCCTTCAAATGCCATAGGACTTATCCACCCTTACCTTGTCACAATGGCTTTCACAAATGCCCCTTAGGACTGGCTCTTGGCAAATTAAAGACTATTTACTTAATTCTCGAGGAGGTGCAGAGACAAATGTTCAGGTAATTTGATATTTACAGGGCTGGAGCACCTTCCAGCGACAATTGTTTAAAATTGTACAGTTATATAGAGGTCTGAAAGGGGAGAAAAATAGTTGATTACAGATAAAACACGAGTAACTTTATAACCAGTTTCAGAGTTACAACGCAGTTTCCAGCTGTGAAAAGTCACCAGACAGGAAGAATATGGAGGCTGACAAAAGAGGACAAATGTGAATTTGTAGCAAGATAATAAAAGAGATTCTAATCTTTTTCCAAAGTAAAGTCATTAATCAGGGACAGATTTAGGGCAGCCAATGGGTTTTTTGACACCAGCTTCCATGAAGTGAGAATTTGCCTAGGCCCTACTTTTCTCATTATTGAGATCTGTAGCTCTTTATGCTTTTACAAATTTTGAAAACAAAGCTTTTTAATATGTATGTTTATGGCCTTCAATACTGAGAAGCAACAAGAAAAAAATCTTGGAGTTGCTGATAGCTTTTGCAGTGTAAGAGCTTACAGGCTTCTTTATATTTTCCCTACCTAATAACTTTGGATTACTTCCTGTTTACTGTCAGTGCATCTAATGTGTGTGTCAGCTTGGTGCAGCACTGACATGATATATGCATTAGACCACACATTGATAGCAAAGACAAAGTTACTCGATTCTGACAGGACAAGAAAATTACCCACAAGCAGTAAAGCATAGGCTTGCCATGTGACTATGTTCAGCTTCAAAACCACGGATCACATGGTGATAGCACAAGAATCGGGGGATTGTGAGAGATGCTGGGACTGCAAAGGCAGTTATCTGGTCCCTTTGCCTACATGTGTCATGCATTAACATGCACACCTGCTCCAATCTCCCTTGTGTCCTGATGGGCTGCTGAGCTCTGCTTGGAGATTTTGGGCGATGTTTCTCACCACAGCTAGCCCAATCATTACACACCTCCTCGTGCATCCTTGTTTCCCTTGCAACACCAATTCCCTTTTTTGGGAATGACTCTGCTGCTCACCTACCCCGCCCCACACCTTCTGGTCACCATGCTTGCACTGCTCTAAATCTACCTGCCAGTCTGGGACAGCTAAGGCAGCCCAGGGGGAAAAGAAAGGGGGCAACAGGTGATTTACTGCCAATGTCAACAGTTTACTCTTCTCTTCAGAAAATGCAGACTTGCAATGAATTAAGACTGCAATACCTTGCAATCTTATTGATATTCTAATTACAAATCTGAAGTATCCAATTCACCAGCTCAGGGAAAATAAGGAAGAAGCAAATTATTATCTACAGATAAAACAATACAGTTGAGGTAGCTGAGATCATGTGTTCCATTTCCTAAACAAATTCTGGGTTTTTATTTAGTTAATGTGAGATACTGAAAGGTAAGTCATTGGTTAAAAGTCCTATATGTGTATTTCTGCCTTTACTGTGATTTGCATAAGTGCCGACTGTGCTACCTGAAAGTGTTCCTGTTCTGATTTATGGGTGTGTTTGTATTGCTCATACCATAAATCTTCTTCTCTAGGACACTTCTGTTCTGGTATTTATTGACCAAAGACAATTTGTGTTAAGAATGTTTTGAGATCTTGCCAGATATGCACTAGGGGATATTTGAGAAAACATTCTGTGCTCAAGTGAATGAATCTAGGCAAGTGTATGATGTCACTACCCAGATAAACATTTTGTCATAATATTTTAGTACCCTATTTTATTAAGAGAAACCTATGTTTCCATATGCTTCTATTTACCATAGAGTCAATTCATTTAGGCCAAATCAAAATAAGTGTTGGGAGAAGATAATTTAGGCTAGCAGCCTCAGGCTGGTGATTGTGGCCCAGCAAACAAATCTTTAGGGTCAGATCTTCTTTTACTGAACCTCTCTCAAGCTTGAGTACTACCCTGTATTGAAACAAAATGCCTCAAACATGTCCCTATTTCTAGGAATTTTACTTAGAGGAGTGAATTCTTTGTCACTAATTATTATTATAAAGTCTGAAAATACATAGAAACCTTTGATTGAAATGAACACTTTACACTACTGGAAGATTTACATCTTCTCTGTAAGAGAGGTAGACACCAACATAAACAAGCTGTATGAACAGTGGGAGAAATATGTTCATGAGAAACTGAGGCACAAGGAGATGAAGGAGTGCTTGTGCAAAGGAAAATCGTCTCTGCAGCATCTGGTGGCTTGAGGGTGCATTTCTTGGTGCTCATCCCATGACAAAGCCTTCATATGATGTCCCCACCTGGAACTGCAGTGCTGGGAACATGGAATCATCCTCTGCAGAGCTTTACATGGCTTCATTTGGGTTAAAGTCAACCTTTCTCCTGGGATTAGGCATGCTTTCTTTGAAGGACAGAGGGAGAGAGCTGGGATTCCCCACATGGTTTTCTCTCCCTGCCTGGCCATTCCTGTGCAAGTCAGGGTCACAGTACCCACACTTCAGCTGGGAGATGTTGCCATCTTTGGAGGATCTCTACATGCCAGCTGCTCCTGACTTGGAAACAGTTGTGGGAGACTTCAGTCCCTCCTTCCAAACCAGTTTCATTTTGCAAGAAACGTCTAGAGATTCATTTGGCCAAAGAGGGAAAGCAGGACTGAGCATGAATCTCTATCCTGCTAGTCAGGGCACTCACCTGGAAGGAAGGAGACCTGGGCTCCCATCTCTTGTTTCAATGTGTTTATGTGATTTATATTAAACAGCCATTGGATAAAATATTTAAATAGTTATTAGAACAGGGATGGCAGCCTGGGCCTGTGCCCTTCCCTTCCAGGTGAGGGCCCCAAACTGCCAGAGAGTCGTGCTCGGTCTTGCTATCTCCCTATCTCTTTTTAATGAATCTGCAATTATTTGATGCAAAGTAGAACAACTTCCACAGCAAAGATGGGGAGAGCACCTCCCCCTTACCCCTGTTTTTAGACAGGAGGGTTCAAAGGCTCTCAGGCAGAGCAGGAAACTCCACTAAAGTCTCCTGGTCCCAACCTGTGGGCTCGCTGTGCGACTGGTGGCATTGCTCCTCTGGTGGCTGTGTACACTCTGAGGTCACCTGACAGATTGAACCCCTAAGGGGACCACACACAAAATAATACCTCATCTGTAGATCCCCAGCCAGGCAGGTAGGAATTAGGCGCTGAGCTGCCTGGGACTAAGACTCTTGGTGGCATGCCCAGACCTAGAGGCACTAGGGGAATCTCCTCATGCCAGCATGAGAAACACTGGGGAGGTGGCAGGTGAGTGGGGGCTGGAAAGGTGCTTTGACAGGACTCAAGATCTCCCTTTCCTCACCTGAATCTAGTCCCGAGTCACCTGCCAAAGACCACCCAAGGAGCCTTGAGCAGCCATCTCCCGAGGCACAGCCGGGCACCTCTTTACTCTTACGCACTCCTATGCAATTTCTCAAGGAAGAAAAAAATCTGCAGCAAGGGTGGATGAGGCAGACTGTTCATCACCCAGAAAGATCACAGCTAACAACCACTGCCATTTCCAGTGGATATGCGTAATTACCAAGCATTCAGTAGGCAGTCCTAAATGAAAATCACAAATAGAGCTGGCGAGTTCCTGGTGGAAAGATTAAGTTATCTTTCCAGAGGAAAAAATATGTCTCTGTGTAACCTTTTAACCCTTCTTCTCTTTCCTCCTCTTACTCTTACATTGGATAATTATTTATTTTGTAGCTTAATTAGCTAATTATGCATGTGTTATGATGCTTTTAAGCAGGAAGTCACTTTGTTTAGATGTTGGTGGCATGTGGCTTTTGTTCAGCATCTGCGATGTCAGTTTATAACATAATCATCTGTACTTTGTCTGAGGTGATGAAGTCTTTTCCCGATGGTAATATTTTAATTATCAGAGTAAAGTTTGAAAAAGGGCAGTGACTAACAGGGAACTACTTCATGTGAGTAGAGGCTAAGTGATAAATTTGCACAGGCCCTCAGTTGCCTACCTGTGAGGCAAAGCTGTGCTGTTCCCCTTTAGAAGAAAATCTTTGGAGACTTTTCAGAGGGTGTACTAAAAGATACTAACAAGAATTGACCAAATCCACCCAGGAGTTTTCTTTCTGGTTATCGCTGTGTTTTCAGAAACATAAAGGGCCTTGAACTGGATCCCCATCCCATCAGCTCAACAGTAAGAGCATCTAGGTAGAACTGGTACTTAGGAAGTAAATGCAAACAGGATATATTACAGGGAGCTGAAGTAGGTTACCTTGCTGCCTCCTACAGCTTCACACAACAGCACAAGTTCCTACCTACCTGCACACAAGCACCAGTTCTCTATGCATGCAGACCAGGTGTACAAGGTCATTGCAAGAGTTAGCAGCTTTGTATCTTATCAAATTCACAGCCGTGAAAGCAACTACAACATGCATTAATGGTTCTCCCCCACAGCTGTCCAATTCTCTAGTTTGTCTGATTCAGAGATATCCAGCATGGTGCTCTGTGCCAGCTCCAAACCCTGACAAACGTCTTTTGTTTGCATTTGATTGTCAGACATAATATATGCAGCCACAGACCTGCAGTAACATTTATTCCTCCTTCTACTGTAAAGTTGAGTAAGGCTCTTAGACTCATTTCCCCAGTGGTAAACCCTAGCTCTCTCAGTTAGGAAACTGGTCTCCCTCAATTCCTTATCTAGTCAGCTGAGCTGCTCAAGAGGACTATTTGGAGCATGTGAATTAGTTTCTCCTGAGAATTACCCTTTAAAGAGCCTCTCTAGGGCAGAAACAGTACAACTACTAGTTTACAGTACTCAGTGCTTTAAAACCCTTTCTATATTCACAGATTAATACTTTACACACTTCTATATGTTCATATGTTAAGAAATAAACTTCCCTCTGAATCTATTAATTTGTCCACCAGAAACTGTGCCTGCTACCTGATGAATGCAGAAAGAAATAGGTATAGCCTTGAGTAAATCCCTTAGAAACCATAACATGTACAACAATTCCTGCATCGGCTTTGAGACTGAAATGTTGCTCTATGTTTTTAAGCTCACTGACAGTTTTATGATTTAAAGGCATTTTTTTTCTGTCGCTTTTCCACCCTCCCATTCACGTATTCTTTACGGTGGTTCCTGTGCAACAGCACTCAGTAATAACCCCTTTCCCTAAGGGATCAAGGAAGGAAATTTGACAAGTCACTGCCTCTCCCTTTNTCCCCCTTTTTTTTTTTTTTTTTTTTTTTTTTTTTTTTTTTTGTTTGGTTTGGATAGTCTCTGAAATGGGCTGGAATGCAAATGGAAGATATTTGGCAGGTTGACATTTGTCTGCAAAGCTAGGCACCAAGCCAGAAGCATGGAGCAAGCTGGAGTGGGTTTACATAAAGTGGGAGCAATAGTGCCAGAGCACTCCAGTACATTTTCCCCTGAGACTCATAGGCAGCCCACTCAATACTTCATTAAGGGTGAAATCCAGCACTATTTGAAGAGCCATAGGAAAGAGTCTGTTCACCAGTTAAGTTCTTGAGGCCTTTGCACTGGTCTGAATTCCACCCAAAAGAAGAACTGTCCTCTGAGGAAAAGATGTTATTACCCAGATTACAGTCTGCTCTTGTGAGGAAGAGAGACTGTTGGCATATGGTTGGAAGCAGCACAACCCTTCTACACAATCCTTCATAGATGATTCCTTGCAGAATGTTCAGTGCCAACAGACTCTTGCCCATCCATGAATAACTCTTACAAGGTGAAAGAGTCCAGGCAAACAAGAAAGCAGGATATTTCCAGGAAGAACCCTAGAAACTGGCCTTTCTTTAAACGGGAATACAGGAGTCACTTCTACACTGCCGGGATGTTGCAGAGTACCCAGGGCTGGCTGTGGTGAGGTGGCTCAGAAAAACATCCCAGAGTCTGTTTTACAAAGACAGGTATTAGTTTTTCTGAATCTCTTTCTGCATGAGTACAGGATGAACACAAGGGTGACAGGCATGATACAGCATTTACTACAGATAAGTGTCTGCTATCACTTCAGCAGGCTCGAATGCAGGTTTTGCAAAAGAAAAAGTTTGCCCAAATAATTCTCTTATTTATATCTATAAGGCAGGCCGACATTTAGTAGTTCTCTACTGCAGTAAGAAGTTAGTCTTAGATGGAGGATATCATTCTATTAACAAGGTCAACACCATTATTTGGTATGGGTTGCATGAATGCTCATTTGTTTGCATGCAGTGCAGGGAACACTGAATATTTTAATTTCTAAACAATGGGGTGGCACAATGTCAAAGAGACACAGAGGGACAGGGGGAGCATGGGGAATGCTTGTAAAGCCCTAGAGCCTTTTCACAGCAAACCAGCGATAATACAAGCTAATGGTTTTTGTAATATGAACCAGGATAAGGTCAGTTTAAGACTGATTTTTAGCTTCCATCAGAGGGCATCTGCTCCATAAATAAATCTCTTTACACAGTGCATTAGATTGAAATGTAGGGTTGAATACTGAATGGTAGAAATATGCTTTTTAATTAAAAACCTCTTCACACTTACACAGATACACCAAAGAAGCTGAGTACAGGGATGGGGACTTACCACACAATTTGTAAGTTCAACCCATTAATTGAATTGAATATCAGTCCCTTGATGCATTTGCTTAACTCCCATTAGTGGCACGGGGAGCAACAAAACTGCACCAATGGAAAGAATCGACCTCATAGTCTTTACACAAATGCATACGCTTTCCATTGAAATTAAGGTGCTTTTAAGAATGTGGGGTTAAGAAAAATACAGTCTACACAATGAAAGTGAATCAAATGTTTACATTATATAATTGCTTTTGCTGGCTTTGACAAGGAAAATTAGCTCTGTAAAGTGCCAGTTCTAAAATACATACTTGAATACACTCGAGCATAAGATCCCTGCACACCTTGGGCTAGATTGATAAAAAAAACCTAACACATGCAATTGAGCTCAATTTTTTTCTTCCTCTTGCAGTTGCTGTCAGGAACTTGTGAGATGGTAATTCCATAATTTGCAAAAGTGTCAAAATGAAGGCAAATATGCTCTAACGTGGGCATGGCTCAACCAGCAGGAGATGGATTAAATGTAATAGAAATGGTCTTGCTCCAGGCCAGCACTGTGTAGTCCTCAGTCAGGACTTTGGATTTCAAGGTCAGAAAGGCCTATTGTGATCATCTAAGATACATTATAGAACTGAGGTATTTGTCCAATTAAATGCTAAAAAAAAAAAAAACAAACAAAAAAACCCTTCTTGGATGGAGAATTTATTATGGTGCATCATAATTACTGTCCTTATCAAAACAACAAATAACTATTGCCTCAAGATGTGTACCACTGAAAATGAATTTGTTTGGGCCTAAGCATCACTTTTTATTATAATGTGGTCTGCAGAACTGAAGAACTCTCAACATGAGAACTGAATGGGATGTTTTTTCACTGTTGTCTAGTCAACAGCAGAGGGACAGAGAGGACATTCCTTTGAAAGGTGGGGCACCCACATTACATCCCAATTTTGCCTGAACTAGAGTTAAGGATTTCAAGCTCCATTCCCACCACAAGACGCTGGATCCACTGGGGAGTGGAGTAGCATCCAGCCTGCTACCCACTGTAATTGTGTCAGCTGATAAAGCATTTCCTGGAGCAGGCTTGAAGCTTTTCTACATGGATGGTCAGGGAAGTTTGCATAAAAATCCTGGACAATGGTAGAACTGCACTTTCCATCAGTAAGTTAAGCTGAAGAGAGGAGGTGGAGTCATGAGCTCTTCAATAGTTTTAGTCCCAAGGTTATGTTTTGCAGTGATGCAGTGGCTTGTTTTCTAGGTCTGCCTACAAACACTGGCAAAAATGGTGCAAATTGCAAACAATGAGTGGGAGAAGTGTATGTACATCCTACTGTATTTTCTTCACAGCTTTTATCTGGGCCTATTTCCTCTGTGATGTTTGTGAAAGCTTTCTCCAAGGTGACACAACATGAATATTATTTGTAGTTATATTTGTAATGTCTTACCTGAGAAAGTAACAAAATGGGGAGAAAAATGATAACAAAATCGAATAGGTCCCAAAATATCAGGAAACTGTATAATTGTTTTGAATCAGAATGGAAGTTGGGACAGAGATCTTTCAGATTTGGGTGGCTCACAGAGAAAAACACTCATTTGTGCCAGCTATGGAAATGCATTGCCCTCAGTGGGATCACAAAAATATGTGTAGAGAGACACAATCCATGGAGGCCTTATTTAAGCAGATGGCTTCGTTTTGAGGGTGTACTGTTTGCCTAGCACATTATAACTCTAGCAAAAGAGATTTGTATCACTTTTCTTATCGAGTTATGACCTGTATTTTCAAATGTGGGTGCTTATAGTTAGCAGTTAAATAAGTGCCCTGATTTCCAAAGCCACAGAAGACATAAGGATGCCTCTGTCTTTGTTTTCTTTTTCTTGTTTGGTTGGTTGGTTTCAGTTTTTTGTTTATTTGGCTTTTTCGTTTTGAATGCTTAAAATGTCACTCAATCCTATAAAGACTAATGAATCATCAGGGATCTCAAACATTACTTTCTTGACCAAAACAATAACTGGAATCCCATGTTTAGAGATATTATTAGAAGCAGGTGAATGGGATAAATTCACTTCTCAAAAGTTAGGTTCATGTGTCAGCAATGATCTAATATGCAGGTGGAAAAAGGATGAGCTATACGTTCCCAAGCACCTTTGCAGAGTCCTCACTGTTTTAACTCCACCTTGATTATGTCTCCTAACTTTATTAAAAGGCTTATGGACATAGAATATGGGGCAAAACCCTGAGAAGTAGAATATATCAAAATTAGCTCAGCTTTGACTAGCAAATTGGACCAGATGACATCCAGACATCTGTTCCAACCAACATTATTCTGTTATTCAAGGTAAACCTTATGCAGTCTGATTATGAAGGTGATTTGGGGAAAGTCAGAAATTCTGGCTGAGTGATGGCAGCTCCTGAGCCACCAAGAGAGTTAGCAAATCCTAAGGAGATTTTTAATTTTGTAAGGCCAAGAGAGGCAACAAAATGTACACTCAATCCCTCCAGATAATTATTAATAAAAAAATTAAATAGGTCAAAACATTCACAGATGGTGGGTAGGAAGAGAAGACTAGAATAGCCCTCCAATTCATTGCAGTGGCAGCAAAACTCCTGTCTAAAGAGGCATAGTAAATGGATCAGGGCGAGGAGGGTTGACCTTGGCTGGAATCCAGGTGCCCAGCAAGCTGCTCTATCATTTCCCCTTCTCAGCTGGAAAAGGGGGAGAAAATAAGATGGAGAAAACTGGCAGAGCTGGGGGTTGGAATTTTGGACAGACAGCATTGATGCTGCTCAACATGGATGCACTCCTCAACAGTAGCCAAAACACTGCTGTTTACCACTTTTCTAGCTACAAATGCAAAGCATGGCATTTGAGGGCTGCTATGGGGACAAATAATTGATCCAATACCCAGTGCAAAACACACTAAGGCACAATGAGCTGAACTTCAAAGATATCAATGGTATTAGAGTCCTCAGGGTAAACCCTCACTACTAAGATGATTACCCTGGTCAGAAATCAAATTGGAAAACTCCTGTAAAAAGAAAATCAGTAAGGAGGAAGCAGCTTTCCATAGAAGTTAAAGAAAATAAAGTGTGCTTCTCCAGTCTTCAGTGGTATTTGAGCTGAGGAACACCAACTCTGAAACACAAACCTCCATGCAGGAGAAACAAGGCTGCTAGGTTCTTCTGGATGAAGATCAGTGCAGTGCGAGCTTGTGATCAGAAGGATTCTCTCTTATCCAGAAAGGATGTGGCAATTCAGATTATAAAAAGATACAGAATCAGCATCAAAGCAGGAACCTGGGAAGAGATATTTGCAATGTGTTCATTGCTCCATATGGTCCTATGAATTTCAAACTCCTTGCCACATATTTTACGCTACTTAATGTGACATCTTTCATTAATGGAAGGCCAAGTCTCATTTATTTTGCTCGAGTGACTTAGCAGGAACTGTTCTATTTATTGATGCATGAAAAGTTTGGCCTCATAAATTACCAGAGAAGAAATCAACAGGTCTGAATTTTGCTTTCTGCAGCCTGCTCTAGAATTACACCAGCTCGAGAACTGAGAGTCACTAGTCAAAAGGAAGGTGACTTTCACAGTCACATTCCTTCAGAAAGGAAAAAAAAAGGGTTTCCTTTGGGGAAAAAAAAAAAAAAACCACATAAATTTATGATATGAGTGCTAGGATTTCTACAGATTTCTGTTATGTATTTTACTATTTACAATCATGAGCTATGTTATCTCTTTGTAAGTATGGTGTGTATTTTGTCTTTTTTATAAAATTTTATTCCATGATGCACCAATATGGTGTTGGTGAAGGTTTATTCAGAGAATCATATGATCATTAAAACATTACAGGTCAAGATTATACTGTTGAAAGATATTAACTCAACCTTACATTAACCTAGAGCTTTTACCAAGTCCTAGAAGTCATGGCAGGAATTAGACAGATGTAACCTGACTCCTCTTTACTTAGATTTCCATGGAAACCACTTTTCATTATTAGACCAGGTCCCAGAGCCACTTTTTCCCAAAGATACCAAGGTCACACCACAATAAACATTTCATCATCAGTAATTTTTTTTTAAATAAAAACACAATATTCCTTCCAGTTTAAAAAGTAAGACAGTGAGATGTAATACGTATTTATGATCATTTAATTTCTCCAGATATAATGAAATAATGATAATTTCTGTATAGCAATATTATGTATGCTAAGTAACATCACTGATCCAGTCCTTTTGAGACAGCTGACATCACAATTATTTCTATATCTAAGTATATTTGAAATTTAAACTCAAAAGAATTGGCAATATTAAACATGTATAATCAAGGTTTAAATGTAACAGGTATAAGTGGCAGAAGCACATGTTTCTTCTCCCAGCACTTCTGTAATGTTCTTAAATAAATATTTTTCTAGGTATATCTGTTTGTTGGCATAATGTTGGTGAATAAAGTTCTGGACACATTTGTTTTACAGTCACATTTTCACTATAGAAAAAACACTCCTCATTTCTCTTAGAAAAAAATTAGTACAACAAGAATCATTAAATTTAAAATCTCTGGTTTTGTCCTGGTTAAAACCTGCTGAGATTTGTCTTCAAAATGAAGTAACTCAGTGATAAATCTAAATATGCTTGGTCTGTTCTTTTCTGAAGAATCACTCAGAAGTTCAATTAAACATACTGCAATCAAAGAGAGATGTCAACTCTCTTCAAGAACTTGAAGTGAGGAATTTTGTTTGCTTGTTTTTCTTTTTATTAAGATTGTAAGTTTCAGAGGCATCTAATTTAAAATGAGAGCTTTTATTTGCCAGATTTAAAAAAAAATTACATCAGGGAAGGGATGGATTCTCAACGGGTGTAAATTAGCAAAGTTGATTTAAAGTTGATGGAAGAATGTTCATTTATATCAACAGTCGTTCTGACACAGGCTGTATATATTTTAACTGGGAAACACTCACAATTTTACAAATTATTCCATTTTATATCTTATGTTTTTCATGATTAACAGAGTTGTCTCATAAAATAGAGGCTGCTGTTTTCCTTGTTGAAGAATATATTGGTTAAAAACATCACAAGGGAAAAAAAACCAATATCTTGATATAAAGCAGTTCACTTTATTTCCTTAATGGCTATTAAAGAATCCAACAGTAATAAGGTATTTTGAAACTATGCTGTCCAAATAATATTAATATGCAGAGGTGGGAAATGAACATCAAGTTCCTCAAAATCAACACTGTCCAGGCAGAAAGTTGCATCTCAGAAAATAAATTACTTGTAAAACTAAATGTCTATATGAAATATTAAAGTTTAAAACCATTCGGTATTACCCATTTTAAATACAGTCACCCCACTTATACAGCTTCTTCTCCAACCATATCTGAAAGTGAGCAGGCACACTGCATCAATCAAAAGAAAACTGCAGTGAGAAAAATAATCCCCCATCAAAGCAAAATACATAAATACATAAATAAAGCCAGTGTTATATAAAATATCAACAGTACTGAAAAGTATTTAAATGAGTGTTTAAAAACTTAGGGGTATTTTTCTCTCCCTCCTTCTGCCTACCTTCACCCCTTCCCCAGGCTGGGCTTGTTTTATTTGGTGCTTAAAGAGTCTGGTTTATTAGGCAAATATTTATGAACTTGACTTTAACCAAAATCCTGTTCACAGCTGCACCTGAGAGTTACTCCAGCGTTGGATTGGAGCAACTCTTGGGGATCAGCAAATTGTTTGCTCAGCCACGAACGGGGAATTAAAAATCTTGTTGAATCAGGATTAGCAGTCTGCATGAGGAGGAGGAGGAGAGCTCATTTCCATAAGCTCTTCATCTCCCAGGCTGCTTCTCAACTCTCTGTGGCCTGCAGACATGTCTGACCCAAAAATGGGGGGGAAAAAAACCAAACCAGTGTATGATTGAGAGGGAAAAAATTAAAATAAAGGAAGAAGGCAGTTTTGCAATGACTACAACTTTGCTTTTTCTGCTGCGTAGGGCCTGAGCCACCTTCCTGCTCTTTCAGATAGACTCAAATGACCTCCCACAGTTGGAAACACATAACAGTGTCAAGACAGATCCCAACAGTACAGCTGAACCTTTGTTCCTGCCTCAATCAGTGTTGTCAAGCAGGTTAAACTTTGTGGGGCCGTGTTTATTTCTGCCTTCTGATTAATGGTAGAAGAGCTGCGTCTGCCCTGTGAAGTCCCACATCTCACATCTGTTGAGCCACCTACCATCCAAGATCTGGGCAAGAGCATGCTCTCTGATCATTAGCGGCCCTTATCTGCTTGCTATTTACATGGGCATCAACAGAATTTAAATCCAAAACAAAATACACCACCGTGGCATGTATGGGTGTCTTTCATGCAAGATGAATGGATAAAGCTGGCTGAAGTTAACAAACAATTCAATGACTTAGAGTTACCCTAAATTTGTAGAGAGCTAGCAGTGTAGTCATGTGAACTCATTTCCTCATTAAGAACAGGAGCATGAGGTCTCTTACTCAACAGGGAAAAATACATATGCCCACAACTGTCACAAGGTGTATTCAGTAAAACCTGAGGCTGGGATGGCCGTAGGGTCTCCACCACCTACTCAAGTTTCTTCATGACCACAGTCACCACTGCCACAGCTTCCTTTCTTGACTGTAACCAGGATGGTTGAAGTGTACCAAGTTTATTTTTAAACAAACCAAACCACAGGCAAATAAAAATGTATATGATTGAATTCTATTGATAATGAAAAAAAGAGGTACAACGTAGCAAAGACATGAAAAAATCAAACACAAAATGACTGTGGATATGTGTGTGAAGCCAGACAAAAGCAATCATGCTTTTACATTGAGATTTTTCTTGTGTTTATACTTGCTATCCTAGAAGAGCCAGTTGAACAACTCCTTCACCATTAATTGGGAGCTATATAGCTAAATCTCCACCATACTTTATGAATCAGACCATGTCCTTCTCTGTGACAGCTCATCCACTGATGGATGTTCTAACAACTGCAACTGTAGAATCAAAAGTAGAAATCAATTTCTACAGTGCTTGAAAGAAAAAAATCACACATGTCCCACCTATATGGTCACTTCAATCAACCATCCTTTTATAAGCTGCATTAGAAACTTCAGCTAGAGTTTGAAAAGCTCTGGTTTATTGACTTTGGCAGTCTCATTTTAATTCACTAGACTAGCTTGAAATTTTTGAATGAAAAATGTGTGCAAATTTGGCCCATTTTCAAAACTTGATTTTTTTAATAGTGCTATAGTCCATTAATGTACTTATGATTTGACAGACAACTTTTCTTTTTATTTTCCTAATTGAAAGCCTTTCTTTCCTCTTTCCTGCCCCATAGAAGCTGCTTTTTCATGTCTCTAAAGTGCTCATTTGAAGTGATCTTTCCCATCACACTTCCCCTGCTGATGCCAACACTTACACATTTGAAGTCCATCTTGGTTATGACTCTGTATCATTTTAAGCACTTCTGCAATCTTCTTGCTCCTAGACTGCCCTGAAGGCTGAAAAGACCCTTAAAATCACCGAGACAATCCTCATCACCTTTTAAATTGCAACTGCATGTCCAGACTTTCACACAGGTCACTAAGGCTGTGTTACACTCCCCTCCCGGATCTGGATACTCCTACATTTGCTATCCCAAATCTGATGGCTTTTACTGGTTGGAGACATTGAGACCCTGGTCATCAGGCCTTTGTTCACAGGAGAGTGTCAACACAAAGGACACATCCCAGATATCCCCACTCAGGATGCTGCTGCTGGTCCTTCCACATTACATATTGCTGCCCTACTTCTCCTTTCAACTGTTGCAGCATGTGCTATACCCAAATCCAAGGAGGAATCTTCAAGATCAATGTCTGTCACTTCTTCATAGGAAATTCTAAGTTTTAGTTCTCCTTTACACTGTTCTGACCTTTTTGCATGCATCCTTATGTTCTTTCACTTGGCATAAAGTACCTGACTTACAGGAGAGGTTGTTAAAGCACCTCTTTTTTTGTACTTTCCTTCACATCCCAAATTTCTGATTTCCTTCTGAAATCTCACCTCTTCGAACCTACTAACCAACAAGAGGCAACATTCCCCAACACCACCTCCACCATAGCACCCCTTCAGTCTGGCCTTCCCAGCGAGAAGTGGAAATTGCCTCTTCCCCCTCACTCACTGCAGAGAAACCTCAGTTTCGAGCTTTGGTTTGCCTGATGCTGCTCAGGGAACATCCATAGACACGGATCACACCTTCTCCCCCCTATACTGTCACTGTTCCTCCAGCCCCAACAGCCACACAGCAGAGTGGCTGAGCTTCAGTGTTTGTCTGTGAGTGCACTGAACCCTAACAGCTGATGAATCCAGAAGTTTTTCATGCAGTCCATACTGTTTTCTCAGCAGTAGCGCCAAGGTGACAGGGACGTTGCTCATAGCCATACCACAAATAGATAAATTGATACGTACTGCAGAGTGGGTAATGTGTCTTCAGCACATTTTTGCAGATTTTTTTTTTGCTTTTGTTGTCTTTAGGACTGGTGCAGTGGCACATTACATTAGTGCAAACTGGTGCTCAGAGCCTGTGCCCACTCTGTCAGTATTCAAAATATTACCACAATCTGCAAGTAAGAAATAAGATATGACAAGGAGTGTGATACTGTAACATAACAATGTACCTCGAGGGACACCTGTGAGGGAGGAGGTGAAACTGAGTGTATTCAAATGCCCAAGGTGTGATTTTTATCTCAAACCATAATGTAATAAGATGTGATAATAAAAAGGCACAGGGCTAAAACAAACTATGTCTTTTTTAGAATGTCAACCTGCTTATGTGGTATGCTGTAAAAATTCTTGTGTGATTTCCTGCTTAAAGAATTATCTGAGATAATTTACATTAGTGTGCTTCTTTTTTAAAAATCCATTAGCCATGGTAGGCCTGGATTCCTCATGTGGTTCCTGCTCTAAGAATCCCTTACGCATCCAATATTGTTTTGCCAATATATAAAAATTTCTACCCAACATGGTAGAAATTGGCTCAATTTTTTGTTTCATTTTAAATATAGGGAATTTAGAAGCATCACTAGAGAAATGCAATACACAACTAATTGTCTCCTTTCATAACAAGTCCCCTCCTTTCTTGATGATATTTTGCAAATGTGTTCCTAACACAGATACTACACAAGCCTCAAACCCTCCCATACTATAAAAAATTTAAATTTGCTTAAGCAAAGCTAAAACACAGTAGCTTACAAATTCCTTGGGGATAATTTCAAGGGAAACCATGCTCCATAATTTAAAGTTTCCGTGCACCTACAATGCAAATCTAGGGTTCCTGGTTGATAGAAAGTTGAATCTGAGTCAGCAGTGCCCTGGCAGCCTGTAGGGCCAACCCTGTCCTGGGGTGCATCAGGCCCAGCATCGCCAGCTGGGCAAGGGAGGGGATTGTCCTGCTCTGCTCTGAGCTGGGGCGGCCTCACCTCGAGTGCTGGGGGCAGTTTTGGGCACCACAACATAAGAAAGATAATAAACTATTAGGTGTGTCCACATATTCTGGGATTCTGTGAAATCATAGGTATCATTTTCAAACATAGCATAATGAAAAGATCCTCTCAGAAGTCTTGAAAGGTGAAAAGCTCATAGTGACTTGTTACCAAGTAACCTCAGTTCTCAGTGACTTCAGTCTCAGAAGAGACATCATGTTATTACATGGTCAGGTCACTAAGGATGGAATACCTTGAACAGCAGACAATAGCTCCTGCTATCAGACCTCTTCTATCAAATCTCACAATTGTTTATTTTCAAATTTTAATTCAAGAGTTCTCTATATAATCCAATGTTATTTTGGAAAAAATTCTGTTATTCAATTGAATGGACATAGTCACTAATGTCTGTTTCACCAAAATAGCAAGCCTCAGTCTTTATCTTCTTCAAAATATGCTATTGATTGTATTTCATGAAAAGAGAAGAAAACTTTCATACAAATATAGCCCAGACACCAGTAAGAGATTTAATCTAATTTTTTGTAGAAAATAACTATTGCAAATCTTGTCATGACTATATGCAGTACCTATTGAAGCATTGAGTTCCCATTGAGATGAAACATCTCAGCACCAGACGTATTCAGTATCTGTTACTGACCATGCCTGAAGCCAGTTTTTAAGAATATGCCCATGAATATGTCCCCTGCACAGTTGGGTCTCCTTGACTTCAGTGGTAGGGCTCACAGGCATGATATTTGTGAGAGAGTCTTGATTTGGGGCTGCTTGCCAGTATTTAATGATGCTGGTCTGTTTTAGCTCAGAGGGAGAGGATCTCCTATCCTTATCTGTGCGCCCTACAAACATTCACATGCTCTTCTTGCTCTCTAGCCCAGGTAAGTCTCTGTGTACTTGTACAAAGCAAACATTTATTTCACTGTCATCTTCCCTTTCCAGGGGTTCTGTTACCACAAGTTCAGCAGAGCAAGCATTTGTTAAGCCTCCAATGGGAGGATCATTTGGGGAAAAGCAGGCAGTTTGTGCCTTAGAGGATGGTACCGTTACTTCAAGTCAGGAACAAAGTTATGTTTCCTATAGACTGTGCTACAGAAAATGTCAAAAGAAGAAATAATACAAAGGTTTTGGCTATTTGCCTCCATTAAAGGCCTCATAGTAATTTTCACAATGCCATCCCCAGCATTACACCTGATTTCAAACTGAGATAATTGCATTTTACCTACCTAAATTTCTGTTCTGGAGCTCAGCTGGATAGACTAACTTTTTTGCTGTCAGAATTCAAACGTTTTTAGGGATGCAATCTGCTTTTAAACAATCTTTGTTCTGCTCTCTAGAGATGCATAGCAATTCAGATACTGAAATGGTTAATATTAGAAAACTACATATTAATAAATAAAGGAATTTCAGGAGTGGTTGAAGTGATTCCTATACTCATGCACACACATGACCCTTCAAGATGAGATGCAGTATATGAGACACTGTGTTGTAAGACACTGAGATGTTATTATGCTTTGTATGGAGGATGCTATATAAAATATTAATGTCTTTCATTAAAATTACTCTTAATGTCAATATGTAGTGTGACTGTGCCATGATTTCTTATGTTAGTAGGTGCTTTACTAGAAGTTATAACTTTACATTATTCAACCACAATAGTCTCTGTAGTAAATGTATTGCCTCTGTTATCAACTTACTTATGCCCCATGAAAAACCATTGCTATGGTGATGAGTATTTTATGGTACAGTATTCGCCTAATTATAAAACTGTTTCCTAACAGAAGCACTAATGTTATCTTCAACAGCAAAATCCATTTTCAAAATTAAAATATATGCAAATAATTGATCCATAACACTCATCAGAGAGTACTTTTATTGATAATTATTTTTGTGTATTAAAAATGTTCACAGCAAATGTAAAAGTTATTGCAATGGGTGTTTAAGAGACCTTATTTTTATAACTCTAAGGCAATGTATACCTTTTTTACTTGCTGATGGACTGTATGCTGTGAAAAAGTTACAATAGAAATAAAATTATTCTGGTTGTCTATGAAGCATAATATCATGCAAAAGAAAAATGCAAGATCTGGGTTCATTAAGCATTTATTTGCAAATAGCATCATCCCTTGAAAAATGACACATTTAGTTCTCTGACTTTATTACCACTTCCATGAGGCTCAATGTTTTTCTTCAAATTATTGTGATTATTATACTCAGTCTTAGAATTTGACACCTGCTGTTTCAAAACTTGATTGCAAATGTTTCAGGATATATATCAGATAGTACATAAGAGAGAAAAAAAGACACACTACAATAATAATGTAGGAAGATTTTTAGAAAACCCTAAGACAAAAATGTTCTTCCCAGTAAGTAAAATCAATCAAAACAGTTATATAGAATATGAAGAGAACATGTTAGGTGCATTTGAATTAATCTCATGAAATTTATAGTGGAATGGTAAGCAGAAGAAAAAAAAATCCTACTACCAGAGGATACAATTTTGGTTGAATCCTACAACAAACTGTGTGCAGGAAACAATACTAAACGGGCTACAACTGAGAATAAGATTGTTAAGCACACAAGACCAGAAATGCTTGAATTAAGAAGGAAGGAACATCATTAGATAACAGTAGGTAAGAACAATGTATGTAATATTGTAGTTTAGTTTTTATTCATTTTTTAAGAATAAAAAGACAGGGCACCTGATATAGTTTGATATCTACTGTGTTACAGTGAGCATAATAGTGATGTTTAATTTGAAAGTCTCTGTCTTTTATTCCTTTTCTTCTTAGCTTATTCTTCTCTTCCTCTTATTTACAAATGGCTGGCTTAATAATTGTACTGTTAACTTCGCACAGTATTTCTGATATGCTTGCTTATAATGGAAGCTTCAATACATAAATCAAAATAATGGAGAACATTGTATTGATGATTATTCAAATAACATCATCCATTAATAGCCTGTACTTCCTGTAGGTTAAGCAGGGTTTCAATTTGATAAAGCAATTAGATGTGATCTTAACTTTGAGCATGCACTGAAGTCTCTCTGCAATCGTATAAATATTTAGGCATACGCTTCAACTGGAATGAAGTACGTATGTAGGGTTAAACAGATGCTTTGCTGAGGCACAGATTCTAAAACTGTGAGCCTGATCCTTGATCTATTGAAGGCTTTCAACTCTGCTGGATGTTAGTTCTTTTATTATCTGTAAAGCTGTCCAGGGAGGATGAGATACTGACCCTAAAATGAATAACAGTACATTCAGCCAATGTTTTTGCTCATGTCTGCTTTGAATAGAGATGGAATAAAATTAATGTCTGAAATCTGCCTTATTTGAGAAAAGAAGTAAAAAAGGTCAAAACTGGGGGGCCTGCGCTTGGATATAATACTAGTTTCTGTCTTTTATCTGAAGTTATTGATGTCAGATACAGGTGAGAGCTGGTTCTAGAGTGCTTTGGTTTTTATTTACTTAGGGTATTTTTCAGTGTGTTGTATTTCTGCAGCACAAAGACTGGTGCTTGCATAATTTCTTGGGGAAAACAAAAATAGAAAGGAACTCCAAAGTAATCAGGTCCAGTTTACGGCTAATGGAGGCAACCAGGTCATATAGCTCTGACAGTAAATTTATCAAGTTTTTTGTTTAAACCCATTAGAATTTTTTTTACCCTTCATTGCTCTTATCTGAAAACTGTTCCAGAACTTCAGTCCCCATTAGTTGTAAATCTTCTCTTTTCTGTCCTAGATGTGTTTACAACCAATTTATACCCATTTGATCTTATGCCAACATTGTCTTGGATTTTAACCCCTCTCTAGCTGAAGAAACATAATAAAAAATATTTAAAGGCGAAAAGAGAATTACACTGTTGAAAATCTGTAATGTTGACACTGTTAAAATATAGAAAACAGAACATATTCCCACATTCTGATTTTGGGGTACTTTTACCCACTTTCAGAAGTAACCATCAAAATCTAAAAAAGAGCTTGACTTTTCTTTTGAGAAACAGGTATGTAAGTCTGGACACTCCTAAATAAGAAACAACCAGGCAACTATCCCTATAATTAATCACTCTGAAATAAAGAGGTAGCTGTGTTATCTACTTTCTAGCCCTATGTAGCAGTTATTTTGAAAGGACACTGGTCCAACTACCCCTCTCTGGGGGTAGCCTTTGTTTCTCACAGACAGAAGGCTCAAGAAAATAGCTTCCAAAATATTCAAGGTTTCTGGATAGCACCAGTTTAAGGCTATTTACACAAAAGCCATTGTTCTGAGGGCAAACCCTGGGTTTTTTCCTATCATTGAACTGGCTGTGGAACAGGGTTTTCATGACAAAAATGAGGGGTTAGGTTTTTTCAGGGTTTTTTGGGTTCTTTTTTGTTTTAAGAAAAGTAATTCTAATATCCTCTTCTCCTCCTTGGTACAGGCACTGTACTACCCTTTGGTCCTATCCCCAGCCTTTGGAGCTCTTCTGTCATTTCTAGCCTTGGCAGAGTATTCACAGAATACAGGTACAGCCGCCGGTAGAAGAGGAAATATTTTCTAAGAGGATTCTGCTTCTTCTTTTCAAAGAGAATGAACAGACTACCTGCAGACGATTACCTCTCTTTTGATTACAAAAATATACATATAAATATACGTATAGATAATATTCATGTATATAATATAAATATACTTACACATATAGATAATTTTCAATGCACTATGAATGCAGCAACATCAGATTTTTGTTTAAGACAGTGAACACAAGTAATGAATTTTCAAGGTATTGAAAGCAAAAGTATTGTAAATATTTCCTCTAATTGCAACTCACATTTATAGGTTTTGATTTAAAATACATAAATCTTGTAGAAAGATGAAAACTTGAAAACAGAAATAAATGTAAAGCCTTAAAAATTGTGAATATTGAAGGCAGAAAAATATTTTATACTTCAATATCTGCACTTCAGTAGTCCTTTTCCAAAATAAATAAGGTCATGGAAAGAAATACCACGTGGCAGCTTGAAACACTCACTAAGAACTTAGGCTTCTTGGACCACCAATACTGTTTTTTCCTGAAAGTGAAGACTTCGTGTTGGAAATACTTGTATCCAACTTTGTTGAAGTAAAGACTATAGGCACATATAAATTTTATAGATGTTGTAAAGGCCCTGATAGGACCCTGTCAATCTCCAAGGATATCTTTGAGATAAACATGCTTGCCACACTGAATTCTTCCCTTTCTTTTCAGGCTGGCAGTAAATCTTATGAAATTCTACTTTCAGAGCATAGGAAAGGGTATAAAAATATCCCATAAATAAGAAGAATTAAAAATGTTAGTGCCCAATCGTATTGATTTCACTTAGAGTTGAGGGCACTCAGCACCTTGCAGGAGGCTCTTGCAGCATCAGACGATCAGGCCCTTATGCAGAAGGAAATCTTTCATTGATTGCTCTTAACTATAAATGGTGTCATTTCAGAAGAAGCAGCACAGAATGTCAAATGTGTGACATTTTTTTTAGGCCCGCTCTTGCAAACATTTATGCACAGGAGAGCATGTACACAGGTAGAGGATTTGATGAGTTCTGCCAGGCACAGGGAGGCAGGAGCCACTCTCCCTTGGCTGGCCTGGGCAGAACCATGCAGCCAACAGATGGATTTTCTGCACTCCCTCATTTTCCACTATGAGCCACTCTGAAGGCACGAGAACTGGGTGCACAGATTTACTCCCTTACAAGTGCTCTCAGAAATGTTTCCTCTCCCTCTCTTTCTAAGTCATTTCATACACTTTATTTCCTTTTAGTGAGCTCCAATACGCTCAGCACCTGTCCCTTTAATATAGCACACAGGGTTCTTTCCCTCCATACTGTACATTATCCTCATTAACACATATCAGTCAAAAGCACTGTTAATTAAACTGGCAAGATGATTACACACGCCTCCATGTGCCCCCTCAGAGCATCCG
Organism: Dasyornis broadbenti; assembly: GCA_013397935.1. NCBI lineage: Eukaryota > Metazoa > Chordata > Aves > Passeriformes > Dasyornithidae > Dasyornis > Dasyornis broadbenti. Next base: position 1,014,053 of record VZRN01002763.1, on the reverse strand, counting down.
CTTGCCAAGATTTTTTCCTCCCTCATCTAAAGTGGGTGGAGAAAGCCCTGAGTAAACCAGAATTTAATATTTATGAAAAAGATCCCAGTGCATTGTTTTCTTGGAGCAAAATGGCTTACATATTATCACCACTGTCCCAAATAAACAAATGCAACACTGACACCAGTCTGTAAAACTAACACATGCATATTTGATCCACACAGGCATTGCATATGATGACGTTTCCTTTCAAAGCTCCTCTCTGGATAGAAGACCCAATACACTGGCATTAAATTCTGGACTAATGAGGACATCATAAAGAATTGATAAAGCTAGGAAAACCCAACAGGTTAAGGGGGTTGGGGTGTTTAATTTTGGTTTTCGTCCCTTTTTTTTTTTTTTTTTTGTCTTTGTGAAAATCTGAATTATTTTCCAGGTTTTCTATTCACTTCCACTTGTTTGTGACATTTTTGTGAGGAAACTCATTGGCTTCCAGCAAATATTTCCACAGCATTTCAAAAGTTATAACCGTTTTTGCCACATTGCCACAAAACTCTTTAGAGAGTTTGCAATTCTGTAATGTGCTTTGGATCAAGCTCTCTTCAAGAATACTATTGGAATGACAGGGCTGGAGGGTACAGTAGTGGAGTATAAATAAAGACAGGCAGTGGTGATCCCTGAAGCAAAGATAATGTACTTTTCTAGTACACATACACAGGCCTGATAGCTGCAACATAAGCCATCCAAACATCTCCCCAGCAGAATACAGTTCTAAGAAGCTGTAAGAAAATACTGTCTTGCAAGGAAGGAGATGAATTTGCAGAAATCCATCACTGAGACTAAAGAAGTGTTTACTCCATAGAAGAACACGAGCACCTAAGCTCCTGGGAAGCGGGACTGGTATTCAGCTGACTGCGAATACCCTACTCTCTAGTACTAGAAATGTCCTTGAATGATGAAGAGAAAATATACTGTAGATCAACAAGAGTTTTGCAACTGCTTTTTTTCTCCTCCCGTATCAGAAGAGGTCAAAATTTTGAAAATTATTGTGAACTGATGAAAAATTAGGGGAAAGAGAAACATAAATGAGAAAGCTGTGATTTGCTGAAATTATTTTGCATTGTTTTGTTCCAAACTGTCTCTTGGAAGCTGAAAGGTGATTTCACATGTAAATAAATACTGACAGCTGGGAAGGAAAAAAACATAAGATTTCTTTTTGAGAAGGAAATTCACAAAAACTAGCTGTTCAACAAATATTTCCTGGTTTGACAATTTCACAATTTCCAGTAGAAAAATTCATTAAAATTCTTGACCTGTTGTATGGGACTTGGCTACATGACCCAACAATACTAAACCTACCTTGACAGAAAGGAAAAGAGACACTCCTTATAAAAGTTTACAGGCTGACCATATACAGGTCAGTAAGAATTCACTTTTTTTCTCTGAACTTCAGCCACATTTAGCTGAAGAGAACAAGACTCTCCTCGTGTGACATAAAGCAGTTTTCCCATCAAAAGTCCTCACATACACAAGCCAGAGGGGTAACACCTACATGTTGTTTTTTTAATGCCAGCATAAATATCTGTGTATCATGATAGAAGATCAGCAACATTAAATAAGTGATTATTTTTTTAAAATGGAAAATGGTTACTAAAATTAATGTGTAGTGCATTATTAAAATTTAATTATTCACTTATTTTTCTTTGAAAAATTCATTCTGATCAATTAATTTTGATATTTTTTTGCTAGCACTATTTGTTAGCTATGCTCCAAGCTCTGAAATTCAGCTAAATTTCAGTAATCCAGTTTAGGGAAGAGAGGAGAGGAACACAATGTGCCCACAAAAACATACATGCACACTCATACACAGGTATTGTAAGGTCTCATCATACACAAAGATAACCTAAAACCTCTCACCAGACAGATTATAACTTTGCTCCAGGACAAAATTTACAGCTTATTTTTTCTACTACTTTAAATTGAGATGCTTGACTCAAAGGCTCTGTTGTACTGGGCACACCTTCTCAAAGTGACCTTGGTTATTTTTGGAGTGGAGGCAGAGTTTGCTAACCATCTCTTCCAGTATTGTCCTTGAAGTCCCAGTCTTGACATCTGCAGCCTATTTGCAAGCAGCAGGCAAGCACTGCAAGCACTGTTGGACCCAGTTCCACCCCTTTGAAGTCAACAGTCATTTTGACATTGTGTTCAGTAGACACCTATGACGGAAGTTAGTCCGAAATTACAGTTTAGTTGGTGCTGTCACTTGTTACAGAAGCTGGGCTAAAATTTACCACCTGAACTTCCCTCTTCTCCTGTATGATCCCTCCACATCAGCTCTAAAATAATAAAATGCTACATTTATCACTTTATGGACCACTTTGGATCTGTACAATTGTCAGGGAAGCACATAGATGTCACTAGCATCAGTTTTTATGACTTACTAGCCATAATGAAGACAACATTTTCCTTGATAATTAGGGAAAGCAATGTGCTAAAAATTTAAAGGCCTGTTTTGATGAAGCATCTTTGTGCTGTCTGGCTTGTACAAAAGGGAACAACTGTGGCCCTGCATAACAAGTAAAAAATTCTTCTCACTGAGAACAACCTAAAGCTCAAGTGAACACTGATAGAAGTCACGCAGCAAATAAAAGTAGACAGGAACTAACTTCTTCATCATGAATCTTCCCTAGGCTTAATGTGAACATTGTGCAACAGCCATCAATCAGCATAAGAACAAGGTGCCAGAGGACTCACACCACGGAGAGACCCAAACTCATGCAAACTCTTTTCCATGACTCTTTTTATACCCTACATGCCAAATGTCCCAGCAATAATGTTTCTATTCATGCCAAAGAAGCCCCTCTGATGATCATCGATAGGTAAAGGTTATGTTTGTAGTGATTATGTTAGACTATCAGTGGCCTGGATTGTTGTCAATAAACCACTGCTTCAGAACACATAGCCAGAGTAGGAAAAACAAGCTAAACACCACAGCGATAGTCCATAGGAAGCAATGGAAGCAGCAGGTCTGATATAAACATGGATCCCACTGAAAGTGATTTATAGTTCCCTAAAGTATGCTGCAGGAGATACAAGTCTTAGCCTGAGCAACTATTCTTCCCTCAAAATCTACTATAAATATGTTTACATGATGACAAAAACCTCTCAGTATTTCTGAATTACAGTTGGGGAAAAAAAAAATGGGAAAGGAAAATATAATAATCCAACCAAACAGGAATATTCCAATGACTTCCAAGGAAAGCACATTGAAAAGTAGTTTTGGAAACACGACAGAGTGATAGGAAGGGACTTCAGGCATATAGGCCATATCTACCATCTGTTTGATTTTCCAGTTTTACAGGGCTTGAAAAAGGCACTCGCCCACTTGCAGTAATGAGTGAGAAACAGTCTCTGAGGAGTACAGGCAGCATCGGGGTGAACTTCACAAGACTGTGTCTGCTTCCTTGAAATGCTCAGAGGCTACTGCTAAAGAAACAGATCAAGTCTGGGTTGGTGGAAGAGACTTCCCACCACTCTAAGCATGAATATCATGTTACTAGTAGAAAATGACTGTGCAAATTAGCCAACAGATGGAATTCAAGAATACTTTTTATTCTTTTTTCTGAAACATCCAGTCCCAGGAGATGTTAAAGACAGGACGCTAGGACTGCTGGGTCACCAATCTGGTTTATTATGGCAGTCACCTTACTTCAAATGATTTGAAGATGTTAATATACACTCACTACAACACAATTCTGTTCAGATTCTGAATGAGCGAGTAGCAAACAAATTTTTCCTAGAAACCTTGGGAAGCTGAATTCCTTTAGTCAAAAAGTAATGGGATAGAAGTGCTATCTTTCATTTTTAAGCACGTGACAAAGTCCTGCAATGTTGGTCTCACACCCTAGACCATAACTTAGTGACAAAATCGTATCACTCAAAGACAGAAAAATATGTCCATGGTTTGCTTCCTCAGCTATTTTTCACTCGGGCCCTGGCTGAAAATTGCCAAACTTGGAAGTGTGTGATACCTTCCTTATAATAATAGTATAGGCAGGGATGGAGAAAAGCCAAAAAGGTTTCTCATGGAATTGGAAGCCTGCAATATAGAGTACTAAATTTTTTTTTGAACTTTCCATTAAAGATCAGTTGACGGTCAGTTGGCTGAATTTAAACTATGTGAGTTGTACACTTCAAGTATTTATGATCTTTTCAGCCACAGCCAGGCACATGGTTTTAACAGTGAACCTAACTAACCATTGGAAACTGGGAGATGGAGCAGATTTTCCATCACATGAACTTCTTTCATCAGTGTAGTCAGTGTTTCCCCTGCCTCCTACTCAGTCAAAAAATAAGGGTTTGATGCAGAATAATCCTTCCAGTGAAATTCTCTGACTTATGTAAGCCCTTTGTGGTTATTCTTGTCTTGCAACCCATGCCGTGCCTTGCACACTGAAAAACTTCCTAGAGGGCACACTGAGTTTGACCATTCTATATATGTAGAAGTGCTCACACCTTTATCTCCTTTCTTACCGACAATTATTTGCTAGAAAGTATTAGAATTGAAAAGAGTTTGTACTCAGTCACTCCAGAAGGAATAAATGAAAATAAAATGGTGCGAAATTCACCAAAAAATAGTCTAGTTTTATAAAACCCCTCAAATTTTTATAAATCAGAGATTCAGAACAGCATCTGAGTTTTGACCTCAGCAGGATTTGAACTTGTCACCATTGTTGGTTCTTCCAGTGTATATCTTCCCTATCAAAGAGACATGGAAAATTATGTAAAACCAGCAGGTGGTCTTACAGTCAGAAAAATCGCCATTTTCTCTCAGTCTTCAAGTGTTTTATTCCCTGTTGTCCTGACTGTCTTTACCATTCTTAAATTGTAAAGACACTATTAATGGTAAAGACATCACCAGTGTCATGTGATGTCATAATTCTGAATTAATTTCTGTGTCCTCTGCAACTTAATTGGCTGAACCACTTTTGGTGCGCTGGTTAGGTAGAGTCCCACTTTACTGAACCTGCCAGCTCTCAGTCTTATGCAATTATCTGTTATGAAGAGAGAGGCACCTACAGACATAGATTTTTTTTTTATTTTCCATTGTATGCACACAGCCATTTTTACTGTAGAGTGACTAATATCTCGGGATCATTGAAATATTTTTCAGTCAGTATATTCATAACTATAACTAAATTTGTGCATTAAATTACATTGGGTTGTTCCAGAAAGCAGCCTAGCAGTTTTCATGACAGACAGAAATAAAAGGCAATGAAATTATGCTGATTTTTAAACATAATTTTCCAGTAGTTTAAGAAGAATAAGTTTTTCATTTAAAAAAGCCAGCAGGATCAGCAGGCAACTAAGTTCTGTTTTAGTTGAAAATCAGTGGGAGGGAATATAAAGCCATATTTTTTTTCCTAAACGGAACCGGAGCAGCAGCAAAGCTAACAAGTCGTAATCAGCCAAGATTTTTTTTAACATATCACAAAAAAGGTATTTTTTAAAAATCCATAGTGCCCGGTGCAATATAACAAAGCATATATGCTTTGAGTATTTATCCTTGCAGTAGAAAGCACAAGAAAGAAACATCTCAGAGAAGGCAGGAGAGAGGATTGTTACAGGCAAGTATAATTGGGGTTATTCATTTATATTAACAAACTCTCAATAACCAACTGTTTTATGCCACATCCCTCCCAAAATATAGATTATAAAGGAGCATCCCTCTGATGATAGGTGAGTACTCACCAGCCTAATGTCAAGAAAACAAACAAAAGATCCTTCCAGCTCTCAGCTCAGCCTTTCTCAGTAGAGTGGAAATAGTGAAGTGGGTTTTTCAGCTTGATGCAAAGGTTAAAAAATCAGATCAATGATAAACCAACTGTAAGAGAGAGCTCTGGAGAAATCATTACTAAAGATTGTCCTGCTAACCTCCCTTTACACAAATGTCTCCATTGACTTTACTGGGCTTTGGAGCATACCCAGAGTGATTTGTTGCCCACTGCTCTGTCAGATGGAGAGAGAAAATCTCTCAAATAGGCAAATCCTAGGCCACTAGGGCCCTAGGGACTAATGCCAATAAAGTGCACCAGCCAGAAATTTGCTGCCTGCCAGGACACATCCACTGAAAAGACATGTTTAAGCAGATACCAAAATTCTGTACTGAACTGTTGCTTCAGTTTCCAAATGGTCTCTAGGGCTATATAACTTCCACTTTTGCAGGAATTAAGAGCTACACTGGCTGGTACAAGTATCAGAAACTGAAAGGGAGGTTGGCTTAGAGTAAAGGTTCAGGCATTGTTTTTTGCTAGGCTGTACAGATGTCTTAAAGAACAATGTTCAGATATGCTGATGGAAAGGTAAACAACCCTGGGATGACACAAATTAAAACCTCTTCCCAAAATATTTCTTGCCCCTACCTATCATAAATATTTTCTAAAGAGCGAGATAGATAGATAGATAGATAGATAGATAGATAGATAGATAGATAGATAGATAGATAGATAGATATAAAACATTAGTAGAAGGGGAGTGCTATATGAGATTTGCATATCATCACAAACCAAATGGCCAGATATTTCTCTAAATATACATCAGCCTTCCACAATTGGAGGCTGAAGACCCTTCCTATGAGCTGTAGGAAGAGGCAGAGGAATAAAATTGAGACTTATTTGATATTTCAGCAGTCAAATTAAAGGGCTACAAATCTCAAATATTTCTAGGATGTTAAGTTACAAGGTAATGAACAGGTTTTTGAGGTTCTTCAAACACTCCTTGAAAAACTTATTCAGGTGGTTTATCTTTGGATTTGGGTAAACACATACTGTTTAGAGTACCCTCCATGATACAAAAGGTGGAGGATTCCTGAAAAGTGCTTAAATTATATGCAGTAGTATTTCATCCATAGTACCTACACAATAAATGGTTGACACATCACCCTTCATTCCACCATCAGCACCATCATGCCTTCACTGGACATGTTCTGATCAAGGCCAAAATTTTATTGTCTCTGACAACCTTTTATTGAAAAACTGGTTCATTTGCTTGTAAAACCAGCACATGACAAAACTGAGAATGTCCCTGACTCAGATTAAGTATTTCTGCACAAGTCCATTTTAAATTTAAATTGGTCTCAAATGATGTGACTATTTTTCCCAGATTTGTCTCTAGCATAAAATTACCTGACTTTCTGGAACACCACTGATAAATTTTAGAACATAATTTCTTTCAAAAGAAAGACAAGATTACCAAAGATTTCTATTGTTATGTTATGTTATAATCATAACATAATTTCTTTCAAAAGAAAGACAAGATTACCAAAGATTTCTATTGTTATGTTATGTTATAATCACAAAGAGGTGAAGAAAAATACAGATGACCTCCAGATTTGATATTTAATTGACTACAGCTGTTCTATAGTCTGGGGAATAGTTGGCATGAAAAAGAGCATTAAACTATGGGCACTCTGATTACCTCACCCTGACAATAACATTTCACATCATTAAGGTGGAAGAATGACCTGCATGACTGACCAAACCAAGCCTCAGGTCACTTCAATAATTAAAAAGATAAGTAAGATCAATAACAGCAAACGGTAGCACTTTACAGCACAATGACTGGTTACATGTAGTATAACTGGCAGTAACAACCTCATATTTATTAAGGCTGGGTGAAATTAGAAAGAGGAAGAGAAAAAACAGTCAAGTGCTATTGTACACATTTGTTTTCTGGCCATCAATATTTGGCTTGTTATGGAATTTCAGTGAGTCATTGATTGAATGTGGAGATGTGTAATCAGCACACAGATTTTATTTAAGCATTGATCTTTCAGTCAAAAGCCCCATAGCAACACTCTTCAAGAATTTCTGACTTGTCGAGGCCAGACACTACAACTAATATAGACTGTACATTGTTCTACACACATGTAGATGATCATGCAGACATTAAGACACCTCTTCAGGCAAAATGGGGCCCAGTATGCATACAAAGCATTTTTTTTTTTTTTATTTTTATTTTTTTTTTTTTTGAGGGGTAATAAAATGCTTAAAACAATTTTTTTCACACTATTAAAACTCTGTCCCTCTACTTGTTTTGAACAGTCTTATCTCCACCTGAAGTATCATGAAGTAACAAAACCGTTGGCTCAGTGTTGTATTGATACAAGACTTAACAGAAATCAATTGATTCTTCATGATTATGCAAAAAACACAGACATCCTAATAGGATGGAGGAAGTCTCTTATTGCATACTTGGGCTTAAAAATAAACCTAAATTTAAAATCTCTCATTGAATATTTTTTAATCGTAAAATTAGGTTTCTTAAAAATAAAAACCAGAAGGAATATTTTGACAATATTTAGAATGTACTTGCATTAAAAAAGCAAACGCTAATTTTGCATACCCAACAGTCGTCTCTCCTAGGCTTACATCCACTGGCTATCATTATATCTACATCATTTGGCATAGATTCCAATACTGTGACTACACTGATTTTTACCAGCTGAATCTCTTCTTCCATGTTTGTAGAAGGCAGTTTAATGGGCAGTGCCAGGAAACTACCGTCAGTGGGAGACACATCAACCTCCTTGTCCTGGGGGAAGATTTCTACCTCTTACCCTGTTTTCAGAGCCTGTGATTAACCTATTGGAGTTGTCATGACAATAACCTTTTGCCATCAATTTAAACTGGGTTTTAAGTTGCTTGTTGTTCAGCAAAAACATCATTGTAGATGTGTAAATGATACCCCTCAAACTTTAGCCTTTGTTGGCTGACAGACCTCTTGGAACACAGTACACAGCAAAACTGTATCAAGATTAGAGAGCATAAATGGTGATAACTTTCAGTGTTATTATCTTAATAAACTTTCTGTACTTGATTAGCCTGGATAAAGAAGATATAGATCAGCCATGATAGCTGCAAGACTACAGATAAGCTGGTCATTCTTTCAAGATAAAAATGCCCATCTGTTCTGAGATTGTAATCAAGGACCCTCTGCTGATATTTAGTCTATTCCTACATGGCCTCTAGCTAATTAAATACTAAGATGAAATCCATTGTTAATGCTTTTTCTTTTCATTTAGCTCACTTCATTGTACCCATTCTGTGCTTTTTTAAAGATCACAGCATACTAAAATCCTTATGGAAGGTTATAAAAGCCACTTATACCTAGTCGTCTCATACAGTTGAAGGGTTCAGGAGCAGCAGGGTTTATAACTCGCTGCTCTTTGGTGAGAACAAGAAATGTGCAGCAAGAAATTTTCTATAACAAATCCAAATTCATGTAATTCCATATTTCAGGGGGTTGTAGCTAATGTACAAATTTCCATCTGTTTTGTTTGGGTTTGGAGTTGTTTTCCCCCAATACTGCTTTTAATATTCCTATTCTGGGTTTTTTCTGTTTGACTTTGTGGGGTTTTGTTTTAGAACTTTAGGGGTTGTGGGGTTTGGTTTCTTTACTTGCAAAGTTGAAAAAGAGACTAGCAACATGTTACTCATCCAGGAACGTGAATGAATAAAATTTAGGACTATAAAGGATTAAGTGTGGAGGCGATTCTCTGCCAACCTTCTCTACTTTGCAGAGATATATTTGAATGGATTATGGAAAAGCAGCAACCTTTCTTCATTAAGGTTTCTGGTAGTACTGCTATAGTATTGCTTCTCCGCAGTTCTTCCATCATGGAGTTACTTCTTTTTTTTTCTGGACATAGAACTTTTTTTCCCCTGTTAATTTTTTAGAATTCAGTCTTCTTGATTATCTGAAATGAGATCTCAATTTGCAGCCACAAAACTGTTAGTAGCTTATATGCCTTATCTGATCAACTAGGATATGTTGTGCTTTAAACTCAGAAATTTTGTAAGGTATATCTTTATTATATCAACTGTTATGGAAGTATCCTCTTGCTGGCTTTATTCAGCACTCTATGTTGACTATTTGTTCATTCATTGTTAGACTACCTCCAGCCCACTTTTTTAACCTTAAAACATTCGATCCACAAGTTTTTTCAAGTTCCAATAAACAGATTAAATCCTCATATTTTTTTCTGCAGGCGGAAACCAGCCTCAAATGTTGTATTTTGTGCATTACTTACACTGTTTTCTTGCATTAGCACTACCTCTGCTGTGAATACAGCTCTCTTCCACTGGAATTTAACTATTCTGCATGGTGTTCTACCTCTATTTTCTGAGATACAAGCTGACTTTGTTGCATGGTGATTTTAACAAAGCTGTCCTGAGTGATCAAGAGCCCATGGCATTGCAACGTTCTGCCACTTCCAACTTCCCTGTGTTGACCAAAAATATCCTTCTTTAAAGATCTATTCCATTAATTTATTGCCTCAAAATTACACTAGGATCTTCTATATTTTCTGCACTAGCTTTATTCCAGCCACTAATATCATCACAAATAAGTTTCATACCCATTTTAGTGCCCCTCATTACAGTTGTTTATCAGGTCACATTTTCAAACAGCTGTCTGTAGCATGTATCACAACTTAACTTGTAGCTGTGCTTTTCTGCAATACTTCTCCATCTCTCTTTTTCAGTTTCTGTGGCCCTTCTTTATCTCAGCCCCTGCTATGCCAGATGTCCTCTCCACATTAGTTCCAGACCTTCTAGGCATACATGTTTCTGTGTCCTCATCTTCCTTTGGGGAGGAGGTAAAGAAAAAGAAGAAAAAGAAAAAGGAAAAGGAAAAGAAAAAGAAGAAAAAGAAAAAGGAAAAGAAAAAGAAAAAGAAAAAGAAAAAGAAGAAGAAAAAGAAAAAGAAAAAGAAAAAGAAAAAGAAAAAGAAAAAGAAAAAGAAAAAGAAAAAAAAGAAAAAGAAAAAGAAAAAGTAGCAATTTGCATGCAAGCCTTTGTACACTATTTTATCTTAGCCCTACAGGCAAGCAGACTTCTAATATAGCTTTAGGAGCTTCTTGGACGTACCTTCTCTCTACAACTTCTCCCGCTTCCGCAGTGGTGAACCCAACTCTATGATAAGCATTCTTTCTTTGTTCCTATCCTGATTTTTCCCACTGTATTTTTTTCTTTCATGCCTCTTTTCTTCCTGTACTAATTTTCCTTGTAATTTTAACCCACTGTCTCAAACCCACCAACAAATTTCACACACTTCAGATTAATTCATTAGCATCTGTGCAATCATACTAACACTAATTCATCTTAAAACATCAGAACTTTCTATATTATAGAAATCTTGGCAATTTCTGAGTTCTACTGCAACATTTTTTATGACATTATTCATAAGATTTATCTTAACAGAAAAGGAGAATCAAGCAATGACCATATATCCTTGTAAGGACTTAGGTTTTATAAGTGTCAGGAAATATACAGGAAATCCAGGCAAAATATAGCATTATTTCAAGTACCAAGAGGTGACGAGCAAATTGTACTATCAGATGCATCCAGTTGCCGCTGAGCAGCTTAGTTTATTTCAAGCAATGGGTGTTGGGTCATAACAGAGCACTGAAGACAAATGGGACCTGCTATTTCTATTCCTCTGTATATTCAGTCACTCCCATTGTTATTTTAAATCAGTGTAGAAATATCCCTCAACAGATTTTTTTTTTTTTTTCTGCAAGGATCAAAAGCCATCCCTTCTTTCCTAAGCATACTTGCATACAGCTCTGTTCCATTGCCTGACAAAAGCCATCACTGGCACCAGTGCCAAGCATTTGTGAATAATTCTGCCTGCAGATACCCAATGTACAAATTCATACTTCTGCTTTTTATAAACACTTCAGCTACACCATCTGAACATAAGAAATTAGTTCAATATAACAGTGGGTGTTGTTCAGTTGGACATAGATTCACAAAATCTTTTAAAGATTAGATTCAACTTCAACTTTACTTTTCTAACGATTTTTGTTAAAGAGGGAGGTGGAAGGAGGGTAAACAAATTGTTCTCACCCTACAGTCAGAATCCACAGGAAAAAATAGGCTGTGCTATGTAACTCAATATTTGCTTCCCACAAATAAATTCAAATGCACTGGAAAGATGAAGATGACACATCATTTTCATTCATCTTAAGATGTTAGGCCAGCCAACTCCATTCCTGCTGATGAAACTTTTATCTCATCAACAGCCTTTCTGTCATTGCTTGAATGTCTTAGTCAGATTTAGTTTTCAATGCAATCCTGTTGGGTGTTATTTGTTTGTTTGTGGACTTTTTTGCAACACTCTACCTTCAGTGTGAGGGTAGCTTCTAGAGCATGCCTTCTTCTTCTAGTCTCCTTAACTACCTTTTATTTGTGAAGTCATTCTGAGTGCTTTAATGCACAGAGAGGGAGCAGGACTTGGGAAAAGGAGTGTATGTGCTGGTAATATGATTCCTCTCACACAACTTTAATTCTGCAGTTCTAGAGTTCAGTATGGTCAAGTTGTCCAGGCTTCTCTGAAACTGGTGAGAGAGATGAGCAATTTGTCCTACTGTAAGGTGATATGTGCAGAGATTGGTTAAATGAAAAACAATTTGGAGCTTACACAGGCTCATCACTGACATGGGAGAGAGACCAGAAGATATCTAACTGTTCACTGCTAAAGTAACACTTTATAACTCACCTTACACACCATGGCTCTTGTAGAACTTGCTGTAAGCACACATTTGTCCTGAAACCCCATTCTGTCTATCCACACACAGTTTCCTAGAAGCTTTTTCTTCAAATAGATTCTAGTTAGAAATAATAGGGAAAAGAACAAACAATTTGTCTTCTTGCAGCAGCATCTCTCTCAAAAGCCATTTATATATACGAATTAACAGGGCAAATACTTCTTTCAAGACTTGAACACTTACACTTTATTATTATTCTTGTTGAAAGACAGTGCTGAAGGTTAATGTTTTCCATAGTAACACAGTAACTTTTCATTGATGGGGTGCCTTGTTGTTCTGCCCAGTAGTGGGTTGACCAAGGGGTACTGCAAAACCATGCCCCTCCCTGGAGAGGTCAGTGAGTCTCCAAGGCAGAAGCAGGAACACATCACCTAAACGGCGTGATGCTATGAAGGTCCATCTCCTGCCTGGGTCTGTGGGCTCTGCTGAACCTCTGATGACATTCCTGTCTACTGCAAACAGGACGGGAGCATGTGCAGGATATGAAAAGTGAATGTAACTAAGCACACGAAGCTTTGCAATGTGGCCGTTTTTCAGTTTTAGAAAAGAAACAGTAAGAGCGCGATCTTGGCTAATGAGAATAAAAATCCAGTAATGTCAGATTGGGAGTTACGAGACTCAGAGACAATTGAAAAGAACAAAAGTAAATTAGGCCTTGTATTACTGGGAGAGGTCAGGCAGAGAGATGTGACAATTGACCAGTCTAAGCCAAAAGGATGATTTTTGGATACCAGAATGCAGAAATTAATCAAAGTTTTTTTCATATCAGAGTAGCCTTCAGCCTTTCCTAGTCTTTTGTGCTACAGCTGTCAGTGTCCAACTTTAAGATGATTAAATTCTTTTAAAATATAATTTTAGTCACTGTGCTTTTTTTTTTCTTTCCTTTGCTGGTGACAAAAGGTAAAATTCTTCCCTGACCATTACTGGTGGTACTATAATCAGCTTATGTCCTGAAATGTATGATTTGATTATCCTTATTATCTTGGCTTTCATAGCTATAAAAATGTTATTAGTGATCATAAAAGTATCTGCCCCTTTTTACTCAAGTCAAATCATTTTACTTGGTTGCCTCCTGTGGCAGTGTACCCAGCAGGTCAAATATATATTGCATGTCTGAGCTTGTACAGAACTTTATGGTCCACAAATGAGGTTTAAAATTTTACAAATCTCATGAGAGCGAGGCTTACCAGTGGTTTTGATAAGTAATTCATGCTCACTTGAGGATGATAAGGGTAGTACAAGAATGCTTCATGATGCTATATTTAGTTCTCTATGAGTTTTGGGTGAATCCTCAAGATTCTGAGGTGCTATATTTATTTAAGCTATTGGAGAGTAAGACCAAAAAATTGAGTTATCCTAAAGCAACTTGATATTGCTCTTCACTTTCCAAGCCCGTATCTATGAAGGCATATCATACTTGTAGGCAAACACCACTCCTGACGCCCTGTGGGGGTGAGCTTGTTGCCAATTTTAGGAGCTCCCGAAACACAGACAGAACCTAGTTTAGAAAGGAGACATCATTTATTCTGCGCAGAGTGCAAAGTGGAGGTTCCACGAATCAAGCACACCATGGGGTAAAAAGCTGTATCTTTTATGCAGTGAACATTTTGACATGAACCCGCTAATCTAACACATATTATCCACCTACCTAATGCACAGATACTTGTGTGACACAGAGTTCTTTCATTCATTAAGCAACTTCTATTGTAGAAGTTATCTGATGACATTCCGCTATGTTTGCAGAAGGTGAGAAAATTACATCAATTGCTTTAGTAGAAGTTATCTGACGACATCAGTTACCTTTACAAAAGGTGGGAAGATTTAGCCTGCGGACAAATAATTCAGCTTGAAGACATCAAACTGAACGATGGGCCATTTTGGGTGTCAGAATAAACACCTCAAATTTAATTTTCACAGTAGCCCCTCCTGACTTTAGAAACCGATGCCAAGAACCGTCTCCCATTTTCTCTTGACTGAGAAAAAGCTAAACTCCGGTGTAGGAACAGCAATGTCAAAGCAAGACTGATTCACGAGAAGGCATCCTTCCCCCGCGTGCCGGGCCAGCGGCTGAGGCTGCGCAGGGCCTGGCGGGGAAGGGTTAAACGTGGCGACAGAGGAGAATTAATGGTCAGTGTCAGAAACAGCAAACAGCATTTGAGAGGCCAATCCCCCGGAGGGCACGAACGCGACCTCTCGCCGACCCGCGGCTGCCCGGGGAGGCGCGGCCGGGGCAGGGGCTCCGGGCTGCCGAGGCGCGGAGCCCCGGCTGCGATTCATTGCCTGGCGTCTGTGCCAGCTCCTCTGGGGCTCGGGCCGCCGCTGAAAGGCGTATTGATTACACTTTAGGCTGCGGGGACGGGCTGGCATCACCGGCTCCAGAGGAACGCGGGCCAGCTCTCACACGTTATTAGGTTTGGCATGACTCTAAGAGGACACATAGGATGGTTTTATTTTACCTGGCAGCCATGACATTCACTGATATAAAGGGTATAATCACGGAAACTGCGTTAAGATATTAATGTGGAATTTTGTACAATAATTCTGGGAGCTCCAGGCTGGAAGTATATACACTGCTTTCTAACATGTCACCATTTAATTTAGCATCCAAAACACTCTATCTATGCATATTTTCTCAATTTCTGTCAGCTGAAGCTCTGTAACAAGGGCTATAAAAAATTCTGGGTACAGTGACCTGAAATACCAGAAGTATGATTCTTTAACTGCTTAGTTAACTTTGCCTTCTATTTATAAAATTGAAGAGTTAGGGTGTTTTTTTTTAAAAAAAGACACATGGATAAATGCAATTTAATTATCCTTAATCTGTAATGTTTATTGTAACTCTGTCTTATTTACATATTTCCTTTCAATTGTGAAGTCATTAGTTAAAAGAGACTTGTTAAGCATCTGCAGAATTGAATGTGGGTGAATGTTAACAATGACAATCTTCGTACTCGCTGAGTTACCGAAAAATGTGGGTTTAGAAATAAAATATATGATCTCTGTTCCAAATCACAACTCCCCTGACATCAATTTAGGTCTTAATATTAGCCTGAACTCCTACATGATTTTAGAGAAACACCATTTAGGTGAAAAATCATTTAAAAAATTGCTATCATTATTTGAGAACAGCAATAAACATCACTCACGCTGTTTACTTTATCACTCAATTCTCAGAACAGTTTGTCAGTGCTGACCAAAGCAATGAAAACATCTAGTTAAAGAAAAAGAAAGTAAATTTTTGAAGCTTTGTTAATGCAAGCAAACTGTACAGATACTTGTCCAACTTCCGATCAGGGCTGGACAAATCATGGCTCTTGCTCTGCACTCCTTCCTGAGTTTTTGGAGCGCACCATGCTGGAGCAGGGGTACATGCTTTGGTAGCGCCTCACTTGGCACCCCAGTTCTCCAGCAGGGAAAGGGATAGTGCCCACAAGGACTACCAAACACAAAATGCCTGGAAATTTGCTGTGTGCTTTACCCTAAAATAGCTCTGCACATTTCAGAGCTAGTCCCTCAGCTTCCTGAGTGAGGAGGCACAGGGGTGACTCCCAGCTATCTCAGTTAGGCAGCCAGGCGGCTCTGATTAGCCTGCTCCTCAACGCCCCTCAAACCCCCCAGAAAAGACCTTACAGAGCATAAACTGAGAAGAGGTACATTTTTTCTCCTATTTTTCAATTTATAAAATAAACAGAAACTGAAGGAAGGTAAAAAAAAAAAAAATAAATTAAAAAAAAGCCAGTTATGTTTAAATGGTTTGATCTGATTTTGCCCTTCCTTGTAGTCACTTTCCAGTGATTTAGTGAAAACATCAAATAAAGGACCAGCTTTCCAGAAAGTTTGAATTATAGCTAATTGTGTTAAGTTAATTTTGGTCTTATTGAGCCCGTAGCACTCTTTATTGATTGTAAACAGAGTAAATTTAAAAGCCAAACCATAAAAGCCTCAAGTCTACAGAAGGAAACATGATATGTATGCTTACTAGCTGCGCATCACTCATTCTAATTAAAACAAAAATACTGTGCTAATGGCATGGAGGCCTTAAAAGGTGCTGTTCAGGAATGCTGAGATATTTGCTTTTGACTGAATAACAAAACTGAACCACGTCATCAGCCACTGTTACGAGAAATCTGGATTTGCTGGAAGGAGCATCCAGTTGTGGCTTCTAAGGATCTGAACCATGGTAACGCAAGCATGAAAGAAAGATTCCCCATGATGTACTCCTTTGTGTTTCTTCTCAGAGCAGCAGTTCGAACTGCCTGCTTCTCACTGCGAAAGCATATGGCTGACTCAAATTTTCCAACATATTTCAAGGCAACAACTCACATAACGGCTAATATTTATGCAAAAAACATTTTTTGTTTTTGTGTCAGATAGAACACTTTAACAGAAAAAAGGACACAACTCTTCCCATCCTCATTATGACAATAGTTATTGGGGTGTTTGGTTTTGGAGTAAAGTGTCATTTTCCATGTGTAATCCAAGCAGCACTGGTTGGATCATATGGAGTACCCAGAAATGACAACCATAACTGAGGATGAGCAAATCAGATTCAGACTGCACCAGATAAACTGGCCTAATTCACAGTAGGAGAAGTCGAGCTCTGTTGATAAAATTTCCTGTGTTATTCTGTGCAAAACTACTAAAATGAAAGTAGGAATCATTTTCCACAGCACATACAACAACTTTTATTCTTCTAAAACAGACACATAAAGGTATTATCAACCACTTCATGTCAGGGTGTTACGTAGCACATAGGTGAAACATGCATCTGTTTCAAAAGTAACATCAGTGTCTGGAGGAACACTTTTTTAGTTAAAAAAAATAACTATGGCATGAAAGAAAATGGTCTTATGCAAAGATGAAAACTTGCAGTGTATTCTGTATAATATCCAGAACGCACTATTAATTCCTGTGTTGTAATATAGCACCTTGTTTTAGATAAATAGCACAAAAAATGTTATCTGCCAGGAAAAAGTTCTGTTTCTAAGGAAAGTTCCTTCTCTGAGGTAGAAGACTGCTGTACCACACACACAGCAACAATTTACCTAGGTCATTTTTCTTGTTGGTGGAATAATGGAACATATTTGTTAAAGTTTGCATGGAAGCAAAACATCTTGAAATGATACTGTAATGATCAAGCCAACGGCACCGCAGATTCCAATGAAAGTTTCCCCTCATAAAAATACGAAACACATATTAAAGGCATAATATAACTGAGCACCTCCCCCAAGCCTCCAAAAAGTAAATAGACTACAGCAAACACCAACAAACCAAGCTGATGTTTGCCCCTCACTCCTACCAGAGCTCTAAAATGTGAAGAACATTTATATCCAAACTTCATCACATGAATCAAAATCACTCTAGAAGTTACTAATGTACCAAAGCACTAGGGAAGCACTGGCTTCAGAGCTCACATTGCCACACTGAGAGACGCACAATCCAGCCCTACACAATAGCACAATACCCTCGGTAGCATCACATGTTCTCCCAGTCATGGGACAGCCACATGTAAGGCACACACCAGAACACTTACCAGAAAAAAAAACCTATGTCCACAACTTGAACAAGCCCGTCAGGTCAGTCAGAGCTCAACAAACGTGAGAAGACATTAAGGAAGATTTGTATGTCCAACAACCAAATGCAATGATCTGAAAATTAAATCCCCAGTGGAGCTTTTCAGAGGCAAGCAAAGTCTGACCCAGTTTGACCCAGCTGCCTCCAGCTGGCAAGCACATATTTAAACTGAATTAGAGCTGAATTTTGGTCCATACTTTTAAGAAAGCAAAACCAAAATATGATTCTTCTACAATAAAATACTACTTTTTTTTAAAGGAAAGAATAAGGAATTAAATTCTTCATGGTAAATAACAGCACAGTGTAATGAAATTTCTATTTGCCAGTTACAGGGCTAAAAGTTTTTATTAGAATGCATCTGGAAGCTCTGTGTTTAACTCTTTCAGATGGTGAGTGCTGTTCACTTCGTTTAAAACATAAATGTCAGTAGGTAACCTGAAGGCTTGCTGTAAATCAAACCTGCACTGTATAAAAACTGTTATTTGTGTCCTAATGGGTCAAACAGAAGAGGTGCCCTCTCTAAAAGAGCTGGATACCAGATTCCCCTTTCATTGATCGAGGTTTCAACTCTGGGTGCTTGAGTTTATGACAAAAGAGTTCACAACACCACTGGCAGGAAGTCGATAGTTTGATAGATACCCTTTGCAGTTGGCCCTGTCTCTAGCACTTTAACCACGCTTTCACTCTGACAGTTATTACTACTGCAATAAATTCTTCAGTAAAACAAATAGGCTCTCTGAAAACGTATTAGCCCAGGCACACTATTTTACTTAATATAACTGCAAGTCTTAAACAGGTAACTACCATAGTAAATAGGCCAATATACTTAGAAAGAATCATGTGTGTGTGTGTGTGCGTGTATGTGTGCATTTACAGTAAGTTAAATAAAGTTCCCTTCAGATCAGGTTGCACAGTATTTATTGCACCTTCAGGTTATACTTTTAAAATTCACAAAGTAACTGACAGTAGCAGGGGCTTTAAAAATCTGTTTTATAAAATGCTGTAAGAATTCTTGCATGGTTTTCAAAATTGCCTGGATGAGTTTGCAGTCTAAATCCTTATAGTGACCCCTAGACCTTTTGGTACTGTTGAAAAACTGTTCACATTGTACTCATACTCTGCCTTAATTGCTGTTTTTCATCCCGAAATCCCAGTGTTGTTGCCATTTTCTTACAGGATGCTTAATAACAATTGGCAACAGGTTCTGATTGGATCAGGCACAGAGAGTGATGGTTTCCAGAATTCTTCACAGGGGTCCATAGGCAGCAGAAATTCACTCAGTCTCCCTTTCCCTAGGCCATCTGTCTTAGGAGTGTTATTCCCAAAGGAAATCTCCACAGATTTTGAGTTTTGAATTCTCATCAGCTGTATTTCATGTCTCCATCAAAATAGTTTCTAGGAAAATCTGCAAACATTTGTCCATTGCCATGAATAAAAATAGGCAATATGAGAAAGGTGTTATAGTGTTATTGATATTCTATGTTGTTTGGTTTCACCTTTTTTCAATTGCATTCATTAGCAATTTTCATTAGACATGAGGATTAATATAAAAGCTAATTTATTAGCATCTATACCAATTTTTCTCCACTTACCCCACAGTCAGAGAGAAAGTGTCTACATACAGAACCCTTCAGCACTCCTCTCCACATCCAGAGACTTTGTGTCACTTAGGGGAGATGTCTTGAGACATCTATCCTTCAAGATTAAATGCATCCCTTCTGAGTGGCAGTTGCCACAATTGAAGTAAGCATTTACTGCTAAGTGCTCAGCCATGCAGCTAACTGCTCTGTGGCTGTGGCCTCTCAAGGTGTAGGACATTCATGGGGGAACACCAGTAATTTTGTTTTACCCTGCAGGCATGCAGTTTCTGGCTACATTGTGAGGAAATATCGTTGAGTCCATGCTGAGATTGCTGTGCCTGCTGCTCAGAGCTCTCATGAAATGAACTAAAAGGATAAGAGCTCTCTTGACCTTTAAAGTCCACTTATTTGGGGTGATGGATCTCCCAGACATTAACAAAAAAAATAAATCCCAAGCCTTTAGAAAACAAGTGAGGATTGGCTGAATAGAGTGATCAAAATTCCATCTGCTAGAACAAAGAGAAAATCTGTGTTTTAACAAAAGTCGAAGTAGGCTGGCAATTAAAGTTCATTTCCACAACTTTATCACTAAGGGCTCCTAAGAGTCTCCTATTTCTTCCCATTCTATTTCTGCCGCAACCAGAAGTTGTATTCTTTTCATTTCTTTGATCTCCATTCTGATTTTATTTGAAAACCAACCTGTCTTCCTTATTACCAGTTATCAAATCAGCCAAAACATTGGCTTGTGTAAAGTAAGCAGGTAAAATGATGCAGAAAAAAAATGGATTCACTCAAGTTCACATATAATTCCTGGGACAATATTTATGACCAAAAATCAGAGCAAAATGTTATCAGGGGAAAAAAGGAAAAAAGTTAAAAAAACTCTCAGTTTCCAAGGTTTGATCAGGTTGACTAGACAGCATTCTAAAATCAAGGTTAATTTCCCAAATATTGTGTCCTTGTCCCAGAGAGAGTTTTTTATCTTTCCTCCACAACCCACATCTGTTCAAGGAGAAGTAAGATCCACTTTCCATGCAATTAATTCTTTATTCACCAAAGTAGAAGGTTTTTAGCCAGTATACCATCTTGCTACACATCAACAATCATGTGATTATGCTTTCTGAGCTACTGAGGTATTTGCTAGTTTAACCACTTCTGCATCTGCGCCCTGACTCAAACCCTGAATTGGTTTGTGGAAGATTTGAAGGAGCTGTGACTGTTAGCAGTTCCACAAGAACACAACTCCACACTGGTCAAATGTCTTGTTGCTCTTAGAAATTCACAACAAGGGAAAAAAATGATATAGCCTTAAAGGAAAAATAAACAGCAGATTCTTCTTTTAGTGTATTTATCAAACAGATGAAAGTAACATCTGACACAGTGGCATGGAAAGGTTTGCAACACTAAACCATTTCATTTTTCTAACGGCAGCATTTTTAGTTGCTGTATTTTACAGCTGAAAGTTCATTTGAATTTAAAAAGATGGAATTCAGCTCTCTCAGTCTTGGCATAGGATGATACAGGCCTGAACAGAATCACAAAATACTTTGCCCCTTTTATGTTCACGTAAATGACACTATTGTTTCTGATAGCCCATAACACACTGCCGTGGAGGCTCCAGACAGAAAAGGTAGAAAGCACAATGACAAGTCCTGATAAAATTATTAACAGATTGAGCCAGGGAAAACAAAGCAGGAAGGGAACCCATGCTGGGTTGAAACAAAGTCCTATCAGGCAGTGCAGCCCACAGAGGAGTTGACCATTCCAGTAGACACAAGTAGCCTTCAAATCATCAGGGGCCTCCTCCACAATGCCCAGCTCTGAATTAATATGAAGGATAACAGAATGACATGGAGCAGAACCTGGTTACAAAAAAAAGAAAATCTATAGAAGTTATAGACCCCATCACAAAAAAAGAGAAGAGAAGAGAAGAGAAGAGAAGAGAAGAGAAGAGAAGAGAAGAGAAGAGAAGAGAAGAGAAGAGAAGAGAAGAGCAAAAAAAGAAAANGAAGAGAAGAGAAGAGAAGAGAAGAGAAGAGAAGAGAAGAGAAGAGAAGAGAAGAGAAGAGAAGAGAAGAGAAGAGAAGAGAAGAGAAGAGAAGAGAAGAGAAGAGAAGAGAAGAGAAGAGAAGAGAAGAGAAGAGAAGAGAAGAGAAGAGAAGAGAAGAGAAGAGAAGAGAAGAGAAGAGAAGAGAAAAAAAAGAAAAAAAAAAGCCTGGTGGCTCTGAAAAAGAATATTGCCTTGTAAAACACAAGGTCAAGTTCTACAGTAGAGGGTGGGTCTTTTCCACCATCACTGAATGTCAAATCTGGCACAATCAGCGGGAGGCTGAGAAAATCTCTACCATCGTCAATGCAGTATTTAAAAAGAATAAGTTCCTGTGCAGCCTGTGATGCTGTCTTCTGGTGTGAAAAAGGAATCTAGAATAGCATCAAAAACATCTGGTTTATGACAAGTGAAAGAATGCTACCAAAAGAGTTTCTGATTCACCCTCTAACCTTAACTTAAAAAAAAAAATATTCTGATCATTACGAAATGGACAAGGAAGATGAAGAGTAGGGTAAAAAGGCATCCAAGATACTTCCAGTGAATTCTTTCCCACACAGCAGCTGTTTTCAGTATGGGGACTCCAGAGCTTAATGTGATTTCTACATATTTAGTGATCTTCAAAGGATTTCTCTTTCATAAATTTGCCCAGTCGCAGAGTCTGGACATGAGCCAGCAATGTGAGCTTGCAGCCCAGAAAGCCAATTGCATCTTGGGCAGCATCAAAAGAGGAGTGGCCATCAGATCGAGGAATGGGATTCTGCCCCTCTGCTTTGCTCTGTTGAGCCCCAACTCAGGGTGCTGCATCCATCTCTGGGGTCCTCAGCACAGGAAGGACGTGGATCTGTTGGAGAAAGTCCTAAGGAGGCCACCAAGTTCATGAGAGGGACAGAGCACCTCCGGTATGAGGAAAGGCTGAGAGAATTGGGATTGTTCAGCCTCAAGAAGAGTAGGCTTCAGGGTATCCTAATTGTGGCCTTCCAGTACCTAAGTGGTACAAGGAAAAGTGAGAGACTATTTACCAGAGAGTGTGGTGGCAGGACAAGGGGGAATGGCTTCAAACTGAAAGCAAGTAGGTATAGATTAGATATGAGGAAGAAAGTTCTCCACTCTGTGGTTGCTGAGGCACTAGCAGAGGCTGCCCAGAGAAGTCATGGATGCCCCATCCCTGGAAGCATTCAAGGACAGGTTGGGCGGGGCTCTGAACAAGCTGGTCTAGGGAAAGGTTTCCTTGCTCACAGTAGGGGGTTTGGAGCTTAGATGTTCTTTAATGTCCCTTCCAATCCAAGCCATTCTCTGATTCTATGCTTCTATGACATTATGTCAGTCCCAGACACATCCCAGTCCCTCTCCAGTGCACCAGTATGCTCTCCCACACTTCCTTGTCCAGGGAAGAAGGTACTACCTAGCACCCTTGATCACACTAGACAGTGTGGGCAACTGGAATTTTAACTGAAGAGATGTAGCAATGAGGCTTTGCTTCTCCATCAGTAGAAAATGAAGAGTAAGTCTGCAGTAACATTGCCACTGTTTAGCTTTTATATTTAGATACGTGATCTGCCAAGATTTAGACAGAATTTTACTTCTGCATGCAGATGCAAAGTTCCTTGGAAGGATGTACTCTGTATAGGAAGAAAGCGTGAATAGGCATGCCTGCAACTAATCGAAGATCTTGCACCTTAGACTTTCAGCCCTTTTAGACCAAGTCCCTCATTTGTTTTATACATGCATTTTGCAGGAAACCATAGATTCCTGCTGTCTGTGGTAGCTGCTAAGTAATAGTGGAGGAAATTCAGTCAAATCGTATGAATGGATACACTCTGCACATAATGGCCCTGGTTTCTTTAACTGTCCAAAACCAACACTTCATAACACAGAGCAATACTTGGAATCATCCTTCTTTTCATAAGAATTCCTTTGTTTAACATAGGAACTTGAAGCTGTTTCTGATGCATTAATTCTTGAGAACTTATTACATAGATTTAGTATTTTTCCTCATTCAATTCTATTTATTCATTCATGCAGAGTCAAGTTGGAAGAAACCAGGAGGAGAGTTACTAAATAGATTTTCCCCTGTTGCTAATATTTCCCCTTGTTCTTTCACTTGTCATAGCCTGTCCGGCTTGCAAAAGGCCAGTGCTCCAATTCATACGCTTGCCCAGTCTTCCCAGTAGGAGACAAACTTTGCTGTTCACATCAAACATCAGCATATTGATTTTACTTCTGTTTCCATGGAATTTTCTCTATTCAGTCCCATTGCTGCAGAAGATCGGACCTTGGCTCTTTCCCCAGCCACACTGGACACATATTTGCTGACATGTCGTTTCAATTAGACTACCCAAGAGCTGCACAGAAACAGGAAACCACTCTCAACCTCAAACCAACCCAGACACCGGAAACCAGGGGTAGACAGAAGTGAGCTGCAGCTTCATTAACAACAGAGCAGCAAAGAGCAGTACTTGCAGAAGGACAGCAGACGTGGGGAGGTATGCTCTTCTGAAAGTCATTAGTTAAACCCAGGAGTTAAATCCTTACCACTTTGCTGCCCCAGACCCATTTCAACTCACACAGGTAGCGCTAGACATCAGTGGCTAGGGGGTCATCTTCACTGAATTCACGCACAGTAACATGTTTATTGCAATGAATAGACACACAAACCTCTTCAGGTCCTTTTGGCACTGTAGCCAGGCCATTAGGGAGCTCAGCGAGGAAGAAATATAACCAGTCACTGAGAAATATACGGCTGTGGCTAGGCAGCTCTCTAGTAAACTAGAATGTCACATACCTAAGTTAGCTTAAAAGTAGCAAAATCACCACATTACACTGCCTCCTGGTATGTAGATATACTCTGAGAGATGAACAGAAATACTTGGGAGGAAATCTCTGTCATTCTCACATAATCATCTCTAATGGGTTCTTCAATCCAGAAACTAAATTTGGCATGTAATATATACAAAGGTTATTTTTCAAAATAGCCAATTTTCAACCTAAGAAACCACCTCACAGAAAATGTTGCCAAAAATCACTACATTGCTAATTCTTTTGCTGAAGCAATGTTTTTAGGGAATATATATATATATTTATATATATATGTAAATACATTCTAAATGATGTTTCTGTGGACTGCAGATCTGGCAAGATTGTGTTGCAACCTAAAAAGAACAGATGTCAGTGATGATACAAGTAGCAGAGCATGGGAGGCAAGTTTTTAAGCATTACTTAGGAAAAGCAAAAGCTGTATGATGGAAGTAATGTCTTCATTATCAACATCCTTCCACTTGACAGTCTGTGCACTCACTGCAAACTAGGATGATTTACCAAGGCATCAGGAGTGGCACAGTACAGGCAGCCCTGTCTCTGCCTTTAGACTTTGGAAGTCTGGGCCATGATTGCTTTTTTGACTCATAAAGTTATGAATGCTGGTATTTTCTTACTGATAGGTGCTCTTTAATATATAATATAATTTATAACTTCATTAGTATGAAGTATAAGGCATGTATAATAATATATATTATAATTTAGTATAATGCAGCCTTGACACCCAAAGCAGAGGAGGGTGTAGGAATATCCTCTTCTTGACTTAGAGCCATCAGTTCTGTGGCACAGGCTATGCAAGGCACCCCAAAAGGCACTGTCAACTCCCAGAAGCCTTCACCATTCTGCAACAAAGATTACTTTGTCATTAGCAGCCATGGGGAGCTTTATCTGCACAGTAGGACCTGGATCCAGGCCTAATTCCACAGTTTGGATCACAATCCAACAGGTATTAGAGATGAGAGGCCATTCACAAGGACCACATTTTTTTCTGAGATATGTAGTCAGACTGGCATCTAGTGGGATTTTGAAATGTGCCTAGGAGCCTAACTGGATTTCAAATACCTCTTTTTAGCACTGATCAACAGTTTTTAGTGGCTAAAATCTTCCAGGCTGGCACGTGGTTTTGATTTGTAGTCAATCTTCTGCTAGCAGAACAATTCAAATCTAAAGTTTCAGTTCTTGTTTCTCTCTCTACTTGATTTGTTTTTTTATTTGGAAAAAAAAAAAAAAAAAAGGCTGTTTTGCTGTTGGACAGAGCTAGGAGTGGCAGCTGAATGTGGTAAACAGGAGACAAATGCATCAGCTAACAGGGCTTTTTTTAGAAACTTCAAGTATCACTTGAGAGAAGATTTGGCACAACATGTTTTTATACAAGTACCACGTGTTGGATAGTTTGGTGTGATTATGTTCTCAGCAGACATAGAGAGTGACAATACATGCTTTACCTCTCATTTCACTGGGAAGATAGCTCTCCAGATGACATGGCAGCACTGATGTTGTTGATCATCTGACACCCAAATGATAATTTACAGAGACTTTTATTGAGCTGACCTGTGTCACAGAATGACATTAAAGCCTATTGGTTATCACTGTTTCAATGAAGACACTTAGCCTGACACGGGTGTGTCAGGATTATTGAGTTTGGGTAAAAATATTGAGTACTTTGATGCTGGTTCATCTTCACATGTAAATCAGGCAGGAAAGAAAAAGCATAGTCGTAACTAGAAACACAGTTAGACAAGAACTGGATATTTGGTACATATGCAGATAGCATTCATTTGTAGAATATGTACTTCTTCTAAGCCCTTTATTCAATTAAACATCCTTCAATTGCCAAGAGACAGTCTTCATAAGATTCTTATGTTGAGAAATAAAAGCAGTTAAATAGTTTTCTTTTCATTTTATTTTTATTCATAACATTTTAAGTTGTTTTTGATTAGGAAAAAGTTTGTTCACTGGCATTTTTTTTAAGTATCAGTTTGTGTTTGCATCTCTTGATGTGGGATGTTATATTAAATTATTCATTTTTACAGAATGGAAATTAATTATTGTGTATGAAATCCCAAACACATATGGTCACAGTGCTGGTTAGATCTGCCTCCTGCTATGCTTTAGAGATTCAAATTTGGAGGTAGTATGTTATTTTCTGTGCCAAGACCACCTATGGTTTTCAAGATATAAGTATCTGAAAATTAGCATTTTCACACTGAGCACTTGTTCCAGCTTTATTATACATTGACGACTACCATCTTGTAACTACATGTACTAGAAGGGATGTTAGCAATCTATAAATGTAATTTAAGTTCTTCTGAAATTCACTGACTGACTGCATTTTCTACATCTACCTTTAGCACCATCTAACATCAATCTCCTCTTTTGAAATCTCTCAGAATGTCTTTTGACTGATAGCAGTGATTGGCATTAATTAATTTCAAGGGTCAGTTGTGAATGATTGGTTTGTCATGGTCGAGGACTGAATTATATACGATCAGGAGAGCGTGTTGAAATGGTCAGTCAGTCAGTGAAAATCAAAGAACATAAGTTCAGATGGAAAAGAATTCACAGCTCTATTTATGAATGCAGCCAAGCCACTTTACATCTGAAATTAAGGGGTTTTGGTCTCGAATCTACTCTTAAGGAAATAGCCCAATCTCTAACTGCATTTTTTGCATTAAAGTGTATAAAGAAAAAATTCTATTTCTTTCTGCAAAAGTCAAGGAAAGTCCTACTAAAAAGAATCAGAAAATATGTTCTTTATATATATTTATAAAAGAAAATCAGATTAATTTCTGTTATTATATAATAAACTTCTATTTCTTAACTCTTCATTAACGCATCTACATTATATGCTATCGAAAGGAGGAAGATTCCAGGAGAACAAACAAAAAAATAATGATCCCTGTTGTGTTGGGCTATTTTTCACTTTGCACTCCGTTTTGTTTCCCCTGCAGTGTGTTACTAAGGGGAAAGTGAAAAGAAAATAATACTATTAGATGCACAGAGTATGCTTGAGGGAGCAATACCTTTTTCCAAAATAAGGGTCACTCATGATTTTTTGTTAACTTATGTGTTGATAAAGGTTAATCTTGAAAGTATTCTAATCAAACACATCAATGAATGATCATTGCAGGCAGCTTTAATAATAGTGTAGTAAACACTTGAACTCATACATCACTACCTAAGGGAACTTATGGAATAGCCACACTCGGGAATATCTTAGTAGATAAGTATTTAGAAACCTACTGACTACTGATGGCCAAAATGGCAACTCAGTTTACTCACCTTAACATCTGAATTGGTGGTAGTGCAGGTGAACAGGTATAACAATTTTTTTTAATTTTTTTTTTTAATTTATTTTATGTATCTTATGAGCTTTCAAGACAGAAAGATGCAACATTTATCGATCTATATAAGCTCTTGATTCACCATCTGAGACTATCCAGAATTTAGTGCAATGCATTTTAATACATAACGATGATGCCCAGACTATGCACAGGATCAGAAATCAGACTGGGTAGATTTTGCTTCTCTGCAACTCTCTTACGTTCAAAACTTGAATCACATTTCTAAAAAAAATGAAGGCCAAGACAGTGCAAAGAGTCTTGATATTCCAGTGAGTTGGAAGTGTAAATACTTTGCTCTTCTTTTATCATAAAGACGAAGGACAGCAATCCATACACAATAGGCTAAAATTTTTATTTTATAGGATGAAACTAAACCTTTGGGCAGACAATAAGATATAGATGGGCTAGATTAGACTTAGGGCTAGCCATCTCACGTGTTTGGGGGCTTTTAGAGCAGCAGTCCACTGAACTGGAAAGGTCAGTTTAAGTGATTAGAGATTCAACCTTAGTTAAATCTCTAAGTTAAACCTTAGGGATTACCTTAGTAAACTAAAGTATAACAGGTACATGAGGTGAAAGACAGTGTACATGCGCAGCAAGAGCATGCAAATCACAGCTATGGACTGCTCTGTTAAATATATTCCTAGTGCTACTCATGCAAATTAGCACAGTCTGCATCTCTAAGGATTCACTAGCAGCACTGGGAAAAGACTATCTTATGCAAAGAATTTCATCCAAGGCAATACTCTGTTGTCCATGAGCATCCTAGCTTATGAAAGCTTACAGCAAAGAAGAAAAGCCAACATGCACTTTCTACTCAAAAACTAAGAGGCTACTTTGCACTGATATGTGTCACCTTACTGAACTCACAGACAGACCCACTGTACTGGCCAACCGTCCCTGGCAGGAGGCACCACTACTTTTGGCATTGCACTGGGACTGTGTGAAGGTCGTCAACAGCATGTCACAGGATCCAGGGCTCAGCCTTGTCTTTGCAGATTCAAGGAACATTTCACAGTGGCAGCAAGAGATGCAGCTCTGAGAAACAGGGAACCTGTGTGTGAAAAACATGCACATCAGAAAGCAGCACCACTTCTGCCTTCTCTGTAGTCAACACAAGTAACTTGTCAGGTAATTATTCTCAATAGTTCCCCAGAACTATCAATCAAAAGCATTCCAGAGCAACAGATCCTAAATATAAACTAAAAAGCTTGGCTCTAGCAAAGTCACTTTCAAAACTTTGGCTACAAAAGGGCTTGGAGCCAAGATTATATATGACCATTTTCATGATCATGCAAGGTATGACTTTGGATCTACTGAGGTAAGGTGATGTTTCATGAACTGAGCTCATCAGGACTAGTCGTCCTGATCTTGTTCAGGTTTTATGTTATCAGTGTTTTCTTTTCAGTCATGGATGACAGATTCAAGAGAGTTCTAACATAAAAATCTCACTAATCTTTACTTAAAGGGGTTTCTTTTGTTTGTTTAATAGCAATTGCAGCCATATCATTGCTAAGAAAACTCTGATAATATGTTATAAATGCAATCTCCAGGCTAAAACTGCATAAGAAGAACACAAAATAGTTTTCTAGTACATTTTGTTGACTGTAACACAGTTCTATGAGTTGGGATCTTTAGACGATAGTAATGTCACCATTAACTTGCCACAGAAATGAGAATAGTCCAGTGAGGTGCAAAATTTCACAACATTTCACTCTCAAGAAGCCATAAGAATGGGGCCTATGACAGTGAGTGGCACCTCAGTGTTCTCGAGAATGTCATGGTACACATCTAGCATTGTTTGTAATAAAAAATTGTAAGTATGATAAATGCCAGCTCTTCCCATCTGCTTCTCAAATCGAAACAGATCCAATTTCTTAAAGGTGTTGAGCCAAAAGTGGACCTTCTGTATTTGTAAACTAAACTGGATATAGATTGTTTTCTTTTTATTGTTACAGTTATAAATTATATCCTTTTTAGTTTTAAAAAAATAGGGACCACTGTCATCATAATAGTGTCATAACACAGGTGCATTTCATAACACAGGTACATCTTTTTCATTAACAACAAAGCTGGAAATGGGTGTTATTTATTAATCCAATAGCACCTAAAGTTCCAGCCATGCTAAGTTCTCAAACAGACTAGGATCTGCACAAATATAGTACTTCCAATCTGTGTATGGAAACCATGCCATCAATAATCCCACACATTTAGAATATTCAGTAAATATCAAACGTCTGTTAAAGTATCAAAGATGGACAGCAATGCTAACAAATATGGAATGAAGAGAAAATCAGGATTGCAAATCATCATGGACATCAGTGATACACCAGGTGAAGAAAAGTTAAAAAAACTAAGCAGTGCTTTGTCCACAGTAAAGTTCATAGAAAAAACAGTCTTCCCTTCAAATAAGTTGGGATATCATTTATATCAGGCAATTTTATTCTTATATACATTCTAAAATATTTAAAACTTGTCAGACCCCCACCTGGAACACTGCACTCAGCTTGGGAGTTCTCAGCTCAAGAATGAGGAGGACCTGTTACAGCGGGTCAAGAGGAGGGCAATAAGGTGATCAGAGAGATGAAGCACCTCTCCTACAGAGCCAGGCTGAGAGAGCTGCGGTTTTTCAGTGTGGAGAAAAGAAGGCTTTGGGCAGATCTCATTGTGGCCTTCCAGTACCCTAAGAAGGCTTAAAAGAAGGAGGCAGAGGGAATTTTAATTCAGGCTGACAGCGACAGGACGAGGGGCAATAGTTTTGAACTGAAAGAGGGCAGGTTTAGATTAGATATTAGCAAAAAACTTCTTTACTCCGAGGGTGATGCGGCACTGGAACAGGTTGCCCAGAGGAGCTGTGGATGCCACATCCCTGGAAGAGTTCAAGGCCAGGCTAAATGGGGCCTGAGCAACCTGATCCAGTGAATGGCAGCCCTGCCCATGGCAGGAGTTTTTGAACTAGGTAATCTTTAAAATCCCTTTCAACAGAAATCATTCCATTATTCTATGACTCCGCTAAGCAGTATGAGAAACCATGGTGATGGACACATTAAAAATACCTGAGACAAGGAGAGAGAAATAGGCTGATAGAAAAGTAACAAGGTCACATGGCATCAATCCATAGGTGATGTGTTTTGGGTGACAGCTGGTACCTGGAAGCATGCAATATATTGTAAGGCATTTTTTTTCAGGAAAGTTGGTGTATTTCCAAACATTGGTGAAAAACAGAAACACCAAGAATGGATCAACCTCCCACAGTTCACATCTGATCCATTGAGAGTAGGATTAAATGTGATTGCCATGAATACTCCTCTATTACCATGTAAACTAATGGCAATATATATAAACAAAAGCAGCTGTATGTCAGTCATTTAATCAGGTGACACAACTTATCAGTTTAGTATGTACATAAGGACAGAAGTTTACCAAGGAGAGTGCAATTTCTGATAGGATAGGTGTATCTCTGATCTTTTTTTTCTTTTTGTTGCTTTTCTCAAGAGAAAGTAACCCAGCTTTAGAGACTCGCAATATTAGTGAGGCACTTTAACAAAACAGCAAGCTCTGCAGGAAGAATGATCAGGCATTAGGTAGTGATCAAACTAATGATCAGGCAATGTAGGTAAGTGGAGAACTATCAGTATACAGCTGACACGAGAGTTGCAAAGAGCTTACCCATCCACTTTCACCCTATTTATTTAAAAAACTCTAACAGAGACAGTGCAGACCAGTGCTACCATATCAGTAAACTTAGGGGGTGACAGCCCATGTTGAAAAGTGAAATAACCTACAATTTGCTCTGTTAGTATTTTGTCAGCCAAATAGAGAGCAGAGTGTGCAGGGAGTTTCTAATTCCAATACCAGCAGGTTATGGCTACCAATCAGGCAGGAAAAGACAAGGGTTGAGAGTCTACCTGCATTTACCCAGACTGCCACACTCCCAGGACAGAGGAATATGAACTAGTAACAGAAGTTATTTGCCTGGACTTTTCTCCTTCACTGTATTCTTAGAGTATCTTATTCAAAACATCTTATTGTGATGTTTTGAATAATCTGTTAACTATCAAGTTCACAAAAATTAGGATTTCTCCTCAAATACACAGTATACTGCTGTCAGACCCTTAACACAGTTTTTCTATGAATTTTAATTTCGACTGCATATATTAACAGATACCAACAATAACTAAGCTGCATGGGTGCATCCTACATACCCACAATGCCAATACAACTCAGGAAAGGTTTCGTGGTTACAGTCCGTCAGTGCTATTGCTGGGAGTCAATACAGTCATGTGGATGTTAAATTGTGTTGAATTTCTTGTTGAAAGTTGTTTCTCATAATAGAAATACATAACAATGTCTGGGTATTTAACCAAGAATGGATCTTAGTTCTAGCTATGTTGGTTCCCTGCCTTCTCAAAACCGCCAACATTTTAAAG
Source organism: Dasyornis broadbenti (assembly GCA_013397935.1). NCBI lineage: Eukaryota > Metazoa > Chordata > Aves > Passeriformes > Dasyornithidae > Dasyornis > Dasyornis broadbenti. The sequence goes on along the minus strand of VZRN01002763.1, from coordinate 981,672 downwards.
TTCTGTAAGGAAAAGAAAAGAAAAATTGAAGAAGCAATGCAAGATTTTAATGGATTATTTTAAGCCTTTAATGAGAATGAGGGTACATCTTGGACACAGGTCATAAAACTGGCTCAAGACAGACAACAATGCATAATGACTGTGCAAAGGAATCCCCATTATCAACCTAATAGTCAGGAAAAGATAGATTAGGATGGCACAGTGTTCCCATGTGGCCTCTTGGGGATCATTTCTTAAATGAGTTCTTAACACGCAATGCTGTAAAAAGATGATTTGTTGAGACTTGAGGACGATTTCTTTCCCAGATATTTCAATGGTTTTAGCATGGCTGATGACATATTTCCTCCTTAGGTTGTGTGCCCAGAAAAAAAGACAGAAATACATTAAATGACATAAAAGCACATTTTAACAAACTGAGCATCTTAAGCTGTATTCATCTGGATTCATATACTGCAGGGCAAAAATAGATATTGCTTTAAAGTTTTGATAGACACAAGGAGAAGTGCTGAATACAGATATTCCCTACATTTTTTCCTAGGTCCACTGAACATAAAAAAATCAGAATCAGAAAACTCTTCTGTGACATCGTGGCTGGAGCAAGTCTCCATTAATCCCAATGGCTGTCAATAATCACTTGAAAATTCTTGGTGCATTTTGTCCCATTTAAGACATCAGTGTTTTATATGGACAGCTGTTGACATGGGCACCACAGAAGGGGATCAACGTATGATGTTAAGTTACAGATTCCATTGGAAAGAATTATCCATGTATTTTAAGAAAGAAATACATGTCCATTCCTGTCCATTCTGGGGAGGTATCTGCCAGAAGAGCACCAAAGACAGCCCATCATATCTAACTCTCTGAGGACTTTTCATGAAAGATTAAGGAAAATATAATGACATCAACTTTGTGCCACCTTTCATGAAGCAGGGTGACATAGAAGGACAACAAATTGCTTCCCACGTATTCATGTGAATTAGCAAAGAACAAAAACAATAATAATAAAAAAGTTGATTTGTATTCATTCCGTCATGAAAAGGCTAATAATTACCTGGCCCAGAGTTGGCACAGAGAATGAAAATATTTAGTAGAAATCAGGCTTATGCAATCATGCTGCTTATTTACCATTTAATTCTCCTCCTCATAACAACTTTGAGTCTACTCACCCATTTCTTTGTCCATATCACCCACTGGCCTTGAGCCTTCAGTGATGAATTTTTTTCCCATTCTGACATACTTGTTGCATCCCAGTTCAGTTAATTAGATTTCATAAGTACTTTGAAAATCAGCACCTGAACAGTGGAGAAAGGCCATTTCAATTCTCCATGGAGAAATTTCCTCCTGTAGTTTGGCACTAGGTCAATAAAGATCAGTAGCAAACCAAAGAAGTGGGACAGGAATCTTATGAGATCTAGAGCTACTGCTGCAGGAGGTATTACAGGAGGCCCAAAAGGAATCTGAAGTTTTTGCAGTGAGTAAAGCAGATGACACAGCACATACATCTGTATAACTAGAATGCTTTTCTGGTTTTAAATACTATGAGGGGTCCTTTATGCACATATGTAAGCATATGGAGAGACTTCCAAAACTTTCTTCCATGTATACAGTAACATGAAACCCATATGGCTTGTCACTTGGCTGAACCGGGATGCATTTTGCAGAGGGCCAGAATTTGGTGTGAGCTATATGATGCTCTGAGTCAAAGTCAACTAATGTCGATGGGGCCCCATCTGCTGCTTTCAGCAGACTTTGGATCAGGCTCATTGCATACTGATAAAGATCAAGCAGAAGGGGGCCTTGAATTCTCATTCTGATTTATGCTGAGCAATTGAATACAAATATAAAGACAATATAAATAACTTCGGAAAGGTCACTTGGCTAGTCAGCCTAGGAAATAAATTTAGAAGTCTTAGGTAAATGCTTAAACTACCAGAGAAAACACTTTTTGAAGGCATCAAACAACTGTTTTACCATTATGGGGTTTTTTTTAAGAATTACAGGCATCATTCAAAATCTACATTTTTTTGCATTCCTAATGTAATAAACAATCAATAGGGCTTTTCAGCTCTTTTCTTATGGCCTCAACCTTCTATTGATCTCAGCTCAAAGTCCTCACTTCAGTGAAGTCTCATATATATAAGGACAGACAGACTCAGCCTTAATGAGTTCCTGTATCAGCTTTGTCTATGATATATTCAAGATTATATATAGATCTGGAAATAGCATCTGACAGCTGGGTGCCGCTGCACAAGAGTGGATGGAGACAACACTCAGCCAACCAGTGTGACCCACTAAATACCCTTCGGCAGTAACATATGAACCCATCTGTTAAGTAGTCCAAGAAATGGGGTGCCAACGTCTGGATTTCATTTCCAGAGGGAAGAGAGAGGAATATAAATATATGTCCATTTCCTTTCTGGTTTGACTAGCTGTCTCGCAAGAGTCACAAGATTTTCTCCAACCTGAACTGTTCATTCAGTTCATACTTGCATATCTTTGAAGATGATCTGTTCCCATCTATTATACCCAAATCCTACATATGTACACGGGAAAATTAAGTCAATTTTATACTTCCTGACCTGACATGAAACAAGCTTTGGGGGATACCATTCTCAGGGTCCTTAATGGTTTAGATACCACGGGTTGTATGTGAAGACACTCAAAGACAGGAATAGCTGTACTTGCACCAAGTATGTCACGGCACCAAGGACATGACATAAGCTGCAAAAGCATCAAAACTTTCCTCCAGGATGTGTTAAGGAGAAGAGCCAGAAGCATGATAACAGCCTGGGGTCCTGCTGAGGTAATTTAGCTTACCAAAAATGTTGTACTGAGATTGCAGAATATCTAGTCTAAGTATTGATTAGGTCACTTATGTTGATAATACACCATTGAGAAGCTGTGATCATCACCAAATTCACAGTTGAAAGTGATACTGGCAGACAGCAGAGATCTTAAACCAGAGTAATCCAAATTTTCCAGTTTCTATTCCTGTGGTCCAACTATTAGGCAGTCACTCACATCCTTGAGTTTACAATATTAAATTCTCTACACTGCTCACCACAGTGAATTCCAAGCATCTATTCCCTAGTACCATCAGAATTATAGTTTACTGATCCATTCCCTCAACAGGAAAATATGTTTGAAGTGCAAGTCCCCAGTCTTGCCCACAAATTTAATTTTAATCATATGGCATTCCCATTAAGGAAATGGCACTTTCAAGGTTAAAGATAAGAACTTGATTGTTTACAAGGTTTCCTTTTGACTTTGCAGCTAATACATACCTACTGAGTCTAAAAGCCAGGCAATCATTCCTACTATTTCACCTACGTGGAGGCTGTTGATACAATACATTAAATTATTAATTACTCTTGGGCAATATAAAAGGAAGTTATGTAGGTTTCTTACTACATCAAAGTAATTTCAACTTAAACTACCTTCTTGGGCACCTGGGCACAATTGTCTATGAGGAGTTGTGTAGGTCTGTCTTTCAAGACAGGACTCTCTTGTTCAGGTTTTGGGATTCCCATTGTGCGCTGTAGAGAGGAGCACTGCTTTTTCTTATGTGCATTTTCTATGCCATGCACAGAAAGGTCACAGCACATCCAAGACCAGTGGGAAAGGGAAGAGTGACGGAAAGATGAGAGAAATGGCCACAGGAACCTGGTGTTTTATTTGCACAGTCCTTTAAGAAATAATATTTTTCTTTAAAGAAAAGGTGGAAGTATCAAGAGCTGCAAAGAAAGAGGAAATAGTGTTTGAGATCATATGAAAGCAGTAGGGAGGACAGAGGTGCTGTTTGTGGCTGGTCAGGAAATGGAAGGAATCCAAGATTCCTTCCCAAGGAAGGGAAGGATTCCTCCCAGGATTAGTCAGGACCCAGCCTTTATTGCTGCTTTATATTATTTAATTAAAAGGGATAGAGAAACACAGAAAGAAGTCTACAGTTTAAAGAGGTTTTCAGTTCACCAGACTCACTGGCCTATTTCAAGGCAAAGAAAAGGTTGCAGAATCATTTTATACCCTTTTAATTGCATTCCCTTTTAATTGTCTGTGATGGATGTAAAAACAACATTATGCCAGCTGTGAAGAGTGACTGCCACAATACTTTGGGCTGCTATGCTTCATCCTATCTACAAACCCATATAACCCAACTGCCCGAGTCTTTTTAAAACACTATTTCACATTTGTGGAAAGGAAGGTAGAAAAAATTATCCAGCTCCCTCAGGGAATACAGACCCTTCTGCTTTGACTTATAGAAATATCTTTGTTAACATAACTGATTATTCATACATCATACCACTTAGAAAATGTGAACATTTACCTCCTTAAGAGCCCTGTGATACAGGCTGTGTTGAGTTAAGTTCAGCATCCCCATAAGTACATTTATGCATGATGAGCTTGATCATTTCCCACTATCTCTCAAGTAGGAAAATACAGAAAAAGTGACAGAGAGCACTGGAAGGAAAGTTGCAGCCAAACTAGGACAAAAGCACAAGTAATCACTCTCCTTTCTCTCTTTACAGTGAGCTTTTTTTGATCATTCCTGCTTTGTTAGAGCAATATTAAAGGTTTAATTCCATAACCCTGGCTCACACAAGAAGACCTTTTGCAAGCAGAAATACCCCATGAGTTTAGTGAAATTAGTGCTGCTATATAATGGGATTTTTAAAAAGGACCCAGGTGGAAGCCACTGGTACTGAAATTGGTCTAGTACCTCTGAAGAAAAGTTTTTGTACCGTTTTCCTTGTTACTGAAAGCCACCCATGAAATTAAGATATGATTAATTGGAACTCACAGCAATGTTGAAGGTTATAAGCTCTGCATCATATCGTCATGTCCACTTTAAATTCAACAGATAAAAAACATTACACCTTGATCATTATTTACAGCAGACAATCACCATTTTCCACACAACCAAAAACTTCTGCATTTCTTTTTAGGGCCACACTGCAGCACAGCTGGGACAGGGAACCTCAGGAACATTTCAGAGTGCACATTTCAGTAAAAACACCCTGCTTCTGTAAATGACGGGTCCTCATTTTCTCCTGCTAGATGTGCAGGCATGCCTCACTAACAATTACTGAGGGTCATAGGCAAACAATTTCTACACCTACTGTACATAATAATTGTCATGAGAAATTATCTTCACAGCCTTCTAAGCTTCCGTTTGCAAACAATGATCTATATGATAATAATATCTCTATAGCTTACAATGCATACACATTAGCCTCCTGTATACACAGCACAACTTTCCATAGAGAAGTCCACATTGATCATCAAAACTTTATTCCATACTTCATAGCTGGGAATAAAATGCTTGGCATGTTTTTATCAGCAAAATACTCATTTTCAGTGCCTCTGGCTGCACATTATTCTTGACTAAATGGACATGCTACTAACCTCCTACATTCCAACATATGGCTTTCTTGCGTGCTTCAGAAAAAGAAATTAAGCAGCCATAAGCATTAATAGTCTCTATTGTGTTAAATGAAGATTTTCTAGTATTATATCTCATAATATGGTTGCTTCAAAAGGTACCTCTTTAAAAACCAGAATATATTTACATTCAAAATTAAACAATTTTTTTCTCCCCATTTCTCATAAGCCTGTAATATGGCAGACGTGCACCTGATCGTGCTGTTTCCCACACAGCAAAGCATGTTTGTGTGCTGTCAAGTGGTAATGCATTTTATGTCTGTGATACCTGCTCTGCCAAGTTGCCTCTCTTTCTCTATGCATGCTGCGAGAAAATTTTTTATGAGATATTTGCCATTAACAACATTTTCATACATGCATGCTATTCATAAGAGGAAAAGAAATCGTTTTACTTTGGATTAAGCTCAGTTTTAAATAACAAACTGCATTATTAAACCTACCCCCTTCCTGAGGCAGAGGCACATGTCGGTGTGCATACACATAGGTACACACACCCTCAGAGAGCAGAGCACTGCATTTTCCTCTGAGTATCATGTGTCCCCTGTAGCCCTTTAATGCTTAAGGCTAAAATGCTAAAACACTAAAAACAGGTGTACCTTGACCCTCTGAAGATCTGATAAGATCTGACTGGATCAAAGGCCAAGGTCACTTGAGTCATGAGATTGGCTGAGTGATATTATTTTTGTCATGGTTCCAAACTGTTGAGAGGTAGGACTCTGATTCTGGCACATGAGAATCAAATGATATGATAGTCTAGTTATTAAATATGACAGATAGAAAAAGCTGTATGTTGCACAGCTACTCTGTGATTAGTAGCCTATATTTTACAATGTCACTGCTCTGAATGCTGTAATACTTCCAAGACTCTTTCAAGAACTAAGGCTTTTGAATTTAAAAAGAAACAATAAAAGAAGGTAGAGATGAAATCTGGTAACAGCTCCGTAAGATTTCACAGCTTATTTTCCCAAACAGCATTCTATTTCAATAATTCAACTGTAAAACTAGTTCTCTACCATCATTTTTACCTTAGGAGCAACTTTAAATCTTCTATTTTATTTTATTTTAATCAGACAGATGAATAAACTTCTATTGAACATTAGAGGAAAGCAAAACAAGAAAAGTTAGCTCTAGCTTCTCATTTTCATGTTATGCTTGCAAATAGACGTAGAATTTTAAATCCAGCTCTATTCCCCTACAGGTAACCTATCTTAAGAATTAGGGAGGAACCCCAGCAACAATAAAAATGCCCATCTCACTCATGTATCTCAAACACTATCTTTTTAAGGTAATCAAAAGTAGAGTAGTTTGATGTTTAGCATGGCATATCTATAACTTACACGTCCTATCAGTTCATTCATCTGTAAACTAGATATACTTTTCTCTCTCCCTGATGCCTTGCAAATGCTTTTAAAGGGCTTTGAGATCCACTGATGAAAGACATTTTAATAGCATGCAGTATCACTGACATGGGCGTCTGGAGTCCCTACTTGCATTTTGAAAATGCAGCCTTTTGTCTTTAGAAGGTGGCCTAAAACCCTAATTAAATTGGAAGATTTTTGTGGGCTGAGGGACTGTGCAGTATTAGATAAGTTAGCAACAAACCCAACAAGTAGTCCAGGGGGAAAAAAATAAAACGCAATCAGGTAATCTTACAATCAGCAGATAAAAGCTAAATAGAAACATATTACATAGCCTGTAACTATAATAGGCTAACACTGCATTATTTCCAAGACATAACTACTGCACACAATCAGGAAGAGAGCAAAGAACCACAAAACACTCAGTGAAAACGAGATGGGAAGGGAGAACTTGCATTGAAAACTTGCGATTTTCTGTTGTTTCTTCTCCAAGAATGGAGGCTTGCTTGATATAGACAATAAAAATGATGATATTAAGGCATGCCTGAACAGGCAACAGTTGCTACTGTGCTTCAGACCAGAGCTGGAAGGAACGACTGTTTCTGTTTTGAGTAGAAGTGGGCCTCCGCTCTCTAAGAATGTATGCACAATGTATAATAGATACCTGTCTGATATAATTAATTATATTTTTCCTAAATTTAACATTGCCTGAAGGGTAAAATCATTTTGCTTGGTGAAATCCCTCATGCCACACAAAGTCTGTGCACAAGTCAGATTTAATTGCTGTGATAAAACCACAAGAAAGACCAGGTTTGCATTAAATCTATAACCACATCTAGTGAAGAACAGCTTTAATCACCTTTGAAATGGTGACCACAAGATAATTAAAGGGAGAGTGTTCTCATTAGTAATTATCCAGGAATATCAAATCTCAGTTTATCTTGAAGTCCAATTTAAAATGACTTGGCATGGTTTTAATTTTTTCCTCTATTTCTGAGGTTATGAATCTCCTAGAATTTCTTCTGTGAGGGTGGGAAAAAAATCGTTTGCCCTGTGGAATTCCACAATCCACTGTCATGTTTCCTTTCCTGTGTCTGTGCTAGTCAGAGTACCAGGTAAAAGCAGTGACTTCTCATTGATACCTTTGCCATCTTCACATTCAGGACAAACTGCAAACTGAAGTTTTTCATTCCCACTAAAGACAGCATTACTTGTGTTGCTAGGAGATGATGTATCTCCTTGCTCCTATCACTTGAAACCTCTTTGGTTTAGTTTCTCTGCTCCTGGTAACAAATACTTGATCTCTTGCACGTGTGCTTCCAGTGGAAAAGGGAAGCAGAATCTCACTTGAATCTGAGCAATAACTTGCTTTAATTTACACATGTAAATCAGCCTTGAATCTGAGTTTTTCAAAGAACAGCACAGAGAGCAAATTCTTCTGCTTCTCACGTTGTTTCTTCTGTTTGACCTGTTTAACAAATCTCACCACATCTCATTAGGCTCAGCCTTTACTTCACTGTAAATAAAATTAATTTAGAAGACTTTATTTAAGAACATCAGATAGTGCTAAAAGCACAACATGGTATATGTAGTAGGGTAAATGATTCTTTTACAGGAACTTATTTCCCTCTGCATACTTTCTCTGTTTTCCTCCTCCTTTCCTCTTTACACACCTTAGCAAATATGCCAGGAGGAGAGATTCTGGTCTGAACTGCTGCCTATGAAATTTCAGACAGCTTGATTTTTGGCTTGGCAAAGTTTGGTAAGGGTCGCTTTCAATATTAGGCTTATAATGAAAGGATTGTTGTAACCTTATCTACGTTATGTGGAAGAGATCAACATCATTCAATCATTAAAAAAAAAAAAAAGAAAAGAAAAAGAAAGCAGAAGGCTTCTTTTCTTTCTTTAAATGTAATTTAGTTTTCCTTTCCCCGTTTCCCAAGTTTCATTGTGGGTTCACTGAGCTACTCTCCCCTTCAGGCAGAAATGGAAACCAGAGGAGTTGCATTCCTTCAGTCTGTTTCTGACAGCGAGTGTGGCTGCATCAAACTTAGCAGCTAAAACCTTACCCTGCACTCTGTAGTGCAGCTGTGCAGAACTTGGCTGTTTCAGATCACAGTGCTTTTATAAAGACTTTCACAAAGATTTCACTTGGCTTGCTGCTGCTGAATTGCACTTTGAGACAGGCAAACACCACAAAAATAAGGAAAAAAAAGGTATCAAAACACTCAGTGAAAAACTTTGCATTTCATCTGGTCCTGGTGTTGAAATTGCATGGTGCTATGAAGTTCGAAAGATACAGAGGAATAAAAGAATTTTTTGAACCTTGGCCCAGGTTTGCTTTGAAACATTCACAAACCATAGCAAAACTTTCAACCGATGTAAAGTGAGATTCAAGTTTCTAATGAAACCAGGCCATTTTGCATGGATTCACGTTTCATAATGCAGGTCTCTTACAGCTGTACTCTCAAAGGAACCTATTCCTATCTCAAGATGGGATTTACATACTGTATGTAACTCCCCACATGTCCCGGCAAGATTATTACTTTCTTATATAGCCGTAAATCCTAGAGCTTTATGTTATGTCAAGGGAATGGATAATCCGCTCACTAAGGGCCAAATCCTACCCCTTGAACAGGCATGTCAAGGCCCAAGAGGTAAAAGAAACCCTATTCTTTGAGGAGGTAGATTAGCAAGGCACGCCCTCCTCAGTGGCACAGGAGAGGCTCAGTTCACACTGGTGTGCCAGGGTCCCTGAGTAAGGACACGGTCAACGCCAATAGCCACACACAGAGCAGCACAGCAACAGCAGCCCTGCACCAAACTCATCAGGCACTCGTCAGGTCATGTCAATCAGGTCCTGACACATGTTATTCTTTTCCCTGGAAGCATCCCTGAAACTTAAATTCAGAGACTATTGGCCAATTAACATGAGAAATGTCAAACTGTGGAGAGGATAAACAGCATCAGGTTCTGGACTCAAGTGCTACTGTCTTGCACTGAGGGGGGATGGGGGTTTTTGAGTGAAAGCAGAATAAAAATTTATAACTGTGCACTCTATTTTATTTTAAGGAAACCAGAGTGTTTTTTTCAGAACCTGAGTATTCTTCATTGCAATTTTTCTAGCAGCAACAGACAACCCAAAGAACTAAATTCTCTCTGTACTTTTTCAGTTCTCTGTATACATACCACCAGCACTCCCTATCATCTACCTGTTTGATTTCCATATTTTTAGGTCCCTCCTGCCCCGACCACCCTTCAGTGCCCTGAAGTGCACGTATATGCATGGTGTGATGTATTGATACACCAGCAAAAAGAGGGACTACAGAATTGCTGCAATTCCTAAGGAGTGTCACTCTGGGAAGTGCAATCAGCCAGGAAAAATGCCCTGTTCCAAAGACCAAGAACAAACAAAACTGTCCCTTCTCAGCAGCAGCCATCACAAAATGATAGCTTGTTTGTGCTGTGCCTAAGCACTGCCCACATCAGGCAAGCACCAGAGAGCAGGACATCGCCTTGCCCAGAGCTGATGTCTAACACTGAACCCAGCTTCCTTCCTTTCCCCTTCTCCCTGCCAAGCCAGGGCCCTTCCAACACACCCCTTTATGTTATGCAGCAGTGGTTTGTATAGGAAGCAATTAGCTCCCCACAGCTGGTCTAATTCCTACAGGATGGGGAGACAACTGTAGTGCCTTTTCTAGCCATCTTAAGGATTAACTCCTTTTTCCCCAGTGTCTCAAGAGGGTGTGCACACTCTTGTGAGTTAAGAGTAAGGCTCTGAACACATTTTACAACTGACTTCCAGCAGCAGTTCCACATCTGAAGGGCTATCTGTCTTTAAACAAAACATATTATCAGAAACAGAGAATATTAACAGATTAAAAACAAAGTTCTGTGTTTAGGCTTATTTTTATAGGTCTGCTTCAAGCAAATGTAATCATGTCCTGTAGAGTTAAACCAAAAGCATAGGAAAGGAAGTCCACATTGTAAAATCTTATTTCTTTCATGCAAGTGATTAATGTATAATTGAATGATAATATTGCAAATAATAATAATAATACATGGCACTTATACAGCACCTGCCATCTGAAGATCTCAGCACTTTTCAAACAGCTACAAAAACCTCACACATGCTAACAACATGGCTTATGATCTTTCCTGCCTAACCTTTCAAAACTTTACTTGCCATATGAGCGTGTTAAAACCAGGAAATGAATATGCCTGTGACTTCACAGAATTGGACATGGGTTTAGGTCTAAATCTGGTGCAAATATGTGCCCACCCTAAGTGAATATGACCCCAGCATGGCTATAGTTAGGATATTATTGGAGTGAGGTAGATATGTGTGCATACATGCTTAATTACTCTCTGAGTTTTCATTCATTTAGGGAGTGTCTTGGTTCAAGGAAAGGGCAAAAACTTGGTACAAGGAAAGCAAAAAAACTTGTACTGCCAGAAGTCATGCTTCCTGAGACACACACACACACGTCTTATGCTGCCTGAGACACACACACATGCAAAAAAGTTTGGCCAGGTTAGACAGAAGATTCATTAATGTGCCCTTGATGCAGTCTCTACCACAGGTGTTCACATAAAGCCCAGCCAGATGTAAAATCTAGATCAGAAGTTAAATTTCCTCCTGCAGGTATGCTGGCAAAGGCACTTGGTGCAAAGCCCCACACATGTACACCTGACTGGTGACTGTGACGAGTTGTAGGTGAATGATGAAGCTACATAAAACAAAGATTAACAGATTCAACCCATGTGCTTGGCAGATATATTAAAGTGTGCAGATTGTCATTATGTGCAGGGTTTGGAAAATGTAACAGTAATTCTTGTCGAGAGGAATCAAGAATTAAATGGGCCAGACCCTGGTGCCCAGCTTGTCATATGGCCTTAAGAACATGCACTGACTGAAAAGGGAAGGTGGTGGCTTATAGATATGGCACCATCTTAGGAACATGAGGTGTTGGGATCTCTCTGCAGTATGGCCAGTGATCACCTCTGTCACCTCAGTTAAATATGTTCTCTCCATATTTCTGCGTTCTTTCCACTTCAGAGTAAATCGTCATTATAAAAAACAAGAAGTATTTTTAAGGTGATATTTAGTTCCATTAAGAGGCAGTTTCTAATAATCTAGTGATCTGTGTGATACAAGGAGACCCGGGTACATAAGCACAACAACTCTCCATTAATCTCATTCTTGGCAAAGCCAAGTAGTATTGATTGGGTATCAGACCACATGAGGCATCACAAAACTACTCTAATTTTAATATACCTTAATTTCAATAATGTGATGTACTACTGAGCACAGTAACCCATTAATTGAAGCTTTTTGTTTTCAGATATATGTATCTACCTCAATACAAAATTATTTTAAAAATAAGAGAGAACATATTTTTCCTTCCTTCCTTCCTTCCTTCCTTCCTTCCTTCCTTCCATCCTTC
>VZRN01002763.1:872420-966545 GCA_013397935.1 Dasyornis broadbenti | reverse complement strand
AAAAAAAAAAAACTTAAAAAAAAAATTAAAACAACCTGAAAACAAACAAACAAACAAAAACCACCCCAGGTTCCTCAGACAAATCTATATCTTAATTACCCTTTACTTCTCTCTAGATCTTGCATGTACCAAATCATGAAAAATTTTGATTTACAGCTCAGGACATCATAGATAAAAACAATCATTACAGCATATGAACCAACACAAAATCTTCATCAGCTTAAGTTAGTCCAAATGGTCCAGTGAGGAAACAAACTATTAACTAATTCACTGTGTGAGCAGCCTGCTGGTCATTAGCAGCTCTACAGAAAGAGACATCAGCTTAACTAAAACAGTATTGTTGAAGTAAAAAAAAAACAAAAACAAAAAAAAAAAACAAAACCACAATTATGACATTCAATTATTCTATTAAGTGAAATTAACTATTCTTCTTGTTCTTTGAAAAGAGCAAGATAAAGCACAAGATCCAAATAATTAGGTCAGCAGCAATGAATTCTGAAGAAAAGCTGTCTAGACTTCTATTTTCGTTTTCAAATTTGAGTGGTTGGGTTTTGTGTGCTTGTGTGCATTTGCTGCTTTGAATTCTCAGGGTGGTCACGTTAATAAGTTTGCCCCAGCAGGCAGAGTGAAGCCCGGATCAAGGTGTGGCATTCCCGCTTTGATGTCGGCTGTCACGCTCAGCTGCCTCTCGATCTCCTTGGCTGCCATCAAGTCTGTTGTTGTGGGAGACCAGGTAAGCCAGGGCTGTTCTGCTGCCTGGCACAACTCAAAGGAGGGTCAGTTCGGGTATCCTGTGAGGGGTTATGGTCCTCATAAGATAAATATACAAGGAGAGCATAACTTGTAACAAACTTTTTTCAAAAAAGGCATTGATTTTTGCTGGGCTTTTAGCAGAGGCCACAGAATGTCAGAGCAACAGCAATTACTGAGGTCTGTTTGCAAAAGGTCCTGCAAAGGGAAGCTATACAGAGGAATGGCAATGGTGGACCAAGATAAACAGTGAGTTGGCAGGTATTTAGAGAGCTAGAAGCATGGTTCACAAAAAACTTATAGAAGAAAGGTGTGTGAGAGGGTGAAGAGTGGAACAAGGCTTTCTTCAACTGCAAATTTGCTGGACATTCCAGAAGCAAAACACTTTAAAAGCAATATTTTCCCACCTTTTCTGTTCCAACAAACACTAGTAACTAATAGCAACTGTCTGCAAAGCAAGATGCAAAACTGAATGAGCAGTTTAGAAGGAAGAATGCAATACTAGCCTTTCCTTGAGCACAGGGAGGTCTCTTTCAAAGGGAAGCTCGGTAGGTGCAGTCTATTATTTATTAGTGTGACTAATGCGAGGAACTCCCATGGTTCACACAAGGAAGCTCTTCCGTGCTTATCTCAACATTCTGTAGGATAAAACCTTTCATGCATATTGTCCTCAAATGTCAAAAATGTTTTCATCTGAAAAGGAGGGTGGAAACCAAGCAGACTCATCCCAAAAGCTGAATCATCACACTGTATTTCTGAGATTGTGCTACGATGTAAACAGTGACTGCTCTCAGCAGCACGGAACACTGAAGATTTGAAAAATTAAACATTTTAACACAAGTGTGAAAGCTTCTGTCTACCAAAGATTCCATCTCCTGCTTTTATTTTCTAGTCTTTACCCAAGGTTGTAAACTGATGGAAATTTTGAAGTGACAGCTGAAGGAGTATGGGACTTCTGAATTTGGTCCTTTAGTCTTAAAGAAAGTAACAGTGTGAAAATGGAAAACCAGCCAGTAGCCTCAAGCTTTTCTAAAACTAAATACCAGAGCAATGCTTATGCATTTCCTCTATTCTGTCAAAGTTGTCACCTTGAGACAAAGGTACAGTTAAGGTCAAAAGCAACTTTGCAAGGCTGCCTGAAACAAGCAAGCACATTCATCCAATGCCAATAATTTCTGAGGATTTATGGAGGAGAATGAGCTGCCACATACAATCCAAATTGGAACTCATCTTACTACATGGCTTTTTTGACAGAATAGTGAACAATACCTGTGGTCACAATAAACCCTACAATTTGAAAACAAGGCTGGAAACACTGCAAACACCAGTCAACTTATTTATAACTTCTGAGGTTAAATATTGTAAACCAAGGAAATGGCTCTGCTGCCCAACCCCAAAGTCCTGCACATGGAGGCTCCCTCATTTCACAATGGCTTCATGCTCCTTATCATGGGACCTACAGTTTCGCAGTCTCCTGCTCCATGGCCTATGCAGCTTGGACTGTCAATTACTCATTTTACATTTAGTAATTTCATTTTTACTTTTCTAAAAACCCAGGTGGTTACTTGGGACTGGTGTAATGGGAGATCACTTGGCATGAGAAGGGCTCTGCTATACTGCATGTGGAAGTGCATTGGGTGGTGCAGCCCTGCCACGGTGTATGAATAAACTATTTTCAGATCTTAGAGAGGTACAAAACAGGAGATTGTTCATCAGTTTCTCAAGAAAATGCAACAAAATTTTCTGCAGGAAAAAAAATGTGTAACCGGGACAGCCTTAAAACACATTTTCAAAAGTCAATTAACATTTCAAAGGTGTATATAATCCATATCTAACATTAAGAATAGAGAATAATATACACCATTGACTTAGGAACTGCCTATCCATCAGCAAGGGCTTGTAGGAAATGATCCCATAATTCAGTGTGAGATGAGAAGATGTTACAGAGCATCATGTATTAGTGCAACATCACTTTAGTCCTTTGTTATTTGATGCATATTTGAGCTCTTCAGCAAGCTTCAGCCACAAGATATGGGGAGTTATTACTGTGGTCAGTTCAGTTCCTGAATTCTATAAGTAATCTTATTTTTACTTTCTCTTTTTTTTTCTCCCCCCTTGTGGACTGTAAGTGTTTATTATTTTATCAGTGTTAACAATGGAATAGATAAGTAAAACTTCCAGAGGCATCTAAATGACTTAAGGACAATAAATCCCATTGGCTTTGGATTCTAAGTCAATTAGATGCATTTGAAAAATTTACCTTTTATCTGCATGCTTCATTAGTCAGATTTATTAACCAATCATTTAGGAAGGAAAAGGCCAGAGCAAAAGGATCCCCAAAGTGTAAAATTTACAACACTGCTATCTATCCTCACCAATTGCCCAAGTTTAATTCTCTAATTTAATTCATTAATTAAAGAATATGCTAATTGACTGAAAAACCCAGGCAGAGATTTTTCTCTGAGCTCTTTCCCGTTGAGAAAAATGGATCCCAGTTCCTAACAAAATACACACATCAAGCATAAGGCCATTGAAATTCTTTTCAGATCTGGGCTCACATTTAGCACAGGAGTACTTATCCCTATTGAATATACCATTTCACCTGAACTTTCCCAAGAAAAGGGATTTTCATAGTTTGCATTTCTCATCAGCTCTCCAGCCCATTGCATTCCGTTGTCAGCACGTTTATTCCAAATATCCCATCCTGAGTTATTTTCCTCTCATTTAATTTCACTCATTTTACTTGATCCCTATGCCCTAATGCTACCTAAAATAATTCCTCAATGCTTTTGCCAAGACTGAGCCAAATGGATGAAAAGCCTCAAGGACTAAGAAACGCATCTCTGCAGAGCCGAGTGTTTGTGCTTCACTGTAACTCCTTTTTTCCATAGTGCTGACATCTCTGCAGGTAGCTTTTTTGCCTCTGGGCAATAGGGTCGTAGGTTCATAGTACAGCAAAGGGGGAAGGCTGGAGAACTTCCTTTCCTCTTGGCCCAACACAGTTATGTGCTGTATTTCTCTACTGTTCCCATCTGCTACATAAACATTTAATAGCCCACAACTGTGCTGAAAAGCTGATAAATTCTGACACATTGGCCCATTTTCTCACTTAAGACTACAGTATGAAACAATATATGGCCACCTCAGTGAGAGAATGCATTCAGGTCCCATCCTTATTTTTAAAATGTTTTCAATATAAAATTTTTCTGATTCAGAGACAAATATCTTACAGAAACCATTGACCTCACACTCACGATAAAAAAAGAAATCAAAATCCCCCAAAACAGCACTGGGATTATTTGCCTGTGAATATTTCTGTCTATTTACAGTAGATCAGAATTAGTAGGAGAGATAGAATGGAAGTTTTATATCATCAATTTAACATTAATTACCTAAATCTCTTTGAGGACATGTAACAAAAAGCCCCCGACATTTGTGTCACAAAGATTATTATAACATATTGCCAAGTCATAGCATTGCTGCACTGGTTGATAGAATTCAAATTCAAATCCAGGCTAAAGATGCTACAGCTGTCACCCTTGCCCAGAAAAGCCCTCTTAGGTTCAAAAGTTAGCCGTCCTCCTGCCTGCCTCCACCAAATCAGCTCCTGATCCCTGGAGATTACTAATCCTGACTTCTCTGCACATAGTTGACAGGAAGAATAAAACTATTGTGCCTTCCTAATAATTCAGGCTAATCACATATTTATAAAAGAAAATTAGGAAGAAGTGATTAACTCCTTCCAGTTCAGCTATTGATAGTATAGAGTTTATAAAGAGGCAGCTGGAATAGCTTTGAAATGTGTTTAAATTTTAACACACTGTTATAAAATTATAAATGTTTAAATAACTATATTTTGGTTTAGCCTAGTTGCCCAATATTGCACCACTGTCACCACGGAAACATGGAAAGGGGAGGTGACAGAGGCTTGTATTTGGGATGCACATAGTCAACCTGAAAGTGCAGCTGTAATGCATGGGAGGTCTGGTTCAGGTGTCCACCCTCCTGAAGAAAAAGCACGTAGTAAACAATTGAGATAGAAAAGTCAGGTATTATATGGTTCATGTAGGATATGGCTTCAATCTCTGCAAGTTTGGAAGGATTCCCATCCTTATTTTTGTGTGGTTTAAAATGCTATGAATTCTGGAGTGATTCTGCATCCAGTGCAATACAAAGCTAAAAAATGGCTGCTACTCTTCTGTGTTTGCAGTCCCTACCAGTTCAGTATTAACAGGGTACTGGTACACATGAAAAAGACAAACCAGAAAAGCCTCAAAAAACCCAGAATCCAGCGAGTTGTCATGAGCTTAGACAGGAGGTGTTCCCTCATCCCTGTGCTCCTGGTATTTCCTGTATGTGCCACAGAAATATTGATTCATTCATTATTTTCTCAAGTTCCCATTTGAGGAGAGGCTGGGCAGTGCTCAGCGACATCAATGTGTAACAAAGTCACAGGCACACAGCACCTTTCAGGAAAAAATCAGTGTACCAGCAATTGTGGCCCATGGCATATAAGGTTCTCTAGCAAGGGAGCAGGAAATGGCATATTTAAGGAGAGCAATATGCTAGAAGAAAATTAATTACTGAAACGACCCTCATATTGTCCTGTCCCTAACAGCAAGCAATTTAAAACAGCGTCTTCTCTGCAGTAACACCTTTAAAAATAAAGTGACATGCATATTTTTGTTTTTGTAGGGAATCTTTACTTTTATCAGGCACCACATACCATGAATATTGTCAAAAACTGGTAACTTTTAGATTCTTCCCTATATTCTGACAATCTCTTTATCCAGGAAAGAAATGAAAACCTTACTAATTCTTTGAATATTAACCTTTAATCTTGGTCAAAACCAGAATGAAAACACAGTCTTTCTATGGCAATCCCAGTATATTTCAGGCACTTCCTTCCCATTGACCCAACTCCATCTTTATTTCAGTTTTGAAACTGTTTTTTTAGGAGAGGAGGAAAGCAGAAAAGACAGACAGCCAAAAAGGACAAAGGGCCCAATCATACTCAGAATTTCTGCTCATAGCAAGGGAGAGCTGAGGTTGTGGGGGCAAAAACAGGGCCCTGTTGGCAAGGGTAGGATGTTTGTATGGGATGAAGGAACTGCAGGTTCAAATCCGTACATTTTGAAATGTCTCCATTTCACACTGCATCAGCAGAAATGTGCTGATATCTTTAAAAAATGTACTGAAATTTCTAATTGTCAGTCTAATTTCAGAATAAGATTTGCAGCACTCTATTTTATCCTGTCTGTTTTATCACTGGCCAGGGTTATAACATTTCTTCAGTAGTGATTAAGAGAGAAACATGAGGCTCTGAGACTCTACATCTGAGTCAGGATATGTTTTATCTGGGAAAAGCTGTGTATTTTTAATGAAAGCTAAAATCTAGGAAAAGAAACAGATAGATCTCTAATGCATTTTAACCAGCAGAAATAAATCTCATTTGTTTATCCTGCGCAGTTAATGGGTTAAAAGATGGTTTAGCACTGTTTACCACTCATTATGACACCATCTGAAGAATGGATTGTTTCTTTCACTTTTTTTCCTTTTTCAGTCATCTCAGAAGGCCAAATTCCTGTGTGAATGTTTTCTTTCTTGTCCTTCTCTCTCTTCTTTCTTTCTCTCTCTTCACACAACCATGCAGAATGCTTGCCATCCATCTATTGAATTGTTTGGTCATAGACCTTAAAGGCTTTAAACTGAAAGAGAGTAGGTTTAGATTAGATATTAGAAAGACCTTCTTTACTTAGAGGGTGGTGTGGAACTGGCAC
The DNA here is from genome assembly GCA_013397935.1 of Dasyornis broadbenti. Classification (NCBI taxonomy): domain Eukaryota; kingdom Metazoa; phylum Chordata; class Aves; order Passeriformes; family Dasyornithidae; genus Dasyornis; species Dasyornis broadbenti. Next base: position 960,015 of record VZRN01002763.1, on the reverse strand, counting down.
AGGTTGTCCAGAGAAGGTCTGGATGCCTCATCCCTGGAAGTGTTCAAGGCCAGGCTGGATGGGGCTTTGAGCAAGCTGGGCTTGTGGAAAGCGTCCCTGCCTGTGGCAGAGGGGTTAAAAGCAGATGACCTTTCAGGTCCCTTCCAACCCAAACCATTCTATGATTCTATAACTCCCAATGAAAATAAAAGACATTCCAAAATAAAATACGAGTACTAGAAGCTTACAATGACCTCTTAGTATGAATGAGCAGGAGAAGAAAATGAATGTTGAGGAAAAAAAGTCTTGTTTACAAACATTTATCTTCAATTATTAAGTATTTATGGAGGAAAATAGCCGTAGATACATGATTGGCAAATTGGCTTATGTTTAAATAATGTGTCTAAAGTTTGACTGAGCATGGAAGTTCATCTTTAAACAAACAAATGGTACCATAATGTTACAGTCATGAAATATAAACAAGCCGCAGTCATGGTATCTGCCTGCCACACTAAAGTTGTGCAGAAGCATCCGAGTTTCCTTAAGCTCCTTCAGTGAACTGTGAAGAGGTTCGTATCAAGGAAAGTCACTGAAGTGTGTTACACTCACAGCTTTTCCTTTCACTGCATCTTGGTAGCCAAGGCTGCTGGTGAACTTAGGTTACTGGGAATGGAAATCAAGGAGCATTTCCTAATGTTACCCACAAGACCAGATAACTTTATCTCTCCAAACACTTCAGCTCTTCACTGCTCATTGTGGAATCACATATGACGTGCCTCAGATGCAATACCCTCTTTGAGGTTCAGGTGACAGCAGCAGAAACAGACAGGTGAGAAGGGAGTTTTGTTTGGCTTATTTGCTGGGTTTGTCTCTGCTGCAGAGCCCATTTTTACAGTGTGAACTGCTGGCAGCTGTCCATCTGTCTGGTCCCCATCCCTCGTGGTAGCGCATTTGCACTGCCAAGCATCTCATCCCTGTTTTGCTGTTATGAGGACTGATAGTCACAAGAGGATTTTCTACTTGCTTTTTGGGGAGGTCAGGTTAAAAAGGATGGTGCATGCAAATCTGAAAAGATTTGGACTTGGTAACTGCATTGAGAAAAACATTCTAGAAGAATAAATGAAGTAATATATGTCAGCCCATTAGCAGATTGGTACTGTGACCAAAATGTTGAGAGGGAAAGCTGCATTCTTCAAAGGATAAATATTACTTTACCCGCTCAGAAATGTAGGGCTTGGGAAAGCAATTCATTCTGCTTCTTCACACATCCGCTTCCCCTCTGCTAAACCTTGGGTTTAGCCTTTCTGAGGGGCACAGTTGCAGCTGGTTGCACAGAAAGGAGCTGCCTGACGGCCACTGTAGGCCACGGAGAGCTCACTGAAGTAAGACTGTGACCCTGAACCCAGTATTTAAATAAGACATAAAGCAGAGTCCAGAGTCCTCTTGCCAGTCTCGCTGAAAAATGGCTTTGTGTTCTCAATAGGCCGAAGCTCTTCAATCATAATTTTATACATAACTTTAAAAATATCTGTAAGAAGAACTTTCTTTCCCAGTTCTCTTTTGTTTTTCTTTTATTTTCAATTCCTACTGTGTGAAGAGTCTATTCACCACTTTGGGAAAATGACATGAAAAAACACATTTGTAAAGGCAAGAGAAATTCTACCAAAGATGACGAAAATGAAGAGACATTCCCCACCAGGGCAAACAGGGTACCACTAGCGAATAGTCTCTGCCCATCTATCCATGCTTGGACAGGCATCCCAGGGTGTCCAGTTCACAGTGCACAGAAGGTCTAACTCATCATTCTTTTATACTTTGCAAAGTTATTTCCACAGGTATGAACGGGGAGTGAATGCTACCAACCCAATATTACCTACCTGCTTATGTCCATGGCAGTCCATTGCTTTGTTCTGGGCAACAGAGAATGATTTGAAAGTGTCAAAAACACAAGGAATCACATCTGAAGCATTTTAAAGACTTATCAGACCACACTGCAAACAATGGAGAGTGCTATGGAAAGAATTTTTAGCTTGGGGAATGCAGATGAGAAAACATAGGGATCGAGCAATTAAAAGCCTTGATTCCCCCCTCCCACCTCCAGCATATGGCAGGAAATTGGACCAGAATCAAGTGATGTCTCTCCTTGGTGGAGTCTGACTTCTGACCTCTAAGACAATGGAGTCACAAGTTATCCTGAGGCTTGATTGAGAAGCCACTTCAACATTTCCATAAGTCATTCTGCCATTGCAGATCTGTCACAATTTTGTCATAAAGTTTGCAGAATTCTGTTGACATTGTGTCATCTCAATAAATGCAAAGGGAAAAAAAATGAGTCGGGGCAGGTGCGAGCACAGATTTCAAGTCTAATGCGTGGGCTGCTGCATGTCTTCTGACATAATCTAGGCTCTCATACTTGATGTTTTTCTGGAGCCGTGGTGAACTCTTCCATCCTTTAAAGCGATCAACCTCATTTGACTAATTTGAGAAGAAAAAAAAGAAAGAAAAACACTTCACTTCCCCTCTCAAAGCATCCTCGGCCAACTTGGATCTTTAAAAAAAGTAACTTAACGATTTGGGGCCTGGTTGTCATTTACATGAAGGTCACTTCACACTGATCTGGCTGTGTAAATGGGCCATAAGTTACTTCTACACCCACTTGAAAGACCTCTTGTGCTTGCCAGAATGATGTAAAATAGCCTCAATGTAAGTGAGAATTCAGGCTCTTATTTTTAAAGCACTATCCCTTTACAGCAATGCATCAGTCAAGCACATTATATTCCACTCATTATCCTAATGGAAGCCTGCAGCTTGCAGAAGGCAAACAAAATGGCCACTGACAGCATGACAGCAACAACAGCCAGGACAGGCATGTTCCACTGCAGAAGGACCCACAGCTTCCAAAATACCTAAATAACCCATAAGCTTTTAACATCTGACTAGCTCTATTGACTACTTGCTTGAACACATAGTCACACTGGTAATTTAAGGCCTTTTATCATGGGAAGGTGCAACCCAGCAAGGTGCAAGACATCTGTTAGCACAAGCATTGTCAGACCTTTGCAGGACTGCAGCCTCAGTGACTGTGTTTCTCTTGAGCTTGGTCCAGCTGCGGTGGGACGGTATTTGTGCAAGCACGGTGACCAGCATGTGAGTTAATGGCTGCAGCTACCGCAGTTAACACTTGAGTCTACAGCTGAAGGGCTGCTCACACTCTTCTGTACACCAGCGGCTCGGTGCCGTGTGGCTCAGTTTCACAGAGGGCTTGGAAACTCTGATGGTGCCTTTGGATTATGTTCAATAGGAATCAAGTTGAAATTACTTGTATTGGATGGGCTAATGAATAAGCAGCAAAGAGGAAGAAGCTTCAGAAACTTCGGAACTAGACCTCACACCTATATCAAAGGGTTTCGTTGCCTTTTACCTAATCTTTCAGTCATCCGTCTGGTTGTATTTGAAGAGAGATTTAATATTCTTTGTAGAAGTTGCGTTTGTGACCTGGATGCTTGTGTGACAAACAGAATGAGGAAAGTAAGGAATGAAATACAAATGGCAAGAATTGGGAAAATAATTTGTTTAGGTAGAGTTTGGTTGCATTATTGCATTTAAATGCACTCTAAACCCCAAAGAGAGCTCAAAAGGGTTAGAAACAGAGAGCTCAAACTGAATTGTGTGAAACATAATTTGAGCCCAGTCCAGACTTCAGTTTTGTGGGCCCTGGGAGAACTAACACATTCAGATCCCCAGGCATATGCCTCCCAAATCTCCATCACTAATCCCCTAGAAGCCTTCTGTTATTCTCTCATCTCCATCAGGCTGAAACAAACCTTCTCACCTTTGTGTAGCTCCCAAAGCAGGCAAACTCAAATTGTCTCTTAACTTTTGGAAGAAGATGACAAAAACAAAATCTACGTTAACTAGTTTTAGTCAGTGTCTACAACTCCCACTTGTGCATCATTTCAGTTTATGATATGGCATTTAATAAAAATATTCTATTTAATACCACCATACTGTAACTTTCAAAACTAGATGTTTCTACAAAAAAACACAGACAAAAAGACAATTTGTCCTGGCATGCATCTCGGCCATTATGCATTTTACCTTTATTCCCCTTATTCTTAATTTTAGGTCTCTTATTTATCTCCCTAATCAGTGGGCTTGTATAAGCCAGATCCCATTCCCATAGAAGTAATTATCAACAGGGAGTTGTAATTTTGACTTGGACCTCTTGATGTGCAAAATATTAAAAACAAAAGTCCACATATTACTGCACCTCCAAAGTTTGAGTGTTAATACCTTAGAACATTCTTAGACATTTCTTTAAGACAAGATGGAGAGCTGCCTGACACCTGGGAACTTTCAAGGGCCAGTGTTGCACTCTGTGGCTCTCGAAGCTCCAGTTTTCTGCTACATGACCAAGAGCTGGATGGGGCCAGCATGAGGCTGCTGGGCAAACTGAGAGAGGACGCATCCCAGGGGCTACCACTGCAGCTTTCCCAGCCCTGCAGTGGACTGTATCAGCTTCAACATGTGGGCAGCTTGCAGCATCTCACACCAGCCCTGCCCTCTGAACCATACAGTATTTATCTCATGGCTCTCAGCTTAGATTTATGATTATAATATGCAGGTTGTAGGGTAGGAAAGTTTAAGAGGCTGTGTCCTGAGCCCAACCAGAAAACCATTGTTTGTATAATCTTCTTTGTGTAAGTGGGGATGGTCATGTCCAGAAATGACAATCATGAAAGTCCTGCAGACAAACAGACATAGCAAGGCATGAATGGTCATAAATGACATCACTACAGCACATATTCAACATCCCATGTCATCAGAGGCACATCCTTCCACTTCTTTTATATGCTGAAAGTCCAAAACCAACTCTAATGCGAAGTGTTTTTCTTTAGAACTTTTATATTTGAACAAAAACAGTTGTTGGAGTAAAATGCTCTGCTTCCATTTGTCAGGACAAAACTGAATTTCTTTCTGGGGTAATAGCTGTGTTTTAAGTTCAAAGGTCTGAAGGGAATATGAAATGATTTTACTAAACTCCCCCAAAATGTAGCTCTCTATGGAACATGTTATCCTTTCTTTCTCTTCCCTATGGAAAAACAGCAGTTGCAGCACATGCTTGCTTCATCAGTGTTTCACAAATTGGACATATTTTATTTCAACCTCATCCGTGCACCTTCCTGCCCATTGTTATACTCTTCTCACAAGAACAACAGAAGTTTTGACCGAAAAAGGATCAACCTGAGGAGACTACTTTTGTTTTGCTAATAGCCACGTGGAATGGTTAATGGCTGGCACATAGACAATAAAGTTACTTTCTATTGTCCAGCTCCTACCTGAAGGATAGGTACTTCCATTACTTCTCCTCTTTGGTGTTTCCCTCTCTTTCTCTGAAATGCTCAAGAAATTCCATGTCCAAATGAAAGTGCCAAGAGAGGGGAAAGAAGGTAGGAGATAATCCAAGGAGAATATGTGACAGTAATAATACAAGAACTGAAGGCATCTGGTCAGTGCCTGGGCAGTGAGCCTGGGAGAGATGTGATAGATTTATCTGGTTGTGCTCTGCAATACAGATTTCTTTGGTCTCCTATATCCCATCAGTCACTGCACAAAGTTTGTGCTGTGTCTGGAAAGGCTGCTGGAGGCTTCTTTTCTTCTGACCTTTCTGTTTTGCTGTCCTTTCCACAGACATAAACCAGGAAGGGAACTGAAAATATCAGTGCTGGGAATGCCTGTTGTTCATGAAGCAAGGTCAGCACAGACCAGAATTATGAGAAAAACTGCAGAAAGCAGGATGGGGTGGGACACATGGAGATTGTGTTTCAGAATAGCACCAGTGCCACGCTCTCCTCCCTCCTTAGCAGGACTACAACAATGACCTAGCTGCCCCTGCTCAGATACAGAACTTCTGGAAGGAACAAGCAACCCTGGACCCTTTTTGCCTTTACATGTATGAAAACCAAAACTAGAGATATTTTTTTGAAATGCTGAGTGGAAGTGCAACATCAGCTTCTTATCCTCCTTTTAGCTGAGAGGTCCCATGAACAAGCCTCAGTTCTCTTCTGGGACAGGATATAGAGACAGATACATCCCTCCAGCTTTTTTTCAAATATCTAGAGGACATTTCAAAAACATAATTTTCTCCTCTCACCTTAATTTCCTCACCTGTTTTCCAAATTTGGGACTCCAAATCAGCTTATTCCAAGGAAACAGAGGTCTGATTTTACTGACAGTTTTCTCTTACTCAATTTACCTGCTGCTACTATCTCTGTTATTGTATTCATTCCTGTTTTTCAAACACCCAAACAGCCAGCCTCCCAAGAACACACCACTCCAGATTCACTTACTGTCATGACTTAATAAGCTCCAGCTCCAAGAGGTGTTTTTCTCATGAGATTTTTTTGAATCAAATAAGTGTCTTCTTTCTTGCTAGTACTGAGGTGATTTGTAACTTCACCTGTCATAGTTCAGACTAAGGGGCATCTATCTCTCTGTACAAATAGATACTAGCAAAACCAAGTCAGGTTCCAGCCCTCTGCTACTCATGCAGCTGCAAAGACCATCACCCAGCCAGGAATTAGCAGCAGATTGCACAAAGCAGTAGGAAATAAAGTTAATGCTGATCATAGCAAATTCCAATGCCAACCAAAAATAATGAACAGGGGATACCCTCATTACTTCCTAAGTGTGCAGTGCCAGCTATCACTAAGATCTCACTGGAGGACATTGCACCCTATTTTGCCTCTTATTCCATGCTTTCTGCCCACTGTTCCTCCATTTCTCCTTTTGAACAGGACAGGACAGGACAGGACAGGACAGGACAGGACAGGACAGGACAGGACAGGACAGGACAGGACAGGACAGGACAGGACAGGACAGGACAGGATAGGATAGGATAGGATNACAGGAATCAATTGGATTTACAAATAGTATTTTAGGCATGAAAAGTAAGGTAGAAAAATAGGGCAACCTTAATAATTAATTTTAAAGTCAGGATAGAATAGGATAGGATAGGATAGGATAGGATAGGATAGGATAGGATAGGATAGGATAGGATAGGATAGGATAGGATAGGATAGGATAGGATAGGATAGGATAGGATAGGATAGGATAGGATAGGATAGGATAGGATAGGATAGGATAGGATGGGATAGGACGAAACAAGACAGGTCTCATAGCCAATTAAACCCTGTAATTTATGCCCCAATGCCTATGAACTCTGCAATCTTTCTGCTGGTAAATAGACAAGTCGTTAAATTACTTATTTCTTCCATAAAGGTTAGCCATAGGTGGACAAAGGTGAGTTAATTCTAATATTGGCAGCTGAGTTACACATGCTATGCACACACGCATGCACAAAAAATCCTCATTATTAAATCACAAAGCAATTAAAAAATTAAAAATTTCATAAGACCCCACATAAAAGAAATACAAGTGTTTAATGATGGATTATAAAGTGAAAGTGAGAAAAAAGTAAAAGCTCAGCTGTCTCAGGGGCTTCCCTTGCAGCCTGTGATACTGATTTCTGTCTTCACCCTCACACAAGCCGCAAGAGCTAATAAATTCCTGGCTCCCCTGCCTGGGAGCCAAGGCCGATTAATATCTGCCTACCTTGTTACCTAATTCATTATGGAATAGCAGTTAATTTGATTTGATATTATTTTAATAAAATTCTGTAATATATTAGATTGTTTCAGGCTATCAAAATAATTTTCCAATTATTACGGTTACTCAAGCAAGTCTTTTTTTCCCTTCATGAGCAGCAGTTGGTCTGACTCAGAATACATTAGCTCCTACAGCTTCATCCTGGCCAGAGGAATACGAAGTATATGCATGATTACACCAGAAATATTATTGCCAGTAATGTGAGCCTGCAGATCAAGGCACAGAGTCCAGATTGATGTGCAATTACAGGCTCCCATGATGTCCTGACATTGCTGATTGCTCTTCACCTATAAATGAGTTAATGCATTAATATACATATACACGGTCACATGTACATATATGTGCAAGCATGCATGCATGCAAGAATCTGTTGTTTTCTGTGTCCTGATACAGGTGTTTGAGGGGCAGCAGTACTTGAAGGCCATGTAGGATAGATGCTGCATCTCACAGGAACTTGTGTTACTTGCTTCTGGCAGGGATAGTGCCAGTCTGGCCAGCAGGAGAGGGTGGATGAGTTTTGTAAGAAGTGGGAGTTGTCTTCTTTTGGCTGTCATTACTTTTGACCACTTGAACACATACCAATGTAGGTATTATATTTCTGCTTAGGAAGCATCAGGCTGCTCTTTTCTCTTGGTTATAGCAAATGCCTGAAAGACAGAGAAAAGAAAGGACATGGGTGGAACTTGATTGAAATACGAAAAGGCAGCCTAGACAAAAGAGCAGGTGCAAACACTGCCATTCCATTTGCAGACGCGCTGAATGTCATAACATTTCTGCCTGGGTACGTGAGAGCATCTTCGTCATATGCTTATGGGGCTGAGAGGGTGGCATTCCAAACCCCATCATGCCTTGATCCTAGTCCCACTGGAGTGGGTCATCATTTTCATTAGGGGCAGAACTGGGTCTGCATTACAAAATTCACAGAATGCAATCAACAGCAATAGAACTGATTAGCTGCTGTGTCTCATCCTTTCTACAGCACTTCCAGTTCACACGAACATACAAAATATCTGTACTTCCATGCTGTGAGCAATAGGGCCCTGAATTCTGAATGGTGGAAAATGTTGTTTGTTCCTCAAAAATAAGAACTGATGGGACCAGTTGCCTGTCTTTTAGAATACCCTGACACAATCCCTGCAATCCTGATGCAGTGTCTGACCCTGCTGGAGCCCATCCCACGGCAAGTCCATGAAAAAAGTTCATGAAGGATTGCCATTTTGCCATTCTGTTCTACCATTTCCTTGCCTGGATTGAAAAAAGAAGTGCAAGCAACTGATAAGCTGCCGATCATTTTTAAGTGATGGTTTTCTGCCTTATACAGTGCATCACAGTTTCTTTTTCATATTCTGCTTCCAAAAGTGGCTATTCCCATTCCATTCAGTGCTCTTAGAAGAGTGGTGGCTGACCCATGGGATGTATGTCAAATATGATTTACAACCTTTTTCATGCTTCAGTAGAACTCAGCAGAAGCATAAATGGATCAGAACACACCATACATATGTGAGGAAATACAACTTCTTTTTGTTTCAGTATTTGTAAATTGCCTTATTATTTCCATTGCTTGGCTATCATTAAGTGCATGAAACAGCCCTGTTAATCACAGGATGTTGCAACAGCACTTATTGTGCAAAGTTAATTATTGCGAGTAAACTGTACACAACCTCCAAGTGAAAGCACTAGCATATCGAAGGTAGAGTTTAGCATCATTTTTCCTTCTGCACATTAATTTTTATTAACTTATGTTCATCTAATTTATTTGGGTGGGTTTAAATTGTTGGGACAAAAATCATATTTTCTACCAAAAGGATATTAGTGGAAGATGAGGGGATGGTGCAGATGCCTAACATGAGGCTGTTTGTCACTCCTGGACAGCAAAAGTGTTTCTAAGTTTTCCTTTTTAAATCATTGCATTTTTCTACAAACTACATTTTTGCTAACAGGATAAAAATATAACAAAATTATTATCTTGTCACAAAATGCAAGTACACAAAAGACTCTGGAAGCATTCACGGTTTTAAATACATCCATTTCCAAAAGGAAGCTTCTCATGCAGCACTCAATGACTAGAAAGCTTGGCTTAAAGTCTGTCTCTCGCCAATTTTTTTTGGAATATGCAAGCTTTTTTAGATGAGTAATATTTTTTTAAATATTAATATGTTTTAAATGTGTCCATCACATTTTAAAAACAGGCAAAAAGACTTACAAAGGCTCCTGACTTTATCTTTCAAAAAAAAATCCCAATGTCATTAATCATAACCAAAGTTTTTCAGTCACTCAGTATTAGTGATGCTGAAGTGAATTAACTAAAAGGCTTTCATGCTTCTTGATCTTATATCCCATGCCTGAAACCCTCATTCATTCAAATCTTTCTTACTCACGTAAGTTGTCCTATTGAAGTCAATGTATCTCAGCATGTAAGAGGGGTTTGAAGAGAGGGCTTTGGTATATAAAAGTGGGAAACAGAGTTGGTTCTCATGATTCTTGCATAGAAACTGGTAGGTTTACATTCTTTTTAACATCTCTAATGCATAATCATCTAAAATGATTTTCGATCCTGGAAATTGCTACAAGATGGTTATAAATTCTTTGTGTGGACAACTTTTCCATTTGGTGGTAAAACTGGAAGGCCTTATCACTCTTTTATAACTTTCTATATAATTTTTATGAAGGCAAACATAAGGCATCAAAGACTGCAGGCTAAAAACTCCTCTGTGATCCAAACCAAGTGGCAAAATTAAGCTCTGAAAAAGTTAAGAAACACATCTGGTTTATGGTCTGCTTAGGCGACTTGGCCTGAGAACATAGCACAGGAGTAGATTGATGCAGAATAAGGCTCAAATTTAATAATCAAGCTTGGTTACTGAATACAGCCATAAAGATGGATAAAATGAAAAGTTTGTATTACATGTCTCCACTCATCACATAACAGAAGAACATGAAATAAGGGGACATTTTGAGACGAAAAGAATGGCCTGTGCTGAAAAGGCATCAGATGTAAACAATATGGGATAAGACTTTAATACAACAATAACTAAGGAAGAATGTGGTGTCCATTGCCTGGTAATGGGAATGGGACCTTAGGCCCAAGCTGCTGTCACTCTGTACATGTGCTTCTCTTTATACAAGTGACAGAAGATCACAAAATCCTTTGTTACTTGGCTTCCAGGAAAGGGCTCTGTCAGCATATTACCATTGTAGAATCTCTGTTCTCCACCCTTCTTCCTCAATCCACCCCTCTTCCCTCTGGGTAGTCATCTTCTTGGCTGGCCAGCAGAGTTGGTTTGGTAACTCTCTATTCTTCGAGTCCTTCTCTGATCAGAAGTCCTGCAATACAGTCCATCTTTGATGACATACAGTAGAAGGGAAAATTTAATTGGAAAATTACAAGTTGTGCTACTTTAATAACTATTACTATATAAATTGTTTGGCTATTGCACCTTCTGCAAGGGACAGGACTGAACATCCAAGATGCATCAATAATACTGGGATCCTCAAAGGTTCTTTCAAATGTAGCGTGAATTACGGGAGCTGGGATATGGAGATTCCCTGATAGAGGGGAAAATCCTGAAAGCCATATAACTCTGGGGAAATGTTCTCACAATAACTGATGACAACCTCGACAGAGAAGATTTAATGTGGTTTTATTCCACGGCAGGGCTCTCTGAATTGCCCTGTGAAAAAGTGTGGCCACACTGAAGATGTATGTTTCTCGATATCCATCCCACCTCAGTGCCTGAGAGTCCTGCTTTGACATGCCAACCTGCCAGCATCCCTTCAGAACTGCCTGTCCCAGCTGGCCAGACTCATGCAAGGTCTCTGGGCAGCCAGACCTTTCGAGCATCTTTCCAGGTAATACAACCAAGGAATATCTCCTTACTAATGTGCTCATATGCACTCTAACTGCTGTTGTACCTTGTTAGACATAAGCACTCCATAGTTCAGGCTGCTTAGAAATAAGTTCCCTTTATCATATGTAATGGCTCGGAGAAATGGTTTAGATGTTATCTGCACAGTACTCCTGCTAAATAAGTGCTGTATTATTTTTCTGGGATTTTGGGGTTTTGGTTTGTTTTCTGTTTTTTTTTCTTATGAGCACATCACAGTATTTTCTTTAAGTAACTTTCCTTCTTAATATATTTCAAGGGTAGATGGACTCGGTTTCTCTGTTTCTCTTTTGTTGTTTCTTTGAAGACTTCAAATAGACACCTACATTCAAGAAGAACAAAACTCTGATGAGGTCAGTCTGTATGGAGAAAGTCTCATGCAGTACAGAGATTAGTGTCTACACTGTCTATAGAATAACACATATAATCAGCATCCTGATTTAAAAAAAAAAATGGTCAAATAAAGGCCAGTTCAGAGCACATCCACAAGGAGGGAAGAATATATGTTAATCAGTTCACAAATGTTTCCTGACTTCTGAAAAACAGCAGTACTCTCTGTGCTCAGGAGTCTCTACAATTAACATAAGTAAGGATAGTTCTATGACAATAAATGGTACATGCTCCTTTTCCATGTACTTGGGCATAAGTCATGGGTAATGGTTGAATGTGACAGACGAAAAAAAAAAAACCTGTTATAATAAGAGAATCAGATTTTCTCTCATGTTAAATTTTGAATTTTTAAATATAGGTTCTTAAGGAAATAACTAATTATATCTGGTTTATAAGCTGAGGCTTCAGGTTTTATAACATGTACGCTAGAATAAAATGTATACACGTAACTGACTTCAGATAAAACTGTAACAGAAGCTTTTCTAGCGATTCAGAGAGAAAGAATGAATGAGGCTTAGCAGCACTGTCACAGATTTCAAGAAAAGAAACAGAGTGCAAGCTCTGCCTTAGTCTTCCTGTGCAACTTTTGACGAGTCATTGAATGTTCAAGTTTCCCAGCTGTAACATGGGGGCAATACCATTGCCATTTTCACATGGGTGGTTAGAGGATGGACAGGTTGAGATAATGACCTGCTTCTGAAAGGGGCCTGCAGAACCAGTCATACCCTCAGCACCTTGTCCTCCTACTCAGCAGAAAAGGAGAGGCAATGATCCTGGAGACGAGCGGTTGCACAAGAGACATAAAAGCAAGGTAATTAAAAATCATTGGGTAGAACAGTGATGAGTAATTGCATTCTCCTTACTTAAAAAGATAACTCCCTGAAGCTTCAGTTGTATGTAGGATTTTTTCCTTTCATTAGAGGACAGCAAGTGTTGTGTTCCATTGCTGTGCGTTGTTAACGAGTTGCCATGTTTCTCCTTAGCAATAGATGGGCAAAGTGATTCCCTTTGGTATGTGAAACACTTTGTGGCTCTCTGAGGTGAAAGAATATAAAGATGAAAAGTCAGCCATACCTGAAAAGGCCTGATTTCATAGCAAGGTTTCTATGGAAGGGAGCAGCAGGACCTGGTTTCTCATGGGCAGTGTCAAGCCCAGCAGTGCAACCACACTCATCACCTGCCAGTGACTGCCCTGACTATTTCCTTGGTGGAACACACAATCACAAGGATTTGTCAGCACCCAAATCTGTGAGTTTGGCTCAGGTAGAACAGTTGCTTTTGCCTTCAGATCAGTAAGGTCTTTTCCATAGTTTGTTTCACCAGCCCTGTCCCATATGAGGTAAACTCTTGAGAGGGTCAGTAGTAAATCATCTGGAAAGAAACCAGGAAGAAATGCTTGAATCCATTTCAGCCATTTGTAAAGGACCCCCATATCTAAAGAGTGAGTGTTTTCAAGACCCTCACAAGCTCTGTGTCCCTCTTAGAAATCTCCAGGCATATGGGGAATCCTGTAATTCTACTATAAGCAATTACTGGTTTGATTCTGAACTTCTTCCAGAGGTTATTCTGTATCTCAAAACACAGATCTATGAATTAAATACTCTGCTTATCTTTAGGGTACAAACTGAGATGAAGCGAGTTCTCAGCTTCTTATTGAATAGGAGGAACTCAACAAAAAGAGCAGGACTGCCAACCAAACCAGGAGCTCTTTCAACAACCATCAAATAGTTAGATGGGAAGACAACACTGTGGAAAATAATTTTAAAATTATTACTTCTTAGAAAGAAATGAAAGAAAGTTATGATTTCCCTCCAGAGAATAAATTACTCTTCCTGCATAGCCAAGAACTGCTCTTCTAGTTTGGTTTTTTCAGTGGAGAATCTGTTTAGGACAAAACTTGCTGCGTGCCATCATTTCATTTTCCTGTAAATTCTTCTCCCATTTAAAAAATGATCATATAAACATGTAAAGTCACTTCACCCCTCTGTTGAGGTTATGGTGATTTGCACAGTCGTTATGGTTGTTAAAAGAGGATGGACTGAAAATAGGTTCTTCATTTTCACATTAAACATGAATCATAAATTAGGAAAAGCAGAGCATAAAGAGAAAGAGAAAGAAGTCCTGGCACACCTGCAGTCTTCAAAAATTAGATTTCTTATCAGTCTATTCTAGTCTCTAGTTTCTAAACTCCCTTGCCAGCATAATATCTGAATGTTATATGAGAACAAATCTGTCTTGTATTGCTTTCTCAAGCTTTGACCATTTTGGGAGAAAGGGAGTTGATGTATGTCTGCATGTAAGGAAACACATCCCAGGAAATCTGTGTAGGTAAAAGAGGATGTATCAGAATCTGTGACGATCCTTCATGCCCAAGAGTTTATACTGCAGGCTTGCAACACATGAAACCCTCACAACACATGAAAAGACGTTAACTTCCACATAATCTTATATACTCACATGACTTCAGCTGGTCATATCCCAGCAGAAACTTCTAGAAGTGAATAAGCATTAAATAAGGCAGGGTGGCACCTCCACTTAGATTTTCCTTATTATTTTCTTTTTCAAGGAGGTCAAGAGAATGATAATTGAACTCAAAAGAGAGTGAATAGCAGAAAACACAAGGGTATTTTGAGATTTTAGTTTTAAACACCAGAATGCCAGATTGTGAGCTTAGTTATAGCAGAGTAAATCTGAAGTAAATCCATTGACATAAAATCAAAACTGGAGTCACTGAAGTCAGTTACTCTGGATTTAGAATGCCATGACTGAGATTAGAATTTGGCCCACGCTGTTTAAATAAGGTCAACATATATGAATGAAAACAGAAATCAAGGCAGCAGAATGCAGAGAAACTGAGGTGATAAATAGAATGGAAGAGTTTACAGATGAGGAGAGAATTACTTAGTCTTAGAAGAATAATAAAGATGATTAAGAGGTGACAGGACTGAGGTATTTAAACTAGCTGAAGATTATTATAAAATTAAGCTTGATGATCTATTTGAGTTTGTTGAAGATACCAGAAGTAGAGGATTTAGGTTTAAGTAAAGTGGGAATACATATAAGAAGAATTTAAGGAAGTACTATTTTACGGAGGCTGATAAAAAGATGGAAGGTACTTCATATTCAAATGTTAGAGACATGCTGCATTAATATTTAAGCAAATGCAGTAAGACTATCTGCAACCTAATGCAGTTAAGTGGTATCAGTCAGTTTTCTACTTGCAAATAACCAATCATTTTTACAGAGAGCTAATTTCCACTGATTATTTCTTCACCGGAATAGCTAGATCAAATCAAAGATACAGAGCTTACAGCTGCTCAGGTTTTTGGAGTAATGTCAGTTTTCAGTGGGTGCAGATCTGCTCCTGTGTTTTTCTTTCACTAGCGAGACTGGCAGACTCTCTCCAGCCCTGGGAGCTTGGTTGCATGCACTGTCAGGGTGGCATGAGGAAGCTTACACTTCTGTTGTCCACACATAACCTGTTTGGTGGGTAATTAAAGGATTTTAAACTCCAACACAGTCAATCTGGCACCTTGCAACAATTCAAACTGACAGGAGCAGAAGACGAAAAAGAAAGAACACATTCAATTCTTGTTGAAACAGAAAAAAAAAAAATTATGTGGAAAAGATAAATACTACTTATGAACAGTGTATCATTGTTTTTTTGTATCTCTGAATCACTATTGAAGAAGACAAAGCTCAGCCTAATGCCCAAATACCTCCAAACATCTCTATATATAATCTTCTGCTTTTCCCAATACGTGCATCTCTGCTATAACCCTGCTTAAGTACATTTTTCATGAGGGTAAATGACAACAGAGTCTAATCAGTGTTGTGCATGCCTGTAAATCAAAAGGTAAATCTGGAAAAGACTAAATAAGGAAATAACCCAAAGGTTTACTTCCACAGTCCTGCTTTACATTTGGTCCTCCTCCCTTACTTTCCCAGCTCTACAAGCCTTACAAATGGGATTAATCAAGAGAAAGTTTTAAGTCACTTTAAAGAATGGCAATGGGAGAGAGTGTTAATATTTTATCATTTTCTCTCATATCAGATTATAATATAAGACTCTGGGGAAGTATTATGTCAGGCATATGTAAAATCTCAACCCAGTTCAGTTCCTTAAGGACCACCTTTTAACTCAGATTGGAGGGCTCCAGTGTAGTTACGTGAATATGCCTTACACAACATGTTGGAAAAGTCTTGTCAAGAGGGCCTCATAAAATGTTGCTTTTTGGTAAGGAAACATGCAATTCAGATGGGAAGTTTGAGGCTGAGTTTCCCCAGGACACAAATGCTCTGGACTCTGTTGCTCACCAGCAATTACTCTAACTCCTTTAAGGTATCACCACTCCGAGATCAGTTTGAAAAATTGCAGCAAACCCATCATTCACAGAGAAGGGAAGGACAGGAAAGAGCACTGCTCCACGAATCCAAGCTTCATGGAGGGGGGCTTGCAAGGTGGGCAGAAAAACTGAGGAGATACATGAGATTTTAAATTATTTGCCATTATTTTCTCCTTTGTGAATCTATGTTAGTACCTATTTTCTTTTGCCCCATTTGGTGCTGGCTCCACCCTATTTCATTTAAGCAATTAACTGATTGTCAGAAGCAGTGTCACTAGATTGAACTGATGAAAGAAAGCTGACTGTATTCATAGGGAAATTCAACTTTCGTTCCACTGGGAGGTAAACTGCCTTTTACACCTACACTTGTCTTTCCCCTGAGCAGATAGGAAGACTACAGTGGCTGTACTTCTAAACCAAATATCTGTTACATTTCTAGTTAGACCCTTAGTGCGTAAGTGATTGCTGAGTCCAGTCCTGAGGCTCCTGGGTGTTTTCAAAAGCTGTATGGTGCAGTTTTGTGAATTTGACTCCTGGAACTTGACACCAAAAGTTATGTGAAAAGTACTTTGCTAAGTACTTTTGTGAATCTTTCCCAGGGTCATAGAAGTTACTAATTGAATTAATTCCACTATAATTTAGGTGATTATGCTAGTCACTGCAACATCTTTCTGGTTTTAAAGTCTTCTTTCCTTGAAGAAAGAAGACTGATGTGATTATGTGGGAAGACTGGCTTGCTGTCCCCACCCTTGAATATTTTTTTTCCCAGAATAAATCTATTGACCAATTTCAATCACATGCAAAATCATAAAACAATAAAGTTGCAATGTGCTTATGAAAATCAGTAGGTAGAGTAAATTAAAATGATGCCCCCAGTGAAGAAAAAAGAAAAAAAAAAGAGTTCCTTCTCAACTCTGTTTGACAATGGCCAACTGGATAATCAATAAGAGTGTGATGATTTTGCTCAATTGGTATAAAATAAAAGGCAAGGGTTGTGGGAGAACCTTCAACTATCTGCCAAGCAAGAGGAAGTTTAAAGGAAAAAGGATTTTTATTTTCCTATATATTGAAGTACAGACTGAATTAGTTCCATTACTTATGGAAGAACTAATTTTTTTTTCATCTTGAGTGTGGTAGGTATGATTGTTTCTCCCATCATTTCTTTTTTCACTAGCATCTAGTAGGTAAATATAGGAGGAAACTGTAATTGCCTGAAAAAAAAACAATTACCTTTTTTAAAGTTTTGCTTAGTTGAGATTATTTTTGGATTTGCACTTAATTACAAGGCAGCAAATATAAATTTCTTTGTGCACAGCTCCACTTCTGTGTACACAAGTTAAAAATGGAAAAATCTATTTCTTTGTACACTACAGTTGGGAAGACAGCAAAAACAATTTTAGGGGCATACTTAATAGATCAAAAATGTTATTATCTCTTGAGGCAAAATGCAGAACTAGTACAAACTCATTTGGCCAATTCACACTTGTTTGATATATTTCAAAAGCATGATTTTATGCTGGATCAGCTATCATCTCCCTTCCTGCAGCCGTCATCAGGCCAGGATAAACACTACAGTGTATACTCTGATTAATTTGACATAAATACTGTCAAATTCTCATACCTGAGCCAGATCATGTTTTGTATAGAGGATGATCCAGGTGTGCACATATCTGGTATTAATGAGCACAGAAACAAGGTTTAAACTAGATGTTCCCTTTCAGTGTAAGTAAGAAATTGTAGCCAAGTATAAATTACTGGTTATAGTTCTCCTCTGATGATGGCCAGTTTTCCATATTCAGTCCAAGTACATGAGCATTTTAGTAATATATCCATATGATTCTCACTTTCCATTGCAGTATCCCAAATATTGCACTGAGCCTGCTTTACTCCCAGATGATTATACATAATGGGCAATGTCTGGATGGAAGTGTGCTGCAGGGATTGTGAGCAAATGAACTGTCTCAAACTCACAATGTGGGACTGCTCTACCGTTAACAGAATCTTCTGACATTATTTCAAGCAGTGAGATTATTAAGTGTCATACGGCTAAATAGGATGGGTCATTCAATGGAAATATCACCAAACTCAGTCATATAAAAACATAGTACCAAATGCTCTGTGTGACATTAACCCATATCCCCCATAAATCTACAGAAGACCTCATTTATTATATATATAAGATATCATTTTATATGTGGCATGGTAAAACAATGCCAACTGTGTGCACAACAGCCTTCTCCTGCAGTGGGAAAATCTCCATGCTTGGGCACTTGTCTCGATTCAAGAGACAAGAAGGCCTTTTAATAAGGCAAATAAAAAGGGGACTGGATAGTTGAAAGGATATATGGCTACTAGACAACTGGCAAGACATAAATCTTAAGAATATTCATATCATACAGCTGATCATGAAGATTAGCCCACCTTTCTATATCTGATCAAACATCCTCAAATTATGTATGTGTATATATATATATATAGATATATAAAATAAATAGCTTTACAAAAGGCACAAGATACCATAATCTCAAAATATCAAAACTGATACCTAATCTCTTCTCCCTGGGCTTCGAAGAGGCAGCTCCAGATCTCGGTGAAGCCTGATCCATTTACAACATAAGCATTGTGCTTGAGGGGATGAGAACAAAATATACGCTGAGATAACACTCCCTGGAATATCCACCTACCCCATCTGGAGTACTGCATCCAGCTATGGGGTCCCCAGCACAAAAAGCATATGGACCTGTTGGAGACAGACCCAGAGGAGGCCACCAACATAATTATAGAGCTGGAGCATCCCTTCTACGAGAAAAGGTTGAGAGAATTGGCATTGTTGAGTCTTAGAAAGAGAAAGCTTTGGGGTGACCTAATTGTGGGCTTCTAGTGCCTGAATAGAGCCTAAAGGAAAGATGGAGAGAAAATTTTTACAAGGAAATGTAGTGACAAAACAAGGGGGGATGGCTTCAAATTAAAAAACAGTACGTTTAGTTAAGATATAAGGAAGAAATTCTTTACTGTGAGGGTGGTGAGGCACTGGCACAGGTTGCCCAGAGAAGTTGTGGATGCCCCATCCCTGGAAGTGTTCAAGGTCAGGCTGGATGGATTCTGAGCAAACTGGTCTAGTGAAAATTGTCCTAACCCATGGCAGGGGGCTGGAATTAAATGATACTTAAGGCCCTGTCTAACCCAAACAATTCTGATTCTAATATTCTATCATTAATGTAACCCAGTTGGAACACATTGGATAACAAACACAAACTAGACAAGGAGGTGTCTCCATCTCAATAAGAGTCATCCCTTTC
Organism: Dasyornis broadbenti; assembly: GCA_013397935.1. Taxonomy (NCBI): domain Eukaryota; kingdom Metazoa; phylum Chordata; class Aves; order Passeriformes; family Dasyornithidae; genus Dasyornis; species Dasyornis broadbenti. The sequence continues at coordinate 940,449 of VZRN01002763.1, read as the reverse complement.
ACTCTATTCACTCACTTAACGACCAAGAAAAGCAGAGAAGGTCAAGACAAAGTGAAATAGGGTCTTGTGGACAAAATAGTGGATAATAACTCAGACATACTCAAATCACTCCTGGCCCTATCACTAGCCTGCTCTGTGAATCTGTTGTTTCAAATTTGGCTTCCTGTGCCATATCCATCTTTTCCCATTTGTTTGTAGTTTCTAGTGCAATGTATCCTGCACATGTAGCTAACATCAAGTAATAAAAACAGTGGCATGGGATAGCGTAAAATCAGAATTGTGTGCAGGCAGAAAGAAAACGTGCTCTGTGATAGTCTGCTCTATGATGAGACAGTGTTCCATGAAACTAAACTCATTAGGTATTTGGAAGGCTGGAAAGAAGATAAAGCTAATGTCAAAAAGTGTTGATGCAAACAGTTTGATAAGATTATTTTTATCTGGAACAAAATGGTTAATTCCTGTGTGCCTGGCCCCACCTGTAAACAACTGTTGATGTGAGATGTGCTGAGGAATTGAAAGCATTGAGTCTTTTAACCCATTCAGGAGGTTCTACCTTTAAAAGGATGTAACAGAGCTGGATCTTATTTGCCAGTATTGCTTTGGAAACTGAGATGAAAGAAAGGATGCCTTTGTGATGAAGGGAAAGAATTATTCCTACAATGCAGGCAGTTCAGTTCCAGCCTGGTTCACCAATTCCCATCTGACCTCGTGCACATTTAAGATCAGCCTCTCAGCATAGGAGCCAAAGTTCCCCCATGGAAGGTGCTGAGGATAGAGGTGTATTACAGGTCCAGAGAGGGCTTGACTCATGCAGAGAGACTTTACTTTAAACATTGTGGTCTGAATGACCCGAGGGTTTTCAAACAGCATCAAATCTCAGTACAGAAACTGAAAGGATGTACCAAGGAAAGATCTCTTCAATAGTTGCTTTTTCCCTGTGCTTTCATTACTGCCCCTGCCAGAGACAGGATACTTGAAAGGTTGTTCTTCTGCTGAGGAATGGTTGCTCTTCTGTTACAGCTATGTTTTGATATAGATGATTCAGTGCAGGTCTCAGATTCAGATCTCTGCAGGTCTCGGTTTTTCCCGTCCACCTTTTTTGTCTGTCTTCTCTAATTTGGCTGTAAGTTTGAATCTCAGCCCCACTGATTTATGGGAGTTTTGCCATTAGCTTCAGTGAGCAAAGATTTGCTCTTACATTCTTTGAGCCCAGGACTGTCTTTTATTATATGTGTGCCATGTCTAACTCACTGGGATGCTGAAGTCAGTTGGGACTGCCAGATGCTACTGTAATGCAAATAAATGTTAGTATACATGGAGGAAGAAGAGAGATTGTATAGGTTTTCTTTCAACCATTATATAAAAATCCTCTCAAACTTAAAGGACTTCAAGATATTACATTAAAACCAGCTATTTTATTATTTTTTTCAGGATCTCCAGCATTTTTCATGTGCAGACTGATGGCTAACAGCTCTTCATGGTATTTACAGGAAAAATGCATAGTGCTAAATAATCGCCACATGCTGTGGGAGTAACTTCTGTTTTTAATAAAACCAATCTGGTCTGGATCAATGATAAGGGGGCATAATTTCTTCAAATGGGAAGCCAGCTCTTTGAAAGGAATCTTACAGTCTACATTAATCTCAGATCAGAGTCTGCAGGGTAAGCAGAAATCAGAGGCCTGGCTGTTTTTATGAAAAAAGAGTATTGTCCCTGTCTGAGGAGAAATTCTGGCAAAGAGATTTTACTGGGATGAAGTAGTTTTGGTGCACAGGGTAAAGTGGTCAGGAGCATGTGGGGCTAACTGCTGCTTTCCATTTCTTTAGGTGTAGAGGCACTCATTCAAGAATGCATGTACTGGACAGTAAGTTCTTGCATTGGTGCTCCCATTTTTCAGGGAATGAATCCTCCTCGTTGTAAGGCAGGCAGCACTAAGGGAGCAGAATTGCTGCCCACACCATGATTGCCTTTAGCACTGTCAACCCATATATCATACATTATCACCCCTGCTCCCCGCTGGCAGACCCTCTCTCCGCTCTGCATGTACGTGGGTGGCCCAATGCAGCTGGACTCAAGCATCACTGATATCCAGGGTGGTTTGCTTGCACACAGCAGTTCATCGCACCTCGAGGACCAAGTAGCAGGACCGATGTCTTGCTGTCTTCTCCCCTCTGCTACATCTCTATCTTGCTGCTGGATCAGTTCTTACAGTCTCTCCTCTACCGTTGCTGCAGACACAGCGCCGGTATTCTCCACCCTGCATTTCTTGCCACGATACAATCAATCTAATCTTCCTGTCCATTGTTTCTGTAATTAATGCATTGGCGCGTGACAAATTGCTAAACACAGGAGAAACAGAGACTTGTCTTTGGATTGTATGGATCCCAAACAGAAACCACAGGGAAGAGAAGAAAAAGACAGCAGGTGTCCAAGCAAACCAATTGTTCTCACCGGACTCAAGGATGACATTCCAAGAGCAGATCATTTTTAGCAGCTGTCCAGTCAAGCAGATACATTTGCTTCAAACGAAGTGGTTTGCTACTCACTTTTCCAAATATAATAGGTGAACCAAATCTCATGGATTTTCCTCAGTCTTATTAAAAACAATAACAATAAAGGTATACATAGTGCCTTCATCCCACTGATTTTATGTGCTCTATAAGCCTTAAGCATTCTTCTCTTACAACTGAGGAAGAGCAGAGAAGTGATTTACACAAGGTCATTCTGTAAATCAGCAATTAAGTGAAGGTTTGTAGATTTCAGCTCTGCATTCATAGCAATAGATCTCAGTTGCATCTCTGGTAGGAGGGAAGACAGGACAGGCACCTACCAGCTGATTTCATTTTGTGCAAAATGCACAAAATGTACAGAAAGTTAGAATACAAAACCACCCAATTTGCTTTAATCATATGACTGCTTTTGGCCACTGTTTGCGGTTTTTTCACCTCTAAAAGCATATGCTGTGAATACTTCCTTAGTTGTGCATTATTACTTGTTTCAAGCAGTAAACTGTCTAAAATGATACAAGATTTTTCAGTTTCTGCTATGGATATGACTACCAGGACGAAGAAAATTTCCACGGTGTTGGAAAAACAGGCAAACAAGACATACAGCCAACCATAATAATTACTTTTTGGCAAAGTGCTTAGTGGAAAATTTCCCATTGTCATTGTACAAACAATGCACGTTCTCCCGTGAAACAGTGTCAGAGTGTTTCTCATAAACATATGCACCATTTCCTCTTCAGAAAGGTCAAGTAAAATAGCATCTATCAAGAGAAGCATTTAGAAGCAACCCACCTGTTATTGCCAGCCAACAGCTACTCAGAGAAATGATGCTAGTGTATCTTGGGGAAAGACAACTGGGTCTCTGTCTGCAGTGGATTTTTATGGTGTAAAAGAAGAACACACTGGTTGAAATTCACAATCCATTGCTTTAAGCTAGCTTTGTGAGGCACAATAAAGTCACTAAAGATAAATCATTGAGGTTTGTATTAGATGCTTCAATGGAAGTATTGAAAAGAGATGTGCTAGTGTATCAATGGAAGTCTTTTGAGCCTTTCTATGAGATCCTTCCATTTAGGGAGATTCACTTTTGAAACAGAAGTTATTGCAATCAGCAGATATCGTCTAAAAACCCACGGTGCAGCTCAGCCAAAGGTTGTGTGTTTGAAGCACAAATGGCTGGATGAAATTCTTCAGTCCACGTTACACAGGATAACAGACACTATTGTCATAATGACCCCTCAGACTTCATTAACCACAAATCTATACCACACCTCACAGCACATGATCTGTGCATCTCTGATCACCCATAAATGAGATCTACAGATATGGGAAAGATGATGCTAAAAAGCAAGCTCATTTTCACTCTCCAGCATGTCATGGTTGGGCAGTTTCTAAAGGAGAGAGGGGCACATCACCAGGAGAATATATTTACGGCTTTATCAATAACAGAAGATTAGCTACTGAGAGCCTGCAAATAATCACTTCCAGATAAACAAATCTTTCCTCTTTCAATTGGTTTTGATCTTAGCATTAAAATTAATTTAAAAAACAAAACAAAACAAAGTAAAACAAAAAGTAATTATAAAAGTATGTTCCAGGAAAATGAGTCCCTTGGATTTGATTCCAATTTTCAGCCTCCTCCCACTATTCTGAACCACCAGTGTGGGAATCCTAAGCCTGTATATGTATTTTTATACATATGTATATAGATCCTTTGAAGAAGGTACCCTTTAGAAAACTGCAGTCCAAGACACCGAATGGTTCAGAGGAGAACTGTGTCAGGGTAGGTACCGAAGAAACAGTTCTGAAAGGTTTCTGAGTGACAATAATGCATATGACAAATGGAAAGGGCCACTGAAATCTGAAGTCTTACAGAAGAGAAGTTTAATATGCAGGTCATCAGGGAGAGGAGGAAGAATTGGACAACTTGAAGGGCAAATCATGCTAGAATTCTGTGCAAGCCACTGAGCACAAATGACAAATACACCCAGAGACAACACTCATGCGCACAAATACGCCGTATAATCCCAGACACTGTAAGAAACATGTAAACATTCGAGCTTGCATTTGCATACATTCTGCAAATGCTAGAGGACGTTTTTGCAAGCTATTATTTAATTTATTCACAAGGTCGATTTGGAAACAGTGTTCAAATGTTTTGGAAATACGTCAAGAACATCGTTTTATTTCATGGTATTGTGGTAGCATCTCATTATAGTAGTCTAATATGAATGCAGCACAATGAAAAAGCTATTGTGATTGTATTGTACTAGGCTAAATAGATAGAATGTTATTACAGTACTGTAAAAGGAAAGATTTATAGGTTAGCATTTGCATTTATGAGTAAGAACAGCACATGCAGCCACATACTTGGCTATTTGGACTCCCAAGGAAACTAAACCTTTTGTTATATTCAGAGTTATCAGACGTTTGAGCAGTGAATGACCCTGCTATTGCTGGAAAAAAGCAGCAGCAAGGGAGAATAGGTGTGTTGACTCTGCTTCTGGAACAGTTTCTGCTGCCATGCTCCCCAGAGGTTTTATCCCCTTTCAACAAGAACATCAGGGTCCCAGACAGAATAGGATCCAATCACACATCAAAGCAGCCTTTTTTTTCCAGGATGGCCAACTAAGGGCCACAATTTTAATTTCTGCAGAATTGCATCCAGCAGGGAAACAAAACTACCTTGTATGAGCTGAGGAATGCCTTTGCCTTCTCCAGGATATTTTCCACTGCGATTAGAGACAGAAGTGATAGGGGAGAGCTGAAGGGATTTCTCTGTTTCCTTGCTAAAAACATTTTGCCAACTATGAGAGTATTTCGGTAGGGCATCCCTTCATCCCCTTCTCTCCCTTGCTGAGCTTCGATTGATGAGACCTACGAGCTTTCTATTTAAAGGAGAAAATCCCTGCTTGCTTTCAGCTTAGGTGAATAAATATGATCTGGAGAGGAAAGAATCCTGAAAGCCAAGTCCTTGGTGTTGTAAGCACCACAGTTGTGCTGGCTAGAATGAAACTAACACTGATTTGTATCAGCTAAGGCTCTGGCCCGATACCGTGAACACATCTTTAAGCCACTAGCCATCTCTCCATGCTGTCTTTTGAAAGAATAGATGCTTTAGTGGCAACTGCTTCCAACTGGAAATCACATGTAATAATGAGAAGTCTTACAAATGGGAAATCGCACTCAGCTGTGGAATAAGGGCTTGATGGAAAGCCTATGGAAACCAGTGGGAATCATACCATGGCTTCACAGAGGTTTTGGATAGTTCCTAAAAAAGAATATTAAAAAGTGTCTGAAGGAAACAGGTGCTTCATTCTCAGTAAATACTGCTGTAAAGTGAGATGTTAATTCCTTAGACCCTACCGAAAAATCACAAACAAGATCACAAATGTGGAAGTCTTTCACATAAAACTGAAAAATGGATAAAGATTTTTACTATGGAATTTCCAATTATTCTGGACAAATTCTGGGTGCTTTCAAGAATTGCATCCTCCTTCACTTTGTTCGCTTTGTCAACACATGCATTGATTGATTGTCAGTCTGGAAGAATGTCTTTTCAGTCTTAATTTATGGGGCAGATATCTATGTTTAACCAGGGAAGCGCTGGATGTTTGCTGCCAGATGCTGAAGGTCTTCATTACTGTTAAAAGTACTCCTGCTAAAGTTGGTGAGCAAGAGAGGATGACAGTGCTTGCTCAGAAATAAAATCTGCCAAGGAATCCATGATACAACAATAAAATAATAACTTGATATATAATTTTTTAAAAAGAAAAAAAAAATTAGGTTTTATCTATGAATTTTTTTTCCAAAAGAAATAAAACCAGAATTTTTAGGAAGCTTACTAAAAATTTTATCCAACCTACAGATTAAAGTAGAAATTATTGGATGCTATGGAAAATATAATATATAGCCAACAAATGGATGGAAAAGTACAGAGGCAGACAGACAATTATTGCTGGAAATAACAATGTAAAGATCTTTATATACCTGAGAAAGGCCTTTTCCCTTCCCCAAAAATATATTTATATCAGTGTAAATCTTTCATATGCTATATGCTGTGGGATCAGGAGTTCTCTGATTTTAGCAAAATTATATGAATAAGCAAATGAGTTATTTCAGAGGAAGAGCCCTATTACAGTTGAAAAAATAACATTACTGATCTGCCTCTAAGTAACCGCTGCTCAGAAATATAAATTAATTCCAATTAACATTTTAAGCAACTATTTTGAGATATTTAAGGGATATTTATTATTTTGAAATATTTAAGACCAATTCAAGCATGTCAAAACTATAAAAGAGAAATATTTGGAGTTTTATCATCACAGAATCATCTTTATATATTACAGATTGTTCCAAGGTTGATGATGATGTTTAAAACAGTGAACTATTTGGTGTTAATTTTGCCAGAGAATTCCCATCTATTTGCTACCTGCAGAGGTATCAGAGTGGGTTCTGCACAAAGCCCAGCTGCTTTCAGTCAAAACACATTTGGAAAACATGTTGAGTTGTAGGGCCTCATGGCAGAAGCTGCCATAAAAGTCACTGTCACTGGGTGCTTAGTCCCAGAAGAATAACCCATGCTCTGGATTACAAGTAAAAAGATCTATGATCTTCTCAAAAAAAAACCAACCAACCAACCAACCAACCAAACAAACAAACAAACAAACAAAAAAAAAAAAACACAAAAAACAAAACAAAACAAAATTACAAAAAAACCCCCAACCATTTTTAGTTCAGAAAGCAGCAGAAAACTAGAAACAGCACTGGTTGTTGTTTGGTACCAACTAGTTGTCTGTGGAGCTTTCCTTAGCATCTCAAAATTTTGTCTCATATTCTGGTTCTTCTCATTGACCATGCAGGGAAAATAATCAGACAAGTTTAGCTGTACAAGTCACCTGCTAAGGTCAGGTAGCTAAGCTTTTATGTAGTAGGTGTGTGAAAATAAAGTATTTATATGTGATCTCACTTTCAAAATGTAGAAATAAGTCTACTGACTTAAAAAAGAGAACACATGCTTAAAGTTAGGTATCTAGTTACAGGTCTTGATGATTCTGTACCTTTATGTCAATGCAGAAAATAATAATCAACTTCTCTGTTTCATGCTATCATCTCCCAGATGAACTCAACTCCTAGAAACTTATCACAAGTGCCAAGACATTTTTGTTTGATTTTTCTCAGTGGGCCATGTCTTTAAAGAGCAATCATGATACACATTCGCAAATAGAAATATTTGTTAAAGCCAATATTCATCCCAAAGGGATCTGTCCTTGTGAGTGTACTGCTGGATTTTTGCCTTTTACAGGAAGGTAAAATAGGAAGTAGTTTATTGTTAAATACCGGGCCTGTGACAGACTTCTAACTGGAGAATTGGAGACCATAAAACACCAAATGATTATATCTTTCAGTCCTGCTATCATGCTTGAAAGGAAATGATTTGATTCATTAAGCATTCCGCAGGTTAAAAACAAATTATCTCCATTTGTATTTATTTGCAGATCTAAAGAGCTATCGAGCTCACAAACCTCTTCTGGCCTATTAAAACCATCCAGCACCAATTTTAAGAGTGCTTGGGAGGCAGCTTGCAAACAAGTAGCACCCAAAACCATGGACAGACTTTCCGAGAGCTCCATCTACAACACATTGAGTTTATTTTGGGACACAAACAGGAACCGAGCCCTTCTGAAAAATCTGTGCTTCATTAGGAATTCTGATTATTATTAAAAATCTGGCACTCATTGAAGGTGCTGAGTACTTGAAAACTCAGTGCTAGGTTCTCTTGAATTTCCTGTCGGAGAGTTGTTAATATGCCAGGCAATGTTTTTGAGTTAGAAATGTATTTTAAGGGAATTTTGAGACACATATCCAGGTACCAGAATACCTTCTTAAAATATGTTTAAATCAACGCTGCAGGAAAAATAGGCTGATGTTGTTGTGTGGTGACATCATTACATCCCATGCACTTAGTGGCATCATAGAGCTAGAGAAATAAAAATGGGAGCAATTTCTAATAAAGAGCTGGAAATAAAATATTTTAGTCCCATTGTTAATAATTCCGATATTCTCAAAACAGACAAACACTTTGGGCTATTTCTAGTGATTAAGATAGCTGGATTAATTGCTGACTTGTCATAGTAGTAGAATTCAGAGAAGCAAAGACTCAAATTTAGGGGCCTTACACTTTAAAGCTACCAAAGGAAAGGGCTGTTGCAAAGTCCAAAGGCAGCTAAAACAACAGCCTCCTAGGTCTGGGAGAAATTACTTACATTGGATAAAGCAGTTCAATACTGAGCATTTGGCTTTATTTTTCCCCTCTGGGCCACACCATTGTTCTGACGATTTGAACAAAAGAAAAATATTTTTAAAGGATAATATTTCTGGATCTTACAGACTTGCATTCTCTCCTTAGCTCTTCACAGGAAAAAGAACTATGAGATAAATTGCCCTGTGAAATAAGACAAGTCCTAATGGGTAAAATACTGCAAAAGGGATTAGACACTCGTGGGCTTTTGGATAATCTTCAAATGTTCAAATATTTAATGTCTCTAGTTTTAAGAGGCATTTGGATAATGCCCTTAATAAGAAGATTTAACTTTTGGTCAGCCCTGAAGTGGTCAAGAAGTTGGACTAAATGATCCCTGTAGGTCCCTTCCAACTGGAACTATTCTATTCTGCTTCATTCTATTAAATGATGAACCTCTATGGGGACCGATTAGGCCCATGGGAAACATAAAAAATACTTAACTTTCAGAAAGGATACAAAAACCACCAAATCTTTAGGGAGGACACCACTGGGATTCACAAGGAAGAATGTGCTACAAGAATGTTATATATAAAAATACAGATAAATCAGTGTGTAATGTAAGACAAATATCTTTTAAAAGAATAAGAAGAGGCAGTGTCCCACTTTTATTCCTCAGGTAGTTGGCAATGTCCTGTCTGCACTGAAATCTGTGGAACGTCTGGGTCTGATGTGAGGTTGCTATTCCACCACATGTGCTAAAAAAGTTGTCCCTTCTCAGGTGCAGCGATGTGGACACTGGCTCCACAATGAACCCACAACCTTCTGTCTCAGATGCTGATTGTAGGGAAGGCTCTGGTTCCTCTTCCTTCCAGTGACTTATGATTGCTCGTTTCCTCCTTCTGCCTTAGGTGGAAGCTGAGTATCGGGGCTTTTGAGGGAGGCCAGCAGTGCCATGTCCCCTTCCTCCTGCTGGTGGCTTTTTGGTGGATGAAAGCTCCAGGGACAGTCCTGGCCTGGCGCAGCTGCAGAAAGGTGTCTCTGGAAGGTAAGAATAACTCCATCCCTCTGGAACACCTTTTGTTCCACCCCCTCAGAGCAGATAACTTCCATCTGCAGCATGCTAATGCAGGGCAACAGGGAGGTAAGACTGTCACATGAAATGATCTCTGCTTCATTTCATCCAAATCATCCCAGTGAAAAATTAGTCTTACACCCACCAACGCCCTTAAAGGAATATGCTCCTTTTAATGTGTGAGATGAAGAACAGGAGGAGGATAAGAGATGAAAAAGAAGAACTCTGATAACTGTGGGATCTAGAAGCTATAGTGCTCTCAATTAATTAGAATCTTCTCGTTTAAAAAAATGGTCTCCCTGCGCACATATTTAAAAACTGGTAATAAAATATCACTACTGCACCACTATGGAGTCTCTTTGAGATGCTCAATGAAATACTTGAATTACAAAGTAACAATTTCTATTGTTAGGAGTTGCTGCTATTCTCTTTTTATTGATGTCATAAAGTAGGTATTTATGAGATGAGGTTATTAAGATCAATAGTATAAATGGAACACCTAATTCTCTCTTTTTCAGAACAGCACAAAGCATTCCTTGGGTGGAATATGTGAGAATAAAAGGTGACTGGATACTGTCATTTAACCCTAATCCAAATGCAAAGAGCTCACCCTATTAACAATGACTCATTTTTTACATGTTTCTTAGATCTAAAACTATCTTGTCCCTAAGTAGCCTTTATGAAACATACAGATTTGAATTCATTGCAGGATTGGATTTGCCACATTTACAACTAACACTGAAACTCTATTTTTGCCTTTTTTAAAATATTAAAGACAAGATATAATATTTTATTTTAAAATCCATTTAGTAGTGTGTTTTTAATAAATATGACCCTTCTTTGTGAAAAATGTCCTTTTGTAAAAATCAAAAATATCAGATTTTTGATACCAAGTCATCTTCCCATCTACTGAATAATGAGCTGCAAAGACACCATGGTATGGACTGACTTAAGTCTGTATACTAATGAAGAATTGAACCTATATTTATATAGTTTCATTGATCAGACCTAGTTGCAAAAGGCAGCATTTTTGAGATAAATGCAGTCACCAAACTCTCTCAACTATTTCTAATGATCTGACTCTTGTTTCCGTTTCCCATTTTCACAGCGCCATCATCAATCACTGCTAATTTAAGCTCATGATTAAATAATATCAGTTTCGTTTAGTGGTCATCATTAAGGGAAAATATTTGCCAACAACTGATCATGCTGTTGTTTTTAATGACTCTGCTCCTAGAACTCCATTCTACTAGCACTTGATAACATCAATAAGATTTACACAGAGTAACAGGGTTTGAAAAGTTCACCAGTCATGAGGTGCTACAGAAGCCAGTGAGTGCTCTCCACTGCTAAATGAAGAAAAATTTTACAGAAGTTTTTTTCTCGGATTTATGTTAAACAAAATACTTAGAAAATTTGGATAGTTTCAGCAAGAGAAAAAAACATAAACAAACAACACTTTTATTAAATAATCAAAGCTTATTATCATTCTAGTATTGCTCACTGCCCTACATTAATAATATGTTTTAATTTAAAAGATGTGGTTTTCAAAAATGCACAGCAAAAACTGCTACAATACTTTAAAACCTAAAAAGAGCACACAAAAAAAAACCCTCAACATCTTATTTCATAGAGATTCACTTCTCTTAATTGTTCAGTTTGCAATAGTGTACAAAGAGTTAATTGAAATAGCAAACTGAGATGGGAGCTTCTACTACAGCTCTTCCCACTGGAACTGCTGAATGAGAAAAAGTTGCAATACCTCACAGTTTTCCTATGTGGCTACACACTGAAACTTTGTATCCATCTGAGCGATTGTAACTACACACAACAAATTTGCTATGAAAGTTAAAATACATAATCTGATGCAGCCCAACACTGACAGTAGTAATTGACAGGTAAAATCTTTTCCATGCTGCTTATACACCTCTAAGGGTTGTAAAAACCAGAGGAAAGCTGTCTATGGATTTTGCACCATCAGCTATTGCCTGTCAGCATGTGTGGTGACAGGGAAGGGCGTACAAAGCAGTGCTGGGATGGGGGAGAGCTCTGGTGAAGCTCAGCTCTTTGGTGTCCCCAGATGCAGCCCCCCAAGTGCACAGGGCTCCGCTCAGCCCTGTTCTCTGTCCTGGGACACATTCCTCCTGCACCCGCAGCCAGGGGCTGTGAAACTTACAGGGTTAATACAAACAGAACATTTGTGCATGCTGAAAGCTTTTTGAAGAGGGAAAGATCCCTGCTTGTCTGCCAGGCTGTCTATTCCCCACACTGTACTCAAAGCCTCTTTACTGTTGTGCCACAAAGGGTGAATCAGAGAGAGCGGGGAACAAAACCGCTCGAGATGGCAAATCTGAGTAACAACGTGAGAGCTACATACTGTGCAGTGCCATTATATGACTTCAAATCTTTTGTTCTAGAGAACATTATACACCTATTACATGCTTAAATACAGGCATTGCTATAGCATAATTAAAATGTTTGTGATCACAGAAATAAAAGGACAAGTTAAAAAGCAACACTGTATTACCTCTGTAGGACTGCTGAACTTTGGCTGTAGGCACAGAAAGAAAAGCCACCAGCATGAGGCAAGGAGTGTGCAGGCCTTTGGCTCCATCTGAAAAAACAAGTTAATAGGTAGAAGGGCAATTCTCTGTTGGTGTGTAGCTGTAGAAAACCACTTTCTCTTAGCTCTGCAAGCATGGTTCCTTGAGCAGTGTTTTCATACCTGAAAAGCTCCTGTGGACATGCTTCAGGGCGCCGGCTTTAGTGGGAGCTGTGCAACTCTACAGTAATACTTGTTAACCTGTACAGCCTAGCACTTGCTGTAGTTTCTTCTCTAATGAAAAAAACTGTACATTTGGTCAAAAGGAAAACAAAAGGTACAACTGCTAAAATACTTCAAATGTTAGTTTGAGACCTAGGGTTCTCAAATGTAGTGATTTTTTTTTTTTTTTTTTTTTTTTTTTTTTTTTTTTTTTTTTCCCCAGGAAAGCAGACACTTATTTCTGTTTAGAAAAAAAACTTAATTTTCCACAGGGAAATGTGTAAGTGAGCACTTGCAATCAGCTTTATTCATAGCTTTGCAGACAAATTGCTGCAAACACCATGCACATTTATGCTTTGTTTTGCGTAAGAATTCTACAGAAGTCCATGAGATTGTTGCCACAACTGGGAATCCTTAGTTTAGCTGACAAAGACCTAGCTAAAGTGTTCTAAGGATGTAGAATTAAATGAAGACTTTGTCCTTCTTTTCCAGTCTGATCCCAGAAGATGCTGGAGCTAGATTATCTTCTATAATGTGTTTTGCCACAGTCTCTAGAGAGGACCACCTCCTTAAAAGGACAGCATAGTAATCTAATAAAAAACCAATCTATGGAGATCCATTACTGTGCAACTGAGAAAACAGAACCAAACAAGATACTAATATAAAAACCTCAGAATTCCTTGGTGCATTTTCTGTACTGCAGCATTTACAAATGACCACATGGATTGTGTAATATCATCTACTGTGCAGAGTTTCTTTTATAGGTCCCCATGGACTGAAATGTTTAGACACAACAGGGCTGAGCAGAGGGGCCAGTTGTAGATTTAACTGGGAATTCTTATGGTTTTATGGGCTTGTATGTCAGCCAGATTATTGCTTTAAAAATTGCTTTTGTATTTAATAGGAGGAGAGCTTGACCCGAACATAGTAACAACACATGTATCCCTTTAACTGCGCTCTGCAAAGGATTGCAAATTGAAATGTAGAGAGATACTAGCTCCATGAGTTAAGATGTAATTAGCTGCCCAGGAAGGATAACTTTGTCAATTGTCATTAACACATTTTTTTTTATGCTGGTACTTCAAAGATCAGAAGTGTTAACCTGGAAATGGCATTCTGATTTCAATCTCTTTAACATTTGGAAGGAATGGTCATTTCTTTATACCTCACTGCTGTTTGAGGAGAGTCCTTCCTTTGTTCAGCATCTGTAAATTGCCTGTATGTGGATCTCACTTAAGAAAGAAGAAAAAGATCCTGAGTCACTCAGATCTTTCATAAAACTGTCACTTTGGATTATTGCTTAAATGTTGGCTGCAGGCTGAAATCTGTATGTCCATGCAGCACTCGCCAGTTCAGGTGGGGTTTATAAAAGAGAAATTGTTGCTCTGCAGGGAGATACCTGTTAACCTTATTCATTTGTAAAACTGGTTACATATTTTGGCACTTGCCTGTGCAGTTTGACACTGACAAAGCTTTTGACAAGATGAAGTGGATATATGGTATTTATGTAAGGTTCTCAGAAAGTGCAGGTTCAGAGCAAACTTTATTAACTGCACCTGAGCTCTTTCTGTGTTAACCAGCAACTCTTTGCAGGAAAGACTTCAGATCTTTTGCCCTTTAACCTTTAACGAGATACAAAGCTGGGATGCGAGTGATACAGGACTCTCAATTAGTGGTTCCAGCTCTACATGCATTCTTCTGTTTTGTGATTCAAATGTCTTTTACTAGGACACAGGTTGTGTGGGACAGAAGGTGGAAAACAAGGAGCTTGTCTTGAGAGATGTTTAACAGCTTTGGTTCCTATGAACACCAACTCCCAGAACAATGAAGGATTCATTCTTCACCTTATTGGACTAGGTTTTGTATGACTGTTTGCATTTCGCCTTATAGTCAAGGAATAACTATTAAATAACAACAAATTGAAATTAACAATATTGTATGCATGTTTGCATACATAACTGAGCTTTTTAAATTAATATAGCTTAAATTCACATTTAATTGCATTTAATCCGACAGGTATTTTTCTAAAGTTAGCACAGGAGTTTCATCATATTAGGAAATTCAGTGAGAAAAACTGCAAAAGACAAGAATTAGATGGATTAAAATGTATGCATTTTGTATTCATTGTGTAGCTATTATCATTATGGAGGATCTTGTTTAGAATTGAAAAATTATTGATTTTCACCAAACTCTTTGCACAGATTCCTCATACAGCAAGATTCTGGCACATATTTGAAGAAAAGAATGAAAATCAAATGAGAGATTTTGTCATGACCAAAATTTTTCATTGAGGGAAAAGGTTGCTTTACCTGAGCTATGTAGCTGCCTGGGTAAGGCACAAGAAAAAGACTCTAAGATGGAGAAGAGTGAAAATATAATATCAGGTGATGCAGGTAGGCACTCAATGGCCTGAAACTGAATTGATACTTGGTCTATCTTCAGGAGCATATTTGAGGAAACTCTGGACTTTCTGAGGACTGAGACTCTCAGCATTCTCTAACACTGGGCAGCCCAATAAGAGTTGTGTCTCATGGCATTCAGGACCAAATTCCTTATGGCATATCTGGCTCACCTTTGCAGTGCTTGAGCAATTACTCCAAAGTCTAGGACACATTACACCTGCTGCACAAGTGGTTCACAGCCAGGCTGTGGACATGCTATGAATCCAATGAGCCATCCCTGCTGCTAACTAATGCTAACATGGAGGATGTCAAGAAGAGGAATAAACCTGAAGATGAAATGGTAATAAGGATTTCTGGGATTTTGTTGTGAAAGCAGACATTGCCAGTGTCTTTAAAAAGGTTTAAGGTAATCTGTTGCAGCAGTTGATTTCTCACTGATTTTTGTTCAGGACTAAAGTACCCAACACAAAACTGTCTCATGGTATATATATTTGATATTCTACAACCGTTCCACCGTGGTCATCCTCCTCGCCATATCACCATGAGTTTCCTTTGCAGGTGTGGTATATTGCTGCCCCACATCATGCCTTTCCTTGGACGCTCTCTTCCTTGGAAAGTATTGCACAAGTTCAAGCTGTTGGCTTGCTAGGGATTTCTTCTGGGACAGACACAGAAAAAGACACTTCCCCAGCTTAGCATAACCTCTGAGCTTCCCTCTGTACCTCCAGACTACCCATATTTTCTGTTCTCCCTTCCAACCCTACTGAGACACAGCAAGACACTCGGATTTTTCCCCTGATTACATACAAGCTTTGCAATGTAACTGCTGTATTGCAGGCTGGGATTTCATATATTGTAATCAAGTATGATCAATTCACTGCAGGTGCTATGGCAGGCAGAGGACATGCAGTCCCTGGTTTATAAGTGCTCCAAACCTAACCTTTAAATGTTGCTACCAAGAGAGGTGATTGGCAGTGCCTTCTGTACTGTGAGGAGATAATTGTGGTGCCATGGTATAATCTAGTGAGTCTCATTCTGTATTTTTGCTATCGTGGAAAAAATTCTGATAAGAGCCATATGGGGTAAAAGACTAGGGTTACAGCAACACAATTACAGGGTTGTTTTATCCGAGCATAGGTGTGACTGAGACAAGAAGTGAACTTTTCTACAATATATGTATGCAGGCAAAAAATCTGAAAGACTGTGGACTCTATTTCTAACTCAACTTCCTGTGACCACTGAAGAACAGAAGAATTTTCAATGAGGAATTAATGTTATGAAGAGCTTTAATATTATATAGCTCATGGCACACGAAAGATCCTTAGCTCTTAGCTCATGATAATCCGGATAGAATTTAACCTTCAAAACTTAAAAGGTGAGTCCGCATTACTTTTAAGACGAGAAAAAAGATCTATCTTATGCTGTCATTCAGGTCCAATTCAAAGTTCTTAAAGTTAGCAGGTCTCTTTCCCTTACCTTCAGTAGGCTTTGGATCAGATCCTGATAGTCACAACTCCAAACGGTGTGATACGTAAAAGTGCCCTTTTTAAGTGCTCCTTGCAATCAGATAAAACCCTTTCCTAAATAGCATCATTCAATATACAGATTGTAGCAGGTAATTGTAATTGTAAATTACTGTAGCAAGCTACTGTAGAATCAACTATTTAAGTACTCACCTGGCAAAACTGCAAAAGCTAACTTTTTTCCTCCTTACTTTCCAGTATATATATTTCATGTTTCATGGCT
This sequence comes from Dasyornis broadbenti, assembly GCA_013397935.1. Classification (NCBI taxonomy): domain Eukaryota; kingdom Metazoa; phylum Chordata; class Aves; order Passeriformes; family Dasyornithidae; genus Dasyornis; species Dasyornis broadbenti. The sequence continues at coordinate 923,714 of VZRN01002763.1, read as the reverse complement.
GCCTAACTCAGATATGGCAGCGGGCACTTAAGATTGAATCTTGGCGTAGACGTTGTCAGCGTGCAAGCAAATATTTGTCATTTAAAAATCATGGGTCTGTTGAGTATTACTTGGCAAACTGTTCTAAAACTGTATATATGGCAGCTCTATTCACAAGTATTAATGCACCAGGTATGCACACTTTCTAGCAAAACACACTCCCATACACCTGTGTGCAAACATACAAAATACACAAATGCCATTTCTCAGTATATCAGAACCCTTCAGAATATCTAACATTGGACACAGGACTGGATACTAAGCAAGTTCACAGATGATACAAAACTGGGAGGAGCTGTTGTACCCCTAGAAGGCAGGGAGATCCTGCAAAAAGAACACAAAAAGTTACAGGGTTGGGCAGTCACCAACTGTATGAAGTTCAACAAGGGAAAGTGCTGGATTCTGCACCTGGGATGGGGCAACTGTGGATGTACAGACAGACTGGGGAATGAGATGCTGGAGAGCAGCACCATGGAAAGGGACCTGGGGGTCCTGGTCAATAGCAAGTTGAACCTGAGTCAGAAGTACCCTGGCAGCCCGGAGGGACATCCCTGCCCTGGGCATCAGGCCCAGCATCACCAGCTGGGCAAGGGAGGGGATTGTCCTGCTCTGCTCTGCACAGGGGCGGCCTCACCTCGAGTGCTGGGGGCAGTTTTGGGTGCCACAATACAAGAAAGATACAAAGGTGTTAGGGAGCATCCAAAGGAGGGCAATGAACAGGGTGAAGGGCCTTGAGGAGAAGCCGTGTGAGGAGTGGCTGAAGTCACTTGGTCTGTTCAGCCTGGAGAAGAGGAGCCTGAGGGGAGACCTCATTGCAGTTACAACTTCCTCGCGAGGGAAAGAGGAGGGGCAGGCACTGATCTCTTCTCTGTGGTGATCAGTGACAGGACCTGAGGGAATGGCCTGAAGTTGTGTCAGGGGAGGTTTAGATTGGATATTAGAAAAAGGTTCTTCACCCAGAGGGTGCTTGAGCACTGGAACAGATCCCCAGGGCAGTGGTCACAGCACCAAGCCTGACAGAGTTCAAGAAGCTTTTGGACAATGCTCTCAGGCACATGGTGTGACTCTTGGGGATGGTGCTGTGCAGGGCCAGGAGTTGGACTCAATGGTCCTTCTGGGTCCCTTCCAACACAGTTGATTCTGAGGTTTTGGATGTGCCTTCCATAGAAAGGACTGCTTGGTATTTTATATTCACTGGCATAATAGACTCTGATCCCTCCAAAAGGAGTCTTAATAACTAATATTCACATAGCCACACATTTTAAAAGCACACAATTCAAAAATATGGAAATAAAGCATAAAAGGTAAATTTATAATTTCACATATAATAGAAAATGTAGAATATTAGGCTTTTTGCAAATGTCTTAACAAGGGGGAAAATGGAGGAAAAGATAGAGGTGTTTCAAGATACTTCATAATACTTAATGTTTAATTAATGAATTATAATCACCAATTTATAGGTTCATCTTGCCAACGACAGAAGCACTGAGAAGCCTTTAGTGTTGTTAAATTTAATGGGAGTTGAGGCTGACCAGCAGCTATCAGGACTCCTCAAAATTGGTAAGACTGACCTCTTTGAAAACACACTCTTGGTACTTCATGATCAGCAAATGAGACACTGCAATGGATGGGAGAAACTCACAGCCAAGAACTCAGTGCCTAAAGCTGAGGAAAGAATTAGAGAAGAGAATAATAATAAAAGGACACATTCATGCCAAACCAAACACAAGGAGTTTAAAGCCAGCATAGTACCAAAAAGAATGACCTAAAAAGATCACAGGTCTACTCTCTGTCAATGCAAAGATATTTTATCAGTTTTCTTCTTCAGCAGCTCTAAGTGACTCAATATATTAACTCATATGGCAGACACTGTACTACAATAAAACACAGCCAGTTGAATTTTTGGCAGATTGGAAACTTTCATTTTAAAATGTCCATGCTTGTCAATTCAATTAGATGAGAATTTACTGGCAAGACATGCTAAGTAAGTCTTGCCAAAAATACAAGAAAAAAGCAGACTCATCACATAACTGTCTGAGGCAGGTACAGCTCACCAGGCTAGGCATTTCCCTCTGCTTTAAATGTTTCCTCCACTGCATGTATATGTTAGTATTGTCCCATCCCTGAGCTGGGAACAGCTTCTGCCATTCCAGGCTGCCTGTTTTGCCATCCTCCTCCTCTTTAACTCTGGCAGTCTAAATCCTTCTTTTATTCTCATGTGACAGTGGGATGCAGTGACGTGTTCATTTTTGCCCATCTCTAGCTGCCGGCCCAACTCTCTTATGACCAAATCGCTGTATGTTCCAACAGCCAAAACCCACCAATATTCCACAGGTGTAGGAGGACAGACCACTACTATCAAGGGTCTCTCCTGAAACTCTTACAGTGAATGGCATTGGGTTGGGATTTTGGTCTGAGTTTCTTTTGGAAACTTTATATATCTAATAAAAATTGAGCTGCGATTATGCGATATACACCTAATTAAAATGTACTATAATTGTTGAAGTATTTTATGGAAGTAATTTTCTTTTTCCAGCAACAGGTCTGTCAGATGACAAAAGCTGTGGTTTCTCTGCTGTTGCAAAGAGCTCAGAGCTAAGTACAGAGGGTGGGGTCAGCCCTGGACATCAACCCCCGTCCCCAGGAATGACAGCATTTTTCAAGCTCTCATGCTCACGGCTTAAGTCAGGCTTTTTGCCAAACACTCAAATCCAAGATAAATAGCCCATGTGGGTGTTTGGTGCGCAAAGATTACTGAAGTTCATTTAGCTAGATGGATAAACCTTTTGAAATCTACCTTGTTAGAATTAACTATAATAGAGATCAGAGTTAGCTGTTTATCGAGAAGCAGTGTGAGAGGAATGTAAATTATCCATGAATCAGAACGACCTGATGGTGAAGTACCAGCAGCTCTTGGTGAATGTATTGTCACAAATTCTCACAAACAATGCTACCATTTACGTGCAGTAGATTCTTTTTTTTTAATTACCATGTTCCTGTTCTGTCTTTTCAAGTTTTTCATTTTCCCACATAAAAATGAGGCACAACTCCATGGAATTTGCAAGGGAAATTTCAAAATTCCTAAACATCCTGATTTTTAAAAAAATATTTTAATATATGTCTGTTCTACAAGGCCTATTTTGGTGGCAGGGCTGAAATTTCGCTATGGGTAAAAAACCCAAGTGATTCTAAGATACACTTTGACTCCAGCTTTATGTACCAGAAGTGTTTTGATTTATTTTATTTTAATGTCAGAAGGTGAAGCTCTGGTTTAGTAACTGCTCCCATTCTTCCACAGGTTGCCAGCAAAACACAGAGCATTCCTGACTCATCTTGCATCCCAGCAAGAATTCTCTAGCTTGGTTTTCACCCTTTTCTCCATTCCAGCAGAAAAAAAAAGGGTATATAATCATTCATAACTGCCCAAAAATTTGGAACCCAGAAAGTGCAGTCTGGGATGTCACCTTGCACGATAAAGCAGGGGAATGGAAATCATCTGCAAAATACAGCGTCTCTTGCATCAAAGGCATTTCCCTAAGGTATTGGACGACACTTAAAAGTTTTACCTTTCCCACATGCAGTCAATATTCACCCTTTCTTTCTCTTGCCTAGAGAATGGCTCTGTTTTCATTCTGAAAGTCATCTCCTACTTCAGTTAGCAATAAAACCAAAAGAAGTTGTATTGTTAAAAGGTACCACAGCATGTAGACCACGGTCTACAACCACGATGAAACGTCAGCCTAGAGAACAACTCTGCCACATGTTTCCACTGCATCCAGTCAGCACTCAGCCCTGCCTTCCCTCCTGGGATTGCCACTCAGGCCGTTAGCTGATACACGCTATTTACCACCAGGCAATGTCATGGAGGAACACTCCAATGAGTTGAGTCAGGATCACAGGCAGAGCTATCGGGTTAGCACCCAGCTCCACTAAGCTGATGTGTCCTGTTACTCAGCATTTCATTTGATCAGACTTTACCCTGGCTGTGATAGCATGGGTATCCTTTTTATAACATGCAGTATCTCTGCATTGCACTCATCATGCAGTGGACACAGACTTCCAGAGCCAGAGCAATAAGCCTGCATAACATAAGACTTGGGCTGAAAACCACCTAACTTCACATTATAGCTCAAAGAAACCAGAAGACTGCAAAAAGTTCTCTTTAATGATGACTCAGGCTTCATTTGATCCAACAGTGATGGAAATGAAACCTGGCAAAATTTGGTCTTGATTGATTAATATGGTGTTGACAGCATCCTAAATGGGTCTTATTAGAAACTTGACAATTATTAGTGTTTATGGTGCACCTCTGTGAGGTTTGCAGAATTACTCATTCTGCACACATCCTAATTACAGAAACACTCCAGAAATACCTTAACAAAATGAAAAAGCACTTTCAGGTAAAACAGGTAAGTTTTTGTAAGGTAAATACAGATGTAATCAATCCTATGGATCAAAGTACATTAAAATTGAACAGATAAAAAAATGAAAATAGAACAATCTATGAAACAGCAGCTTTTTCAATAAACACCACTTATTCTGTGTTCAGAATAAACCCTGGATCTTGCAGGAAAACTAAAAGGCAATTTCAAAATTAATATTAATATAAACCATATTCATAAGTGGCTTAAATTAAAGATGAACAGACAACTTTAATTCTGAAAATACCTAAATCTGATTGGTTTACTTTTCAGTACTTAAATACTGCTATAATGATAATAATAGTATTGCATATTGATTTAATTTTATTTATTGCAACACTATCTAGAGGCTACTTTTTTTTGCAGCATGTGACCATGAAAACCCTGCTCCTAGAATAGCTACAGCAACCATTAGGTCTTGTAAAGTAAATATTTCCAAATAATCAACAGCAACTATATCAAGATACACATCACATGCTGAAAAACAGACAGGAATTTGGCATGTGTTTCCCTTGCCCAGCCATGAACAACAATCAGTGCAGCACATGGCTGATGTCACCCTATGTGCTGTCCCTGTCCCCCCACCATCAAGGTGGCTTTCAGCCCTGTAAGTACTGGTTGCTAATAGGTCTGTTTCACAACTTTTTCTTCAAAAGCTCCTTTCTGCTACACTCCTGGCATCTGTTTCTTCCCCCATAGAAGCTGCTTAACCTAGGTGCATAACACTCTTTTATAGGGAATCCAAGGCCTGATCCAGCAGCCACGGAAGTCTTAATAGAGTTCAGTAGGGCTAGACAAGTCAAAGTAAAAGATATAGGGAAGACAGACAGGTTGTACTGACAGGTTTGTCTAGAGACTCTCAGAGGTGCATCAAGAGGCACAGTGACAGAAGGACCAGGGCTATCAGTTGTGTAAATCCGTGTGCCTGCTTGCTGTTTGCATCGCAGCAAGCAGCAGGTTGTTACAGCCTTGGTGGTTTCTCTCCTCTACACCATCACTAACCACATTATTCCTTTCTTGCTCTCAGAGAGAAACCTTACTTCATCCCAATGCATCTCTGGAGGAATATCTTGTAAAACTTCCCCATGACATTACTGGACAGAGGATCAGGCTCCTACACAGAGGAGAAGCAGCTGTGTCAGGTGAGTCTTACACGCAAACTTTGACCTATTCCTGTATAACCTGAGACTTTTTTCCCAAATATCCATGTTAAATTGCTTTTGGGTCATGCTACAGGTCTCCTAGCACTTATGGCTACACGGTGGGAAATGAACCTTTAGTTTTTTGGACTTGACACTTGATCCAGTCATTTTGCTGTACAACCTCTCTTTGTTTATGGTTGTAAAGCTGGAATTACTACCTCATTTTAAGGCTCATCACCTGAAGCAGTACAAGATTTAGGGTATGAGCATGTCAACCACAAGCAGCTGGGGTACAGCCCTCAGCTGAGACTTGATAACTGAGTGTATACGTGCTTCTAGCCTTTTGCAAAGCAACAAAACTGGTTACCCTAAACCAAACTCACAGTGGTAACTTGAGTTACCAAACTCCTGGGTAACTTGAGGATGTTTAGTTTTCACATGCAACAGATCTACACAGACGTCCCCGGAGAGGGGCGGTGAGTTTAAAGGACTCCCTCTGTCAATCAGTGCAAACGTGAGATGTTTGGGACAGGTTTGTATCTAAAAAACTTGTGTGATGAGCCACAGTCCATTACTGATGTTACCAGGCATCAAACTGATAAACATTACAAGGTCTATAATACATTAGTATTCTGGTGTGGTGGATATAATTGCAACAAGACCTTTTTACTGGGGAGGGTTATCCATTAAGGTCTGAAAAACATTTGGAGGTCCCTGTAAAAAAGGAGTTAAAGAAATGCAAAAGTGTTGCTTTGGTATTGTGTTATTTATCAGCTGTCTGGTTAGCATTTGTGCTCAGTCCGCAGGTTTCACATGTAAATCAAATGCAATGACTCTATGACAACTCACAAGATTTACACAGATGGGACCTGACCAGCCCTCTCTGAAGTCACCGGAGGTGGTCCGGGTTCCCTAATGATTGCAAATAGGAGACACAAACATAAATATAATTTACTTTTATAAAACTTTTAATTAGGTTAATAAAATATCTCAGCATCAAAGCCTATAGCTCGTAAAAATCTCAGACCCTGCGCACAGCAGAGCTGATGTGGGTCAGGATAATAGCCACAAAGAATTGCATTACCATGCTAATACAATAGGGAAGTCTCCTGCCTCTCTTTTGAATAACCTCTTATGCAAATTTCAGATGTTGACCATGACACCAGACCTTCATAGGGCACCGAGTTGTGTTTCCCTGTGTTTACAATATATTTGATTTCAATGCAAAACTGCAAACTCATCAAAATCACACCTTTCTACCAGCATTCAATTATTTAAATACAGAATATATAGAATGTGGGAGGTTTGCCTCTGAGTCTTGTATAAAATACTTCAGTCAAGCTTACAAATAATATAGTATGAAAAGGACAAAAATTTAAGTGATGGGAAATTTTAAACATTGGGGTCCTTTTTAGCTATTAGTTTCCACATCTCCTCATCCTTGACCAGGTGTCTAAAATGCTGATTACTAAATGTATTTAAGCATGCAATATATATATAAACACAAATCGTCTCTACAGTAATGAATCTGTACTATTCTTGAATTCAAAGACAGGTTTATTTGTAATTTGGGTCACTATCTGCCCACTTGCTAAAATTTTGACCAGATGCTAAAGATTTGAACCATGCAAACTTTCGTTATTGTTGTCCAGTTTGCTTTCTCATGCACATAAAGATGGACTATTTATAAATATACAGGTATTTCATAGTATTTATTAAATATTATCTACAAAATCAAAGCATAATACATATATAAGAATATTCCATATAAACATACAAATAAATGCTGTTAATAAAGTATTTTGTTATTTCATGTGACATATTCCAGGCTCAGTTCTTAGAGATCACAATGCCAAGGAAATGGTAAAACACATGAGATTGGTTTCAAGCACTTTCCCTTCCAACAGACAAAAGTTTAATTTGTCTTGTGCAACAGGGCTTGTGCTAAACATATGGAACAATTTTACCCTTCTTAGGGACTAAAGAATTATTCCTATGTGTTTCTAGAAAATTCCTCCAAAATATAATATCTACAGAAGAGATACACCACTTTTATCTTCAAAAGCCTGATATATTGAAAACAAGAGTAAATTTAATTTTTAGAATGTGTATATGCTTTCATATCCATACACTATTTTTTTCCCTTCAAAATCTAAAAAATTACTGACTTTGTTGTTTCACCTCAGCACTATTCACATCTGTCTCTGTTCTGTCCCAAACAGAACAGCTCTGAAGGATTAACAGAGGCTGCCATCCCAACTGTGACTGCATTGTACTCCTGATTGCCACAGCCCAGCACTCCAGGATGGGGATCCCTCTGGCTGGAGGGTATGGAGGTTTGCCATGAGTCACCAGAGGCAGGATATGACAGTTCTGCATGTCCACACAGACTGCAGCTCAGGAGAATGTTTCATGAGTCTATTCCTCCTCCTGGCTAGAACCCTCCCTCCTCCAACAGGTATGAGCCACATCTCCCAAAGAGTGGAGTTCCACATCCTCCAGGATAAGAGCTTTCACACCTTCACTAGTCTTCCCCAGGGCTTTGTTCCCCTCTGCTCTCAGTGCCTGGCCACATCCAGGACCCCTGTCTTCTCTGTCATCTCATCCCACGGAGGAGCAGTGTGCAGGACCCAGAGCCAGCTGTGCTTGAATGAACCTCATTACCCACTTTCTTTGTGCTGGATGCTGTTCCCTTCAGACCTGTCTAAGAGCTGGTTGAGCCAAATGGAAAATCTACCCCAAATTCAGTGAATTTGAGGTTGGATTCCAGACCCCAGACAAGTTTTGCTTCAGAGGAGCCTGGAGTCTAGGATATAAATCTATGACTTTGTTGCAGACCTAACTGTAATTTGATGCCAGTAGTCATGAATAGAACATAAGAAATGTGGAAATATGTGTACATGTTCCCTGCTCAAACAGAGGGGGCCATTAGAAAGCATAATTGTGTTCCGGGCTATCGATTTTATCACAGTATTTCCTTGCTTGGTCTGTTTTCCACTATGAGGTATTTGCACCATGCCATGGTAAATGTTGTTTTTAACAGAGCTCTCTGCAGTCTTATTTGAGAAACTATGTGAACAATGTGGAGCTCTCTCGCAGTGCTGAGTTGTCTGTTGGGCTGTCTGGTACTCTATTTGAAAAAACTGGCAGAAGGAGCCAAATGGAACATAAAGCTGAATTGAGGTAAAATGTATACGCTAAAATACTAAACAGTGAGCCCTCATGAAGTAGTTTAGATACTAATGATATTAAAGATGGGATTATATTCAGAGATAGAGTTCAGATTTTTACTGCATTTATCTGGAACAGAAACAGACATCCAGACCTCATTTATCTTCCAAAACAAATACAGCTTAAGTCATATAAGATGTGCTCTTTTTTATGTCACTTTTCAATTATTCAGCTATTTTGCTAAGAGATTCGCTTATTCCACTCTCAGCTAATAGGGGAAAACAAAGGGGATGGGGAGTAAGGGCAGGAGAAAAGGAATTCATGTAAACCAATAAACAAGTTGAACATGCTTCTAAGTTACAACTAACACAATTAAATGTAGATCAGCTCGTCTGTCATAATAAAGCCCAATTTTTATTTAAATGAAATTTGTGTAATTTTTGTCCTTGGCATAAGGTGGATCAAAATTAAGTTTAAAACAAACTGACCTTTGCTGATATGAATTGACCCATCTCCCTTTTTCTACATCTGGCTTAAATACAACTTACAACAACTACGTTTTACCAAATACTTACAGCATGTGATGAAAAGCAGGCAAATAAAATATTAGCGAAACTTAACTAAAGCAGATATATTTAGTGATTTCTTCTCATCCTGAATGGATGCATTGAATGTTCTGTGGGACCTGTCATATGTTTGGCACTAATTTGTATCTCCTTTATGACTTGAAGATGGAATAAATTGTACTTGCAGTAAATGAACAGATGACATGCAGCTAAATCACACTGCAGACACGTTCGATTAGACTTCAAAATCGGATAAAATAATGGCCTTAAAAAGTAGGATACAACAAGGACAAGGGTAAAGTCCTATACTCAGGTTTAGAGTATTCACCAGGAGTAATGTATGACATGTTGTGGCAAAATGCAAACAATATATACCAAAGTGTCATCTACAAAGCCCACAGGTAATATGCAACCACAAATGGAGAATTGTGTCCAGCTGTCCTCTCAGCTTGAAGAATGATGTAAACTCATTGAAGAGACTGTGGGACAGGGCAGCAAAAACCAGTGGAGAGTCAGAAAAGGACATTACAAAGCAGAATGGAATCACCTGTTTGCCATGCTATAAGGCAAAAAATAATGAGCCAGAAAATATTAACTGTACATTTTGGAGCACGTTATGTAAAGAGATTGCTGGATAGTCCTAAGAGCAGGTCAGATAAAGATGACAAGTCCAGTTTAGTTACAGTTCATTCTGCCCTGGGAGACAAGGCCAGATCTGTTTTTCAGTTCTCTTTCCAACTTATTTCATACAAATGCACATTAAAATTCCATTACAGTTATGATAGAAAGAGTTTAAATGAGACAATTAACCCATTTGCAATCATACTCACAGGAAACCCTTGATGGGATCATTTTCGTTGAGACTCCTAAGAAATAAGACCCTGTGTCTTTCCTGAAAAGCAAAATTCCTGTTAAATTCACAGGAAAACAAAGGACAGGACTATTCAGAAGCCAATATAACTGGAAAAGGAAAAGCCAGACAGGACTATTCAGAAGCCAATACAACTGGAAAAGGAAAAGGCAGACTGTTGGAGAAAATTAGCTGCAGGTATACATTTTCACTAAGGCTGCAGAGAGTTTTCTCTGAGAGATTTATCATTCTAAATTACCATTGGATCCACACAGGAAATAAATTTTCACAGAGATCCACTTGAACAGGAAAGGGAAAAAAAAATTAAAAATAAAATTAGCTGTCCTGTTCCAGGATGTATTTTAGCATTTTTTCTTGTATAGACTTCAGTAAAGATTTTACTTGTGTAGGGCAGTGGATGATGGTAGTTATTTTACTCTTTGCTTTTGCGGAGGATTATTTTACTCTGGTTTTTGTGGGGTTTTTTGTGAAATGGGGCGAGCCAAAATCTCAATAATTTTACCTGAAGTTCAAGGATTTGTGAATATTGAACCATAAATGTCAAAATATTTTAAGTTTCCAGATATTAGAGTTTTTTGTCCTACAATGAAATTATCTGCAAAAATCTGACTTTCTTTAAATAACTTCATTTAAAAAATCTAACTTTCGCACTTGCAAGAACATGCCCAAATTAAGTGAATTAGTACGATTCCAGAGTACAGTACTTTTTAATTCATTGCATTACCATGATTCCCTGACATTTAAAAGTTACAGGTATTGATTTTTCACTGGACTTAACTACATCAACAGTCACTAATCCTCCACAGAGTGCATAAAAACAAGGATAAAAATTATCTATAAATAATGAATTATAAATTCACTAGTAATTTTAATTAGATTTCAAAATGTACCAAGAAATTAACTGAAAACTGTTTGATTTCTGCCCTGTGTAATCTGGGGAAACAGACCATATCAGAATAGATGCCATTGAGGAGTTGCCACCTCCTCTACTTTGATATGTGCCACAAAGTTAATGGCTGCTTGAACTAGCAGGCACTTACTGGGCTCGTCAGTTTTGTTGTAAAGTTATTGTTTAAATATAAAAGGAGACTAGTTCTCACTTCAGCAAGTTCCCAAAGCTAAACAGAAGTTCCCTATTGGCAAACACTGCTGATTTGGAAGAAGGGTGTAGACTGGTTGAAGAAATTCTAGAATAGGGAAATAAGGACTATCTAAGACCCAGAAAGAATCTCTAAAAGGAAAATGGAAATCCTGGCAATGTCCACTGATACTAAACAGAGAGGACAGCCCGACATACAAGCCTGGTATGGCTCAGGGATTTGAGGCTGGTGAAAGAACAGAAGAGGAATACTCTGCAGAGTTCAATGACTGCTCTCACAAAGCATGTTTAGAGGAAACAGCTGGCTCTGTAAACAATAATATATCCTGCATTGAACATATGTATTCTTAGGAAGAAGAAAAAGTGCAGCATAAAGAAAGAGAAGTTAAAGACAAGAAGAGTTTAAGAGAAAAATGGAAGTGGAAAAGAAAACCTGAAAGGGAAGAATTTCAGAATGTTTTTGTGACCACAGCAATAACAGCACAGATCTGTATTTGACATTACCATAAAGTCTAAATCTCGTCAAGAGATGTCTACTAGTGATCAGGTACTGCAATGAGGTAAATTTTGCATTTATTTATAATCTCCAGAAAATGCCAGCACATTCCAGCTGCTTGCCACCATGGTGATAGAAACTATTGAAGAATATCTGAATTTAAAATCTCCCTCTATTCAGCTGCAGTTCAATCTGACATTCGAGTTATGCTTCAAAAGAGACCTCACCAAATGAGATGTCACTTTTTTTTCTGTATAATAGTTGGTGAATGGATCCTTACTTGAAAACTCTTGATCTCAGTTCACAAGAATACTTTCTGAGTGACCTATGGCAGGTCATTCTGAAGGCCAGTTCTCAAGTTTCAGGTCCTGGTTCTTCCACAATTCAGGTCAGAATATCTTTTTTAGCTTTTTTCGTATGTTTTAAGATTACCTCTTCTTTCTGGATTGCTAGAATGCTGGATTGCTAGAATGCTAGATTGCTAGAATGTCTGTGAGGTCCTTAATGCTCAAGAACTTGGGAATAGTTCAGTTGAGAGAAATATCAAAATCTCCTGACTGGGTTTGAAATTCAAAGATGTAAGGCTTGGAAAAGTGCTTTATTTATGGTGAAATTTCTAACACTTGATCAGTATGTCTCAGTTAGAACAACTTTTTTTAATCTCATAAAAAATTAAACTTCCCTACTCCATGGATAGTTTATGGTAAATAATGTTTTTTCAAGGTCGGCAATAAGCTTCTGTTTAACTGCTACAGCAACAGTGTCTCTATAAATCTGTCCAATAAGCAGTTAAATTTTTTCCACGTCTGTAAGTTTAGTGGAGAAATGCCCACTAACAGCCACCAAACAACAGTCTGCCAACACACAAGTCCACTTCTATCCAATACTAACATCCAATGATGGAGCTCTATTTCATACAGGAAAATCAAAATCAACTTACATGAATGTTTGAAGAAAAAGTCATGCATAATCCACTATAGCAAAATGAATATCAGAGTCAGTGGGCTCCAAAGAGAAGAAAGAAAAAAGTAGCTATAAACTCCACAGAAAGTGGAAACGCAGCCATTGTTACACAGACCTCTAATCTCTTGTGCAGTGCTATATGTGGAGAGGAAAAAATGCCTTCCTGACCTCTCCAAGTGATCAATTTATACTCTGAAGCCTGAGAGCTGATCTGTATCTATTCCAAATTAAGTGGAATAGAAAGAAGCATGAGGCTAAAACATAAAGAAATAACACTGTAGAAAGCAGAAAGTACTTTATTCATCAGTACAAGAAGGGATGTCATTTGCTAGCAAAGGAGATATCTTCCTTTTATAAATATGCCTGTGACGATTTTAATATCAAAAGTACCTCAGAACTCTCAGTGAAAATAATCTCTGCAGGTGCCGGTCCATAGCCTACAGAGATCAATAGCAATACCTCCCTCCAGTGCAGTAGAGTCTGGATCAGGCCCTTTCTCTATAACAAAGGTTCCCTCCATCACAGGGCTGCAATGTTCCCTTCTCCTATCCCCTTACAGTACACTCAACTTCTGTTTTGAAGCTCACAGAAAAAATCCACAGATGAACCTAACTGGGAGTGCCTTTTCAGATGGGGAAAGATATGCAAAATCACAAAAGCTTTATTCAATGTTAAGATAAGATGTTACATGACCTACAGTCCGATGCACTACATATGATCATCATGCCATATAATTTTATAGCATCTTTTTTTTTACGCCCAAGTCTACTGAACTTCTGCTATTTCCAAAGTGTTAAAAACACTCAGTTTGCTAATATAAATGATTACAATTGACAGTGCATTGTCAATCTATTGCAAAGCTGATTTAATTAAGAATGCCAAGGGGCATCATTTGGGGCCAGGTATCTAAGCTGCAAATTTTTTTTTGATCTCAACCTCTCCCTATAGGACCGTCCACACTGGCACCAAAGGCTGGAGGGCAAGAGAACAAAGGGAATTTTATGTGTCTGAATTCAAATTCTTTCCCTTTGAAATGAAGCGTCCAGAATGGGCAATAAAACTGTGAAAATGGATTTCTGGCCGCATTTGATGTTAAGCCTTTAGTGTCAAGAGCCAGGTCTTTTTTTCTCTCTCTTTCTTTTAGGTTTTTTTTCCTTTCCCTGAATGGTCTTGTGGGGAATTTGTCCTATAAATTATTTCTTGCAGTTTGTATGCATACAGTGTGGCCTTGTCTCATAGTTAGAACTCTAAAGTAGGCTATTTTGTGTGTATGTGTTTTAATTAACTTGTGTTTGCAGTAAAATTGCAATAGACAACATCATGCTAAAGAGGCTCATTTCATGTGGCTTTTTTATCCCTATCAGCCCATGTGTGAAACCTGAATGTTTATTAAGTACTTCTGTGGAAAGAGTAACTTTCACTCTGGTCTTCCTTTTTCATATCCAGGACTCATAATCCTTCGTATTATCTCTTCCATAACCATAGTATGACATTGCAATGCAATAAGAAAAGCAGAGGATTAGGCCCACTTAGAATGATCATGCAGAGGGATCTATTATTATAATGATTACAACCATTTTATCTTTAATAGCTAGCCACTGATGGAAGGGCAAGGGGGGAAAAGAGAGAGAGAGTAATGAAAGGAATTTTGGCATATTGAAATGATTTTTTTTCCAAAGCTTTGATTGTATATGAAAATTAATCTTTAAATATTTATTTGTAACAAAATCAATTGGCAATACCTTATTAAGGCTTGCTAAATTAATTTAAATTTTCACACACCACTTAAGCAGTGTATTCTTCCTGTCTGAAAAAAACAATTCTGCACATGCATGGATACTCATGAGTGTGTTGATGCAGTTTAATTACAAAACATCTTTTTTAATAAAACTAGTCGCAGTTCACTATCTGTTTCTCTGCAGATCATATTTTCATGAAGAAAGATTACAAGGATTAACAACTGTTTTTCTACCCTAGAAAATCCAGGTGTTGAAAGCAAAATTTAGTTCCACAAGTACATGGAGAATCTTTCATCAGGAGCCAGACTCACAGGTTTTCAAAGAGAGAATAGCAAATGTTTAAAAATGTCATACATTTTTCCCCTGTTAAGTTAATGAAAAAGCCCAAACCCAAACTCAAAAACCAAATTAAAAATTTTCTCTTTCGTGGGTTCATGAGTTTCATCATCTCTAGTTCTACACTTCTCCTCTTTCAGCCCCTCTTTTTTTTTTTTCCTGACATTCTTTTCTTGTAATTTTCTTTCTTCAGGCCTCCCTCAGGCTTCCTGCCATCTATCCAGACTTATTCCCTTTTCCATTGACTGTGGTACATTCTGATCTTTAGATGTTTGTTTTACACACTACAGTTAGTTCACTTTTCCTTCTTTCTCACATATAGTTTTTCTGTGCCTTTTCTGTCTTATTTCTCTGTCCTTGTCTATGTTTCTAATTCTCTGTTTTCTGTATTATTAAGAAAGGTTTTCAACCTGTCATATACATATATCCATGCAAAATTGCAGTCAGAAGAATTCCTCAAGAATTCATTTCAATCAGTATCTGAAGCCAAGAGATTTATACTCACAAACTGATACACCAGTGTCTATCGTACCAGAATCAGGGCCAGAATGCTTCAAACGAAATTATTAAAAAATAAATAATTTCCTACTTTCATGTTTATTGCTTTACAGAATCACAAGAATGAGTCAGGTTGCAAGGGACCACAGAGGGCCCTCCCTGCTCAAGCAGAGTCATTCTAGAGCACACAGCACAGGATTGTGTCCAGACAGCTCTGGAATATCTCCAGTGAGGGAGACTCCACAACCTTCTGGGCAATCTGTTCCAGCGTGTGGTCACCGCACAGTAAAGAAATTCTTCCTCATGTTCAGGGGGAACTTCCTGTGCATCCGTTTCTGCCCATCGCCCCTTGTCCCATTGCTTGGTGCCACCAAGAAAAGCTTGGCTCCGTCTTCCTGGCACCCTCCAAGTACTCACAGACATTGATGAGGTTCCCTCTCAGTCATCTCGAGTCTGAACAGGCCCAATTCCCTCAGCCTTTCCTCATAAGACAGATGTTCCAGTCCCTTAATCACCTTTGTTATCGTCTGCTCACTCACCAGCAAGTTAGTTACACTACTGAGCATCCTTGCTGATCTCTCCTATCCTGATGTCCAGCATGACTTTTAAGTGGGGCCACAGCATTACCCTATGGAAAACATGGTCTACCCCAGCACAAAAGGAAGAGTGCAAATACACTTTTTAGGCAAACCATTATTTTCTCTGATCTATTTAGTTCTCAAAGGAATTCTTCTAGTTACCCATGTAACTCCAGTAGTGCCCTGAAAATCATGCTTTTGTTTGATTTCAAGGCAATGTGTTCAAAAACCACAAGGAATCATTTGACAGACTATGAGGCAGGGCATTTTTGAATGTTTAGCACCCTGACTTTACGTACCATAGATTATATGATATTACTGAGAGCAAGACCTTTCCTTTTTTTTCCTGGCTGTTTGAAAAGAACCAATCTCTCACACACTTAATATTCAAGGGTATGCCTTGTATAAATAACTTGTCAAAGCCTGGAAGGATTGATGTCTTGAGACATTTCGGAGCCCATGTGAGAGGGTGTTTAGCCACTATCCCCAGCTGGCAGAGCTGCCAATCATTTGCAAACCTCACGAAATGCCCCACTCTCCATCCTTGGAGTCCCTAACCCAGCTCCTGAGTGGCCAAATGACTGGAAGTCCCACCTGGGAGGAGGGCCCATGGAGGCTGAGGGCTATTTAAGGCTGAGCATGCGGTCAGTGCATCACTTAACTCTTATCTCTTCTTGGATTTACTATCTGAATATGGCTGGAACCCAGGAGCTGGTAACTATATGTGTGTTTTTCTACATCTTTTCTGTCTTCTTCTAATTCCTTCTTCTTGGAACAGTTTGAATAACCTAAGATCAAATGAGTTTAACATTTGCTAAGTTAAATGGGCCAAGATAATGCTGTGAGAAGTGTTTTATGTTGATTGGATGTTGTACTAAACCTATTCCAAAGTTCCCTGATTTTTCTAAAGTTTGGCAGTAACCTTTTGTCTTATTTTGATCTCTTGAGGATATCTGATCAATATCACTGCAGTGCATTTAACCCAGAGTACATGAACCACTGTAAGCCCTTTTAGTGAGTTGATTGGGACCTTACATAATTGTATCTATTGGGTATCAGCACATTTCATTCAAGACCTCCTGTAGTTTAGGTCTGGAGTTTTTTCATATAAATAGAAATTTACATTGCTTCTCTTTGATCGCCATCTCCACACTCGTCTCTAGGAAACAAAAAAAATGTAGAACTGAGCCAGACCTGCTCAAATCTCCTTCTTCACCCACACATGAATATTCCACGTTGATTCACTGACCAGGTCCTACAGCCTTCAGGCTAAGCATCTAATGCTTTGTTAAAACATTATTTTTGCAAAACAGTGAGAACTATACTGAGGCAAATTAGTAGACAGAGGAATCAAAAATGGAAGGAGATACCTTTTTTATTTGTATATAGAGGTCAAATGATACAGACTTGCTAAAATATACTTTAGTATATTTGCATGTACATCTACACAAAAAGCAACCATCTTCCATTTAATTTAGCTGTGTTGGTAAAATACTGTGTCACCTGATTTACCAGGTACAAAAATCCCAGTTAGACACAAGAACTCGGGAGTTCTTATTTTCCTTGCTGCTTCTGGAACAGACAAACCAGCTCTTATGAACACTCAAATTGATTTAAACATTTTTCAGACACACACACAAAAAAGAAACATAGCAAAACCTTTCACACAAAATATTCCAGTTTCACAGACACTCTGTGAAACAGAATACAGAAACATGTAAGATATTACACATGGCTGTACCAAAACCACAGCCAACATTCATGTACTACATCTGTTAGCCAGGCAGGGCTCTGTCCTGTCCAAGATGTGGTCAGCTTTTGACTTAAGATTTGCTGAAATGAGTTTCCCAGGATCCACTACAGCCCTACAGCCTCCGGCTTTGATAAAGTGAGATTTTGGAAACTAAATAGGATAGAGCTTGGTCTCTAAGTGCAGAGGAGAATCCAAGGATAAGCCAAAGCACTGCAAAATGTTTGGCTACTTTTCAGTTCATGGTGGTTTATACCTCCATGCTGAGCTGGGCAAGATGTTCCTCTGAGGGCCCTGGCACTGTGTCCATGATCTGTGGTTCCTCCGTCCTGACCGTGGCGGGGCATTGGAGATTCTTCATTGCTGGTTTACATTTTACAGCTTTCTCACCCCACCCAGCCTTGCAGTGAAATTAGAATGGGAAATAAGTGAACAAAGATGCTGTTATTTAATCCGGGTATATCCTTCACATCTTCCTGAGCTTAATCTAGGAATTTGTTACTCAGAGGCTGCCATGCTCACAAAGGTTCACCTGCACCTCAGTGACAGGTACAGTTTTCTGTTAGTGCATCTGAGGAATCACTAAATATTATTTGTTACTAAAATATTTTTTTCATTATAAATATTATGTGTATGCTTTTTTTTGCTTACAGTTGGCCCCAACATGAATTCTCAGAAATAAACATCTTTCTTTTGTTCCCCCTGCATGTGGTAAAGGTCATCTTATAGTACTTCAGTACCAAAGAAATAGTATGCACGCTGAAACTGTGAGGTACACAGTAATTGCCACAACCCTTCTGAATCCCCTTATGCTTCCCCCACACACTCAGGCAATCACAAGTTCTACAATCACATCACACGTTCTGCAATATCAGATTTTTATATGTTTTCCTTGGGAGTTTGCTGTGTTTAGTCAAGACACTAGGTGAGAATCTGTTTTCATTATTTTGAAAACTTGAAAATATGACCCACTTATTGTGCAAAATTCAGAAGGAACAAGGTAAATTAAAAATAAATAAATTAGCGTGGAAATAAATAAATGTATTAATTAATATTTGCTCTTATTATTTTTAAAACCACTTTGGAGGTTTGATTTTCAAGGGATTTATTTTGAAGAAAAAGAAGTGAGCACCAGCAGGGAATAAACATAATTTTTATACAGTATGTAAGTGATGTGTATGACCTTTGTACAGCCACATGACAGTCACTCTGCTGCTGTAACAACGACAACAAAAAAAAAAACCTAGATTCTAGCAGAAAACATATTACATAGTATAAATTGTTGTCATTTCTTGGTACCCCGGTTGCACCAGCTCAGAACCCACTCAGCCCAAATTCTCAAAGCCCAGAAGCTGAGATCTTGCTGTCCCACACATGCACACCCCTGTGATTGTGCAGATTGCCTGTGCTGGGCACAGCACACACTGAGCTCAACAGGAGAAAAGTGTAACACTGCCAAAGTGTTCTGTATTCCAGTTAACACATAGCAAAACCACTTTATCACTTTTAAACTCTCTACAGGGCTTTAATCAGAAATGAGAACCTTGGAAATTTCAGGCAAGGGCGCACTCAGACAGAAATGCCTTCACACAACCTCTGGCCCTGCATCCGTCAGTCAGGCTGTGAGCTGACCAGTTGAGTGCTACACACCAGCAACAGAGAGCGTGGACTTGCACAGAGGTGCCCCATGGAGGATGAGCCGTGTGTGCTCGAAGCTGGTGCTGACATGCTGCAGCTGATTTCAGGTGCACAAGTAGATGAAGTCTACCAGGATGTGGTCAATATTGGAGTAAACTACACAAAATATGCTTTTTCGCCAGAAGCCTTTGCAGCAAACCTACAAGTTTTTTGGAGGTAACTTCACAGCTTTCAACTTGCTGCATAAATTTTAATGGTAATTCACTGCTGGTATTGCAGTAGTAGTTGTTTCCAATTTTGAGCTTATTTAATTTATTTTCTGTCTTTCATAAGTGTCTGAAAGTGAAAAATAATACCTGATGATTAGTTAGATACCTTTTGGGTATAAAACTTCAAAGGAGGGAGAGTAATGATGAAAACATAATAGTGAAAGTTTCCTCATAGATTTATTACTTATTATTACTGTGAATATTTTTCAATTTTTAGAATGCATGCCATAAAGAAAATTCAGGCAAAGCTTTCAATTTTTAGCATTCTATTTATTAACAATAGTTCCATTTAATGTCCATAAGCAGCAGATTCAATTTTAGAGAAATCCATACGCAATAAAGCTCCTCATATTCTAATTCAGGTATCTTGACCCATTATTATCAATTCTGGTTCTTGTGATTATTTAGTTTCATTACAACAGTAAGTGCTAAATGCTTTCTAAATTAAGATTCATGATAGTCATTCCAGCCGTGTTGAAAAAGAAACCATTTTAACCTTTTTATCTAAATAAAATCTTGTGCTGGACAAAAAATAAAAAATCCAACACTTTCTTGATAATTCCAGTAAGAGTTTTCTCAAAGATTTAACAAAGTGATATTTAAATGAAACATATATTTTATACATGCACAGAATTTATTGATTGGTGAACTTCAGAAAGTGCAGCTAAGGTTATTGCTTACTTATCATTCAGAGGTGTGCTAGGAGAGCTCACAATTATTAAAAGTGAAGTTTCCCTTTCGAACTATGATCTAATGGCAAAATCCAAAACCCAGGTAAGTCTTAGACTTTGGATTTGGTGAAGGAAGCCATTATGCCTTTTCATGGGGACCACACTGTGTTCTAGAAACAGCGCAAAATCCAGCAGGGGATACAAGACTAAAGAAGTACAGCCACATTCTTAATGTATTTTTTTGTTCTGTCTCCTTAATTCTGATTACTATTTGCTTATCACCTTCTCTGATTAAATTGTATGAAAAAAAGCACACGTAGGGAGAGCTGTGTCTGCCTTGCAGTCTTGCATGGTGGACTGTCATCTGGGATTGGGCACACACCTCATTAAAATCAGCGTGGAGCCCTTGATGAGAACTATTTTGTATTTAGTCATAACATTGCTCCGCTTTACCTGTCCGTGCCCAACAAACTTGATAACACAAACAATTTATGGGAAAACTTCAGTTTGGCAGTTCAATTGCATTTAAGAGCAAGACTTGGAAAACTTTGTGATTAAACGGCACTGAAGCTTTTACTTCTAAAAGCCAAGCCTCCTATTTGGGGAAGGGAGGAAGGGACTTGAAGTTTGGCTCTGGAGTGGTATTTTTATGGATGGTTTCATAAAGAGCCACACAAAGGATTAAAAGCTAATTGTGTCAGAGAACTGATGAGCTTTTGTAAAAATAGACAATATTTGGATTCAAATATTTGTGACAGATACTTACTGCATCACAATGCATTGTCTTTCCAGCCAGAACTTTTTCAGCTGAACGAGTATCCCTGCTGGAGTCAATCAATTAGCAATCTCCTTCATGTGAGCCACAGAACACGTGTCTCCAAATCTGTAGCTAGATCTGGGGATCCACAGTGGACTCTCTGGACTCAGCCAGTGGTTGATCCACACAGTGGCTCTTTCCTCAGGGGGAGCTCAAGAATGTTAGCAACTTCTTTCCACTCTGCACAGCTATCAGTTTTCATAAAATTGGAAAGAACTTGCTATATTTGAGATCTTTGTCTCCTACACTTGCTTGAGTTTAGCCAGCATGTTCTAAATGTAGTGGTGTACTGATCATACATGGTGTACATGGTGCAATCATGATTGTTTCTCTTGCTCAGCAAACCAGGATAAAGCCCACAGAAGGAGAGCCTCTGAGACTCTTCCAGACCTCCAGCATGAAATGCAGCAAGGCCTCTCAATGCCTCTCAATGTCAAAACAGCACTCATTGTTTCGTCCAGGCCAATTCTAAATGACATCATTGATTTGTGAGAAGAGTATCTGGTAATTAGTTGTTTTTTTAATGGTCATGCCATTTGACATATTAAATGTTGTGCATTACTTAAACAATAGGGTAGAAATATCAATAGTCTGGTGCCACTGTGTATGGCTCCTTTCCATTAGAGTGCATCTATGTGTGTGGCTGTGAGTAGTGAGTAATATGGGATTGTTTCTCCATGATATATCTGGTGAAGTCAGCATTAACTTCTTGTACAGTAGATCTCTAGGGGTAGACAAACATTAGCAGGATTTTATTTATCTTTCTGTGGCTTGATCAGAGGATTATTTTCAGGTTTATTATGACATTTAACTGGATTTTACCCTGAGAGATTCTTTAGCTGGACCTCCTCTACCATTTGTCTCACTGGCAATGGGTTCAGTAGCTGTTTTCTTCTCTTAGAACTCTCTATAATGCTAATGACAAGGGTTATTTTGGGTCTCTGTTGCTGCTGTTTTCTCTTTTCTTCTTCTTCTACCCGTGCTGCTGTGTAGCCTGGAGAAACGATGATGTAAGAGGGAACTAATCCCACTGTGAAGGTTATTGGAAGATAGATCCAGACTCTTCACAGCAGGGCATAGCAGAATAAAAAAGATTTAACAAAGAGATTGAAACACGGCTCCATCCCTCGAGGTTTTTATGAATGAGCTGGACAAAGTCCTGAGAAACCTGGTCTGAATTCAATGGCCCTCCTTTGAGCAGGACATTGGACTAGAGACCTCCTTCCAATATAATTATTCAATCATGCTACGACTCTGATTGCCTTTTAAATTCTCTTTCTGTACAAAGGCATAGCTGAAGACACTGCCTTGCCATAAGATATCGATCTAGTGAAAGATTAAAGAAGAAAATTTACCTTTAATTGATAGTTTGAATATAGTTTGCAATTTGAGACATTTGAGCCAGATAGCTCCTGTGAAATGCAGTGTCCTATGTCAGAATAGGGTATTCTTAGTCCCTCGCGGTCTTTTGGTAACTGTTGCTAATTTGAAAAACTGCACTGGATAGAAATGGTCCCTAGGGTCCCTAAAGCTCTTGTTAGATTTTCATGGTTCTTTAGGCCATCTGATCTGTAAGCTTTAACTCCTGCTATAGCTTTTTGCAAGTGTGAAGGAAACAAACTGTGCACATTTCAATTCTCTAAGATCTCTAGATGGTCATACATTTACTTGAGGAGCAGAAGTGTTTTATACTGATGGTCATTGGATGCATTTAGACCTCACCTGGCTTTGGGTGATTTCTTTAAAAATATCACATTACTGAGAGAACTTGCCTTCAATAAAGTTTTTGTATTATGGGGAAAAGTTATTTACAACCTTGGTGGGTTCCCCTTTGAAGTCATTTGTCTTGTTGAGAGGGGAAGTGGAGCTGGCCTTTGAAGAGTCTCATTTCATCTTGGATCTCTCCCTTTGAAGTACACTTTACCCTGTAGGCATTCCCTGTGGAAAATCTCTCATTGTTCATGGGTCTCCTAAGAAAATATTCCCCAGAGGCACACTTCCCTGAAGAATAATTTACCTTGGAGATACAAGCAGTGATGTATTTTTCATCCTTGCCAACAGCAGGCAGGGTCTAGTTACACCAACTGCACAAATGATTATATAAAGAAAATATAGGAGATTGCTAATTTAATATGTAAGGGTCAGTTACCTAACAGAGTGTCTAAATCTTGATAAACTCAACTTCCTCAATGCTACTGAAAAAAAAAAAAATTCAGTAACAATACTCTGCCTTCAGACAGCCCTAATTTTTTTGAGTCTTTGATGCTGAAATCTTCTCATTCTTATGTTCTATGAGGAAGAATTCTCTGAAAGCCTGAAGAAAATCTTGTCAGCTATTTGCAGGCCTGATGCATTTTGTTTGATAGTGTTCAAAGATAACCATTCTGAGTGTGATAAAATCAAAGAAGGTATTTTTTCTCTCTGAAGAATTTTCACTTTTTTTTGTTAAAGAACTTCAACAAATGGAAAAGAAAACCTTTCTTTATGGCTCAGTGCTCATTGAGGTCTAGTACCTCAGTGAGGTTGCAAACTACAAATTAGGAACATAAACACAAACAAACAGCCACACCTATGGTCCATAAAAGCTTTTCAACCATTAAAGCAGCATTACTTCTGCTGTATCCTACCATTGCCTAGTTTCAAAGGCATAATAAAGGGTAATTGCTATGCATAAAGGATCAGCTGTAGGCATAACCAAAACAAGCAACTAACTTGGACAGCAAATTTCCAGAAAGGAAATGCAGCCATGGCTCTGCTACTTGTTTTGTTTACACCACAGCCTCAGAAAACCAGACGCACTGCTGCAGCTGCTTCAAGGTTTGTGCTGCACAGGTGAGGGGGGCAGGTGGGAGCTCTCCCAGAGGCACAAATCATTGCCCCAAGTCATCTGATCCCCTGGCAGCAGGAAGAGGAGTGAATTTGACCTTGTGTGACTCCTCTGGGTGCCTCATTTCTCTCTTTTTCTTCACTGCAGAACTGACCTATTTTTGGTCATGTCCCACAACTTCCTCTGAAGGAGTGCAGTGCTGGAAGCCTAAACCCAGCTCTGTATGCTACAGATATTCTTAAGCACCGACTTACTTTAGTCTTTGCTCTCAGCAAGCCTACCATTTTACAGAGCACTTAGATCACTCAGGAAATCTGTGGTAGATTTAGGATTGTTGCAAAAGTATCAAATTAAACTCTCACATTTCAATCTGAATGCAAAGAGAAAGGCTCAGTGGATTGCAGTGGATAGCATAGCATGCACAGTTTGTGGTTTGTTTATATGTATAAACATATTTGTAAAATTTAAATTCCCTCTGAAAATGGAGGATTCTGAGAGGAGATAAGAGCTCAGCCAACTTGAGTGCTTCCTTTTAAAATTATGTAACTGATTTGGGGGAAGATAGTATGATATTTCCCATTGCACTACATTTAAGTATTAATGGATTTTTCCTATGAAAGCTCTATCTCTCTTCAAAGGTGGTAAGGCAACCTTTGGCCATCTTACTTGTTTGATAGTATAGTGCTTTCCATGGCAACAGATTGTGATGTCATGCATGAACAGATTATGAGGTCGAAAAGTGCCCAGGTTAGATTTGAAGGAAGAAGTAGGAAAGATTGTGAAACAGCATAAACGCTTTTCAAACTTAGTATTCAAAAGCAGTGGAAAACATACTCAGTAATTGCAATAATTTTTTAACTTACCTTGTCAATGAAGCTTTACAGTTGTGTCAACCACTATTAGTAGTAGTAGTATTTTATCAAAAATAATAGGAAACATTAGCATAGCCAAACAACAAAGAGGTCTATTTTATATCAATTCCTTTTTATCACAGCCTATATAGAAATTTGTTTAAAAATTTACTTTCTCAACAGTGAAACCTGAACTAAGGAGAGTGATGGATATACACATGAAAAATATAGATGTGGATTTGATGTTTTTCCCTGTCATAGAGTTACAGGCATTCAGACTTGAAATTTCAGTTCAACTTTGTTTAGAGAATGGGGTTTTCCACATGTGGTTTTAAACAATTCCAATAATACATTTACATGCAGGGCTTTTACTCTAGTCCATCAACACATCCTTTGGATGTTGTGTGTAAGAATTTTCAACAAGTACATTTCTCCTGCAGGCTGAGATTATCCATACATTTCTATTCTCCTACCATTTGATAAAATTTACTAAGTTACAAGGGATTGTTGCTTTTAACGTTCCCCATAGTCGATCTGATTCCTCCGAGGATACCCTCCTCTGAAGTCTACTTGCTGCTCGAAGTGACTTGGCTCAAGGTAAACAGGATAATTTAAACAAAACAAGCTTGTTTTTGCAAGTCTGGATAAACCCCACCAAATACTATGTAGGGAGAAACAGTGCCATGGACTTTTCCAGCAACTACATAGATTTCATTAAAGCCACATCAGATGTCTATGCAACACTGAAGCTTGAAGGTTACAGATACCACTCCTTACATCAAATCATCAATCTATAAAATGGGGGTAATTCCACATTTTAATATATGTAATACCCACATGGGAGGGTATTGAAACACTCATTCACGGCACAGAGTAGACTGAGAGAAAATAATCACATGGGAAGGTAGAGACTGAGAGAAAATTCATTCTATATTTACTAGTTTTCTTGTATTTTCCTCTGGACTTGTACAATTGACTCCTCTTTGAGAGAGAATATTGAACTAGATGGAGCTCTGGTCTGCCTGAGGACGTAAACTCGTGTGTTTACCTTGCTGTAGTAAATGCTGAAATCAAAGGGGTAGCATTATGGCTTGATTGTACTTTCATAATAAAGTCCTTCCTTGTTAAATAAAGAGATCACCAAGTTCCAATGAATTTGAATTTCAAGTGTGTCTATAAACATAACATTGTTTACATCTTTCATTTATGATGATATTTCAACTAAGTTGTTCTGAAATGGCTCTGCTTTTGCGCTATGTCATAAAGTAGAAGCATATATTACATTAAACAGTAAGGAGCTGTATCTCATTTAAAACACATAACCACATAATTTCATAGATATATATCTATATATAGATATATATCTATGAACAATGAAATTGCCCCAAAATTAAAACCCTCTTGGCAGTGTATTTGTAAACACAATCAGCCTATAATCCAATAAAGAGACTCTGCTTTGAATTAATGTGAATTGCTTTTCTATTCTGCCTTTACAAATAAAACTTTTCATCTGAACTTCTTCACTCCCTCTATTTGTTTCACTAAAAATAATTGTGATTTTCTTCCTCACTTGTAAACAGCAGAGGAAACATTTGAAAAGTAGAATAAAATGGAGTTGGAAAAAACAGAAAAAACCAAAATAAAATAAGCAGACATAATTCCTTTTATACCTGCAAATAGAAAAAGCAAATCTAATTTCTCAGAACTTCTGGCATGAAACAGTTTGCATGTTAAAAAGAAACCATCACTTCAATCATTTTTTATGATTCTGATAATGAAAATGAAAGCAAGGTTGTTAAATGGAAAGTGCAATAATTTTATATACACATTAAAAAAGAAATATTTCTTTAATTTTGATAATTTAAAACAAAATTTTCCAAATGACAACCTTTTAGTTATAATTCATTAACCTTCCAAGCAACAGAATTTGGAACAAAAGCAAATCTTAAGACATACCAATACAAATGAAGTATTTAGAGGTTCATCCTTGACAAGACAGAAGTTCAAAGGGAGATGGGTGACATTTAATATTTTCTGAACTGAGTTAAGAGGGGAAAGAAAGAAGATCTTATTCTCAATATAAAGTACACAGAATTTATAAGGTAAATTGAAGACTGATACACCTTCAAAACCAAGGTTTTGTTTCTACTTATTACATACTTTTTTTCAGGTTTCCAGGTACTTAGCGATACTGAAAACAATTTGGGAAAACTATTAAGAAAACGTCATTTAGTTGTAAGGATTTTTAATTTTATATCAGGAAGATGAAGAAACATTTTCTAATGAACTCTTAAGCAGCTATTAAACTTTGTCTGCTAGACGTGATAACCATATAGACCAGATAGCATCAATTCCAGCTTCCTGGCTGGTCCTAGAACAATTTTTACTTATTTTCTCAATAAAAATGTTATTTTTCTGCTTTTCTTACATGTTAAGTACATCCCACTGATTTTGGCAGGGCTCTAGTATCAACCCTGAAAGCTCATTTAGGATTTTTAGGAATGAGGATGGGAGGATGTGTGAGGACTAGAGTGACACGCTCTACTGGGTCCTCTCCATTCCTTCGCCATCGTGTTTAAATAACACGGGAAGGTGATAGTTAAGATGTCAGGCAAACAGGCAAGTATCAAAGGCTGTGAGAAGTGGAGACTCAATGACTGGAGGTACAAAAAGCCCAAAATTTAGGAAAGAACTGGCAAATTCAGGAGAACCTCATGTCTCCATCCTCATAAGCAGCTCTGAATATGGGACTACTGCAGCTCCTTCCCAAATACACAATGCTTAAACAGAAGGGCAGGATTTGCTGATAAGGCTACTAAATAAATTGCATGTCTTTAGAGCCATGTAAGAAAATAAAAGCACACTGTCCATCAGCAGAAACCTGCAGAGTATTTACTGTCATCAAGACAAGCTCTAATTTTTTTAATTCCTACATTTCCTCAGCCAAGCCTTACTTCTAAAGGAAGTCTGTAGGTCCAAAGCAAGAAGGGACAAAAACTTGGCTGCAAGGCCAAGGGACTGAGAGGGAAGCTTGGCTGAGTAGTTTGTGCACATGGAGGGATGCAAATGGAGGACAAGGTGGGTATGCACAGCCTGCAGTGAGTCAGTGCTGCCCTTTCCAGTCTAGCTCTACACTCAGTGCCTCTCTGACAGGACATGCCACAGTCCTTGCTTGCCCTTCAGTGCCTCACACCACATTGGGTGGGAGCAGTTTCCTTCCCTGCAGACTGCCCATGTCCCACCAGGCCACAACGAGCCCATTTTGCATCCTGTCAGCCTCGGCCAGCCTCATGCTCGTGGCAGGTTGGCCAGAGGCACTCCCAGGCTGTCCTTCCCAAGGACTCTGTGGAAGATCACACTTTCCCACTCTTCTACTTCCCCCTCCAGACCCACTGGCACTCCCTTCTCCCCTGGTGGCTTCGGATCACAAACGGGCTGTTTCTTTCAATCCTCCAGCTTAGATTGATTGCAGGCCTCTGGGCGTCTGTGGCCAAAACTAAAGCCAGGGACAATTCCTGAACAAGTAAGCTCACAATGCCCTGTTTATTTATACAGCACAAATGATTGAAATCATTATGCCCCAGACAAGTGGGACCTATTTATAAACAGCATCTTAAGATGAGCAATATAGCAGGACTCTCCACTGCTTCACAATGAGCGCCAGCCCCATCCCCCCACCCCCACTATAAAGCTCCAAGGCCCTTCTGACTTGCCACATGAAAGACACATTCCTCGCCTGTTAAATTAAAATCTAATCATATTCTGCAGTAAACAAGGCACAAAGAGCACTCTCGAAATTATGGGATGAAAACCAGCAACACTAAGGGCTAAACTCTCCCCTCAGATCTATCCTACAGCTCTTTGACAAGTGCAGTCCGTTAAACATTGGAGGGCTTGACAACAGCCACTCCACCAGACGTTTGATCTGCCTGGTATTCCACACTCTTCCATAAATTATGGATCGTCAGATCTGCATGTCCTCCATGTTTGTGATGGCGGGTCTCCAACAGAGAGGAGGCTTGGGAAGAAGTGGATATTTTTCTCAAACACTTACATTACTCCTGTGTTTCTGTCTATACAAAGCAGATCTGGAACTATTTAAGTGGGCATCAGTTGCGTTTGGAGCTTTGGAAAGAATAGCTTTTGCTTTTCATCCTCCTCAAACAGTGATCCAACCTAAACAAAATGTGAGATCTAAACAGCAGCCTCACACTTCAGTGCCATCTGGATGTTTGACTCACAGCAGAACTCTTTTGCTCTCAAAATGCCCACACCATGGTGTAGCAGCTTGTACAAGGGGATAGGAGCAGAGCTGGAGCTGTCAGACTCTGGCAAATCCCATGGGGAGCCACGGGCTGGCTTTTCGACCTGTTGCACATCACCCTTGGGTCAACAAGGATGAGAGGTCCCTTACAGATCCTATGAATCAAAAGCATTAGATGTTTTGGCTCTATACTTCTGATAATCTCACCAGTTTACTTAACTGGAGTAATCATGATGAGGCTTTGATATGATTAGAATTTAAGAATTAATTAGGCTTAGTAACTCCATGGTACTTTGCATTTTTCTCTTCAGATGGAGAACAAGCATTAACTAATTGGTCTTCAGAAAAACACTTTTATTATTACAATTTTATGAGGTGGAAACTAGGAGGTTAAGTAACTTGCCTGAAGTTATTCACTAAGTTGCACTGGGATTAAAATTTAGGAGTTGCTGGCTGCCAGCTCTACTTTTCGACCACTGGACCACTCTGCTTCTTATTATAAGAATTTAATTTACTTGGCAGAGAATGCAGCTTTCATGTGGTAAGTCATATATTGCCATTCTAATGAAGTTGAAGGAAGGTGAGAAGGCCAGCTGATCTCATTGTGAACTGATGAAGAGTCACATCAGTGATTCTGTTTAAAAATCTTGATCTAATACAATAGAGCTCCTTCTTCCAAAAAAATAGAGCCTTGTTTCCAAATACGAATGTTCATAAGCAACCATCTAAATTTCTATTGAGCCAACTAGAGAAAGAAACTGAAAGCTAAGGAAATTGACATTTAGGTCCATCTGGTGTTTTGAGACCCATTTCCTATATATTTCATCAAAATTCGGGGAATATTTTGACACTTAAACACACAATATTCTTCACCCAGTCTTCTTCTCTTGGTTTGAGTTCCTGCCTATATTTTTTTCCTGTGATATTCTTATTTTGAAATTACTCTTTTCGTGTAGTTCTTCTAAAAAACTGATGATCCAATATAGAGATGGGAGCATGCATTTGTGCATTGTTGTGTGTGTGTGTGCAAGATGGCAGCAACTATACAGACAGAAATAAATTTTCATGTCTCCATTTTTCTCAAGCTAACCTAGTATATTATTAAGGAAAGTTCTGCAAGTACTGAAAATCAGTGAATCAGTGGTCCCCATCTGGAGGGGACAACACGAACAAATGTCTGTGTATATGTCTCTGTGCGTACACATTTTGGACAACCACAACTCCAAGTATATCCATCCCTCCTTTAGTAGAGCATCCAATGAAAAGAAGCTCAACGGAGAGAGAATTCATGTACTGCCAGACAAGCTTTGTTGACTTTGCATCCCAGCTACACGGTGGAACTGTGCAGGTGCATCATGAATTCACCACTACTAAATAAAGATCTTTTATTTTCCTGTGGAATAATTGTCAAATCACAAAGCCGAAAAGGCAAAGAAAGAAATGTCAAAAGGATGTTAAGGATCACTACAAAAATGTATAGATAACTGAAGCAAAAACAAAATCTGTGTCTGAACACAGTCTGGTTTCTGCAACAAAAAATGAACACAGTGGCTGTGCACAGATCCCAGAAAAGAAAGATCATTGCCTTTAGTGGGAGCAAAACCTTGATAATACAAGTCATTTTTAAAAATAGTGAGTAAAAAGAATGAGAACTTGTCAATATGAATGAAATCTATGCCAGAGGTTTACTTTTGCCAGGCTGTGGAAAGCTTTCATTACTGAAAACATAGTCTGACTGGTAAAATCACCTAAAAAGAGTTTTTAAAAGCATATACAGCAATACAATTATTTTTGCATACCACAGATACACACTCATTTGCCAAAAGCACAGTAAAAGTGATTTATTTAAACTCCAGAAAGGTTTAATGGCACACACTTCATTTAACAGGTTTGTTTTCTTTAAACCTGAGTTGTTTGTCAAGTCTTTGTCATTGTGGTTCAGCTCTGCAGCAGTTTCCTAGATGGCCCAAAACTCTTTGTCCATTCAGCTACATCTTTCAGTTTTGTATTCTCAAGTATGGATACAAATCCTATGTCTCAACCACTTTGTTAGCAATGGGCAGGTGGGCTTCTCTTGGGAATGAATGACATTTTTGACAGACTAGTAGTTAATACAGAGGAAATAGTAGAAATATGTCCATAATGCCCATTTGTCTCAGGCCTTACGCCCAAGGAACCTCTTAGTCCACATAACTCAAATGACTACTGGTAACATTGAAAGGTCTGGCAGTATTCATCAGATTACCCAATGATCCAAGTGACCCTGTGGTAAAAATCTTTTCATTAGCTGTAATGGGGATAGAACTTTGCTGAAATCTAGGACCAGTTCCCTCCAAACTCAAAATATTCATTCCAGAAGTGTAAAGAATCCTACAGGATTTTGGGAAGGCTTGTGAAATGGAATAATATAAAAGAAAAATTAGTTGTCATTCTCTTGACAGATATGCCAAGGCTCCTGAAAATCAGCAGTGTTTCCCCAAATCATGTGAAGTTGAGAGCAACCTGAACTCTAATGGTGGCATTCCTACAGGATATCATTTCCTATCAGGACAGTACACACTGTCACTGTCAGTAAGTGACAGAATAGAGAGGAAGGGGCAGTAATCTCCGGGCTGTTTCAACCAC
Organism: Dasyornis broadbenti; assembly: GCA_013397935.1. Lineage (NCBI taxonomy): Eukaryota > Metazoa > Chordata > Aves > Passeriformes > Dasyornithidae > Dasyornis > Dasyornis broadbenti. Next base: position 892,083 of record VZRN01002763.1, on the reverse strand, counting down.
TCTCTCCTTTTTTCTGCACACCTTTTCTTCTTCCTCTTTCCTGAAGAAGATAGTCACTTCTCTTCTGATACCCTACAGCTAATACTTGATTTTCCAGAGTAGGTTGGCCACTTCTTTCCTCTTATTTTCTATTCCATCTCCTGCATTATTTCTATCCTCTCCACAGGATGAAGTGTGATTCTGAATGTAGAGATTATGGAATTTCAGGACTAGTGATTCTACCATGCAATTTCTCAAATTCCCTGTAGCAGAAGTGCTTCTTACTTCTGTACACCTTCTCCTGGGAACCACAATGCTTCTGCTTGGTCTTCTGAAAGACCTGTGAAGGTGGAGAAGAGTCTAATCCCTGTGAGTTCATAGCACCTAGTTTACTGTTTCTGTGTCTCCAAAGCTATCCCTGTGGCAGAAGATCCTGATGGTAGTCCCAATCACCTTCATGTATACCATATTCCCTTACATGCTTGGTACAAGTGCAAAGATGAGCTGGTGCTTTTACCACAAGGATCCTGAATTCAGCTGACACAAGGTCAAATGAGGTCTGTAGATACCCTGTTCTAAATGCACGTTCGGATCTTCTACAGGGCCGTATGGAAGAATGAAGCCAGAAGTGGGCCAGTATTGACAGAGCATTTCCTTTTCCTCCATTTCAGGTGCTAAGAGAATTAGAGCCCCTCACGTAACTGCTTTTGCCAGGAATTTTGAAGCCAAACTGTGCTTTCAGCTATACATATAAATGATTGTGGGGTTATATGCATGAAAACAAGAGCAAAACTTAGACCACAGATTTTCCAGGGAAAAACAAGTGCTGCATTTTAGGCAATTAGGAGCAGTAAAGTAAACATTTAGTCACCATTGACTCATGAGCTGAAAAACACAGTAGTCAATTACAGCTTTCGGCAGCAATAATTAATATGGTGTTGATGAAAACTGTGGTTTCTACTCAACATACAAAGATGTTTCAGGTAAGTAAATGTAACCTCATCTATATGTAATTTGTCTTTAATCTGCACATGATACAGTATTACAACTTCATATGTTGTATTCTGGAGGAAAAATAGTATAGGAACATTACCTAAACCATATACCCAATAACCGTCGCAAAATTTGTTTTCGTTGAAGTCCATATCACACTTTATGATTAAGTATTTGACTATTAAAAGGCTTGTAATTTAATCATTTACACAATCTTTCTTATATTACTCCCCATATCTGATTTATAGATATAGATAAATTTTAACTGCATATACCACACAGACATTTATTTCTTTGTACGTTTTAACATCCTGAGGCTTTTTCAGAGACATTAAATAGAAAGAAAGTAAATACTTCCATAAAAGATCACTCTTGCCATTTCTGATGAAGAACTTGTGGTATTATGAAGCTTCTGAATACAAAAAGAGGTGTTATATGCAAAGTTGTCTTTACGATACTCTATTGACCTGATTTTCCAAAGTGCAGATTATCTACATTTCTCACTGAAACTAATGGAACTTGAAATGCTTCTCTGAAAATTAATGTGTATCACTGCCCTCTAAGTCACTGTTTATAAACCCTAGTAATTTGAAGTCCATATTTCCAGCTTGACTGCCCAACTACTTCCAGCGATAGTCATATAGCAGGGAAAAAATGGAAAGAGTAATTATATTTTATCTGAAAAAGCTTCAATTTACTTATTTATAGATGTACAAGATTTTATTTGCATGCTAGGCTTTGAGGGGTTTCTTCACAAACTAGTTGCCAGTTGAAGAATCAGTTTCATATGATTGTTAACCAAAGTATGCCTTTGCTGGACATCTGCAGTGTCATTGCTGCATGGCAAATACATCTTTTCATCTGAACTGCAGACCAGATAGCCCTCTTAAAATAAGCCTCCAGAAAAGATGAACTTTTATACAATATGAAATGTAAGAGTGGTTATTACCTTTAGCAAATACCACATCTGAAACAATAATTTTGCCACCTTTGTTAGCATAAGGAGATCTTGTTCCATAATTGTGTCAGAGCTTTACAGTTCCTAAATAAATTGGACTGCTATTTTGCAACAAAACATCTGGTCACTGGACCTTTAGTTCTGTTAGCCTTTCTGATAACTAGTTTACCTTAATTCAGAAAAGGAAGCTAATTCTCAGCTATAAGCATTATCCTTTCTCCCAAAATAAATAACATGAAAACATGGCTAAAATTCCCAACCAAAACATTCTCATGCTAATGGCATATCAAAATATTCTATATTGGTGACTATCATTTTTGTTGTCTTAAACACTTACTATGAGATTGAATTTTCAGAAGCACTTATAATGTCTTTGAGCTAAATTCAGGAAAGATATGTGGTCCATTTAGGTGGATTTTTGGTCCATGAAATGTATTTAATGTAAAATTGTATGACTTTCTGATACCAAGGAAATTCCCCGGCTTTGACTTCAAACAAACTCTTTCCCTGAGCATGAGCAAGAAAAGTCTTTAACGCTTCCAAAAGAAGCACAAGCCAAAATAAATGGCAGAATCAACCAATAAATGAAAAGCCCAACACAGTGCCCTACGTGGGCATAATCAGTAAGCCTTTTTGTGCTATTTATTTGAAGGAATAAAGGGGCTTTTCCAGAAACCATCTGTACATTGTTAAAGAGGAGTGAATTACCTATAGCCTTCAAAGGAAAGTGGTGCTGTTAAAATAAACTTGGCGGTTGGAAGGAATTAGGTTACTAAACATGGAGCTGAGTTAGAACTTAAGCATCTCTCTGGATTTTGTCTCCCTGGTTACACAAAACCCAGGTACACAGCAATGCAAGGTTTCAGCACAGAGACATTGCCACAGCTGTCAGATCTGGAGCCAGACTTGCCAGTACCCAAAAGCTTTGAAGTTGTCTTCTAAAGCACCATAACAATAAGAGAATGAAAAAAAAAAACCTTAATGTCCTCTGGATAGAATGTAGAGTTACAGGTAGTGGGCTAGATTTCCTGCTCAAAAACTATTAGCTAAGATCCTAAAATTGTGAGTTTAAAATAATACCGTGCATGCTGAAGTCTCTGGAGTTACCTTTGGTTTTGAACTGTTGGTACAATTGGGCACATGTTCAAGATTCTTGCCACAACCACAGGGATTGAAAACTTCTGCTCTCTTTTAAATGAAAGATGAGATTTTCACATGGTCACTTCATTTCAAGAATAGAGGCCTTAATGAAAACACCAGTTAGGGCATGTTTCATTAGAAATACTGGAAATGCTATAGATCTTTTCAAAATTCATGAACCTCAAAAGAAGCCAGGCAAAATCTGCTCGGTTTCAGATTTCATAGAAGCTTGTATCTCAGTTCCAGTTTGTCCTAAAGTTCACTGAGGTTCAGCCTTTCAAGTCACTCTGATTCGATTTATGGGTTCTTTCTTAAACCATATAAAACTCGGGGTATTACATGGATTTGACATGAGCCAGGTGGAGCTCAGTAGGTCCAACAGTGTTTTGATTTGAGATTTTGAGTCTGTTTAAATACAAAACAGAAAGCAAAATTCCATCTTCCTCTGCAACCAGAGAAAAGTTTCATATGATCCACTGTGTGCCAAATGAGCTTCCAGCAGAGTCCTTGAGACTCACCAAGTCCGTGTTTGCATAACTGTGCAGCGAGGGCTCTATGGGGTCCTGGCAAAGGGCCTACAGGGAAAGCCAGGAATCCTGGAAGCACAGCAAAGGGAAGGGTGTAGATGTGCCTTGCTGCAGAGACAGTATTTACCTCTCCCAAGAATGCAGAACACCACGGTTAGTCCTCACCACGAGATTTACAGGAGCCTCAGGCTGTTTTCCAAAAGACATGGTAGACGAGTGTAGCTTTGCACAGAGTACATTTACAGTATGTTCTCCGTGGTGCTGAGAGCTTTCCATCGCAGCTGACAGAAGCAGAGGAAATGGAATAGCTTTCAACTAATATTCTCGAATTTGAACAATTTTGCATTCCTTGTTCAGGTAAAGGTCAAACACCTGAAACTCTTCCTGAACTGACAATTCCAAAAAGTTCAGGTTAAGCCCACTAAGACCCACCACTCCAATAATATCAAAGTAAACAGTGTACTTTTCAACCATCAGATAGAAAACCATTATCAATCTGATTTAGAAATAGTTGATAGGTTTCTTTATTGATATATTAAAGACATGTTTTAAAACTTTTTTATCTGTGACAGTCCATGGAGCTACTCAAGAAATAGTTGCTGCCATCACTTTTCTTGTATGGAGTTTTAATGCCCAAAAGTCATATTTGAAATTAGCATTTTTCTCTTTTATTTTGTCTCTAATTATTATGTTGAAATTCTTACTCCAGTTAGGAGGGAATGGCCAGTTGTCATGCGTGATGGCATAATTTTAAGTAATGAGATTGGCTAAAGTGAAATTTGCACTATTTTAACATCTTTGCTTCTCCAGTGTAAATACTCAAATAATATAAAGTGAAGCTTTGAAGAATGTATTAAATGATTACCAATATTTAATGCTTTAGTAAGAAAGCATAAGTTCTGTATCTTTTGTGCTCCATACACTCATTCTCATACAGTTACTAAGCTTCCCCCAAAATACTGTTTGAATAATCTTAGCACACAATAAATATCCAATTAAACTAACTCTTTAGTTTAGGAAAGTAATTCTTCCTTTGAAATGTTTATTTTGAAGGGTATCTACAGATCCTTATCTCTGTAAGCTAGATTGCAATAGATCTTGTTAGAAATTTTATAGGACGTTAATTTCGGAGTGAAAATCATGCTTGTCTATTTCAAAGGCACTTAGAGTTCAAATTTAATCCAAGTAATGTTAAGGCCCCTCTACTAGGTATGTAATTGATACAAACAGTTGCCCTATGATTAATTGTATTAACAATTAATGGAGAGATCTCATTTTCTATGTCGATTATATGGTCAGTTTGGGGTAACAGTGCTTCTGAATTCCCTACATGGATAAATGCCCAAGCTTAGGGGCAACAAATACAGACCTCAGATGTCAAACATTTTTCACAAGACCTTTTTTTTTTTCTGAAAATTCTAGCCTTCATCTAGTTTTCCAAATGGAGATGAAATAACAGCAGAATAAATCCATTCATTCTTTCCTATTATGGAAATCTGCAGCCTTTGCAATCCAAAATTATTTTAAGTTATAAATCTGAAGCTCAGAGGTATCTGCAATCTCTATGGAGTTACTTGTCAATCTGATCACTGAAGATTTTAAGGTTCATTTTGGACAAGGACAGGAGAAATCTCCATATGGTCAGGCCTCCACTACTGAAAGTTTCTAATAGAAAATTACCTCTTTTTCTTTCATGCTTCTCTACTAAGCTGTGTTCTGTGGGGTGATTGTTCAGACACTTAGTATTATTTATGTTTTCTTGTCCATACATGCATGCATCCATCCATTTCCTTTCAATTTATTTCTCTGTATTCATGCAAAAGGAGCCATTTTGAGCCCTTTTTGTGGCCAACATTTGGGTTAGCAAATGGGTGCTTACTGCAGGTTTGCATTTACAAATCAGTTGTTCTAATTACAAGCAAAAGCATGTAACTGAGTGAAGTACTGTGGTTATATGTAAAGTCATAGTAACCTTACATGCATGAGTCCTGAATTTCTGGCCTCCTCCTCTTTTAGCTTAGCTCTCCCTTGAGCATTTATTCATTTGTTTGCCCTTGCCAAAAAAATTATTCATCTAAACACAGCCCCCTCATGATGTCAATGGAAGTCTGAGCAACCTACGGCAGAGAATGTTCAGAGCTTATATTGCTATAAAACAATGTTGTCTTCTGGTTTGTTTTATTTTTTTGGATATCCTGTTCTGTGAGAAAAGCAATTCTGTAACTAAGACTGACTTGTGATTTTTCACAGTATAACAAAGTATAACAAAAATGCCTCTGTTTCACCTTTTAATGATTAAATCTCTCCAATGCCCTGAGCCTTGTACATGCAGGCACAGAAGTAATTTTATGCACATGAGCAATTCCACTGAACTCCCTGGGTCTACACACGTGTAGCATTGCACATATTCACATCGGCAAGATCAAGAACTGGTTTTGTTGAGAACATCTGTGGCAAAGGAATCTTTCTGCAAATAAACAGTATCTACATTAGGAAACCTCATAGCTTTGCTTCAGTGCTCAGTCACCCACAAAAGTCACTTACCGCCTTGCATAGCATTTGCTTTGAGCAATATTCCTTAAGTAATTTGCTTTAAATTCTTTAAACACTATGATAGCATGGTTTGCTGAAGCTTTCAGAAAATTAAAAAAAAAAAAAAAAAAAAAAAAAAAAAAAAAAAGAAGTTATATCCACTTATTGTAGGTAGTTACAAGTCATTGCAAATGGTGTATTTGAAAATCAGAGTTAACAACTTGCCAATTGATATCTCATTCTCCATTACTTAGTGGTCAGGATAATGGCTTCCTATCTTCATTTAATTTTTTTTTACCTGATAGTGTTGAATTTTTGAGCAACAGTGTGAGCACAAGAACAGTTTGTGTAAGTAAATGAACCATGTCAGCAACTGTAATTCACTCTGCATTGAAAACGATGAAAATGTATTACATTATTTGTGATAGTTTCTCTCTGCAAGAAGGAAAATCTATTTGAACAAAAAAAATTAACTAGAATATGAAACTGCAATAATAAAAATGTCATGTCCCTTTAAATAGTGTTTGAGTGCATAGCTATTCTACATTTTAAGTGGTATTTCATTCTAAAGGAACTAAGAAAACTAATTTGTGGCTAAATGTACGGTGTTTCAAAAGGTTTGCTCTACAGGTAGATTAAACAAAGAAGCCCAGGCAAAAAACATCATCTATGTAACCATTCTCAAATAGGCAATATATTTTGTACAACATAAAACATAAGCTGCAATGTTACATGACAGCTGAAAACTTTTGTATTGATTCCCAAAAATATTGACTTAATTTTATCAAAATGTATTTATTCATCACTGCTGCATCAATGATCTTCTGTATTTTATATGTAAATAATCTATTCTATTCCCTTGATCATGTTAATCTTACTAATGACAAATTACCATTCTCCACGTACAGTTCCTAGATTTACAAATTATCACTCCTGCTTTCAGGGGACTGAGAATCAGCCACGCTTGCTAATGCCTCCATGGATCGCCTGACACATAGCAGATTTTTATATTCCCTTTTAAAGCATTCAGCTCACAAGAAATAATTTATAAATCTGGCTATCACTCGCACTTATCCTCTTACTGCTTGAGGGGGAAAAAGAACAAGATCAAATTGGGAGGATTATTAACAATGTAAGAACTTTATTTGCTTCAATTAACTCTTTGCAGGAAGAACTGCATGCTAAAGCCTATTGGTTTTAGGAAAGAAGGGGAAGTACCCCGTCTATTCAGTTATGGTGGAAAGCTTGGACAAACAAAAAATACTATCTAGAAATATTCTTTGTTTTCTCTCTTTAAAAAATATGAGCATTTTAAATTTTAAATGTACTTTTAAAAGAGAGTACTGAGATGTACTGAGATCTCTTTTCACTGAACAAAACATGGCTTGTGTTAGGGAATTACAGCTATGATAAATCAAGCCAGCTAAAAATTCAGACTTTGGGGCCATTTCTGTCTTGCTCTGCACCTGTGCATGGTGGAGACAAAATGCTACCAGACTCTTTGGGGTTCACCACTTGATATTTCCTTTGTAGTTGTAAAAATTATGATGAGATAATGGAGAATGAGATCCTCAAGTTTCACCCTTCCTGTAGGTTCACCCTTCCTGTCTTGGATTAACCCCTGTCTGCAACCTTCTTCTCAGATAGACACAAATACTTGGTATAGTCATTGAACAGGGTGCTGCTTTTCATTGCAGGAAAACTCCTTGGTTCTTTCAGTGCAAAGCAATGAAGAGCACTGACTGCAATTACTGAGAAACTGCTGAGAAAGAAAGGCAGTCAGCTGTTCCTTCAGGAAGAATTATTTTGGAAGTCATGTTGACAATTCCTGCCACCCCATCAGGGCTATGGACAGCATTAGGAGAACCTGCAAAGAAAGATGTGATTCATCTGCCAAAGACTGGTGCCTAGTTAGCAGCTAAAATGGCTCAGAGTTTCCCTGCTGCTTTCCAGCTGCCACTCAAGAGGGAAAAGGTCTCATGAAGGTCCTGCTAGTCCCAGGAAGGTGTCTTAGATACCCAAGGTATCTGAACTTTTAACGTGCACCAAGACTTAATTTACTAAATTCCTCCCAATGAACCCAAGAAGTTACCACCATATCTATTGTAAATTTCTATGTCACTGGTAACAGATAACAGGAATCGTAATCAATATCAATAATCAGTATCTTCTGGTAGCATAACATCTGTGCAATAAATGCTTTGAGATTAAAAATAACACTAAGGGAGCAGAGGACTCTTGACATCTAGTGCAACCTGACTTAGTGTGCATAACTGGTGAAAAAATCTCCATCCTTCTGCTCAGGCTGCCAGGTAGAGCTGTTGTAAATAAGTTCATAATACCCCTCCTGCCCTCCCTACTCTCTACTCTCAAAATAAAAAGGGAATTCTCCTGAGAAATCTGGGAGGCAAAACTCAGGAGCCTCCTGGGGTGCTGATTATCTCTTATTTACACCAGAAATTTCACGTGGTGCTTCTGTGTTACTGATGCCCTCTGTTCTCAACATCTTTCCATAGGGGGAACAAAGATACAATAAATGTCACAGCTGATAAATCCTCATGCTGTAAGGAAGAAATGACTGTAAAGGCTTCCTTTAGCTTCACTTCTGCCTGACCATTCTGTGTATATAACCACAATACTGGCCATATGTGTGACAGGACTTTACTCATTAAGAAGCCTTTTCTTCCTACAAAATAACTTTGCAAATTACCTAATAGGATCTCTAATTAGCAGAATACAGTATTTCTAACAGCATCAAAAATCCGAGTTCTAGTTCATTAAATCCAGGTTAATTTTGGGCAGTCTATGTGTCAATAAGTATTTATGATCCCCTTGAATCACAACTTATTGGCCTGTACAGTACAGCTATTTCCATTTGTCACATTGATATGTATTTAGGGACTATCTATAATACAGACTGGATCGATTCTAATGGTTGGTCATGTAAATTCTCTTTAGTTCAATGGTCATTGCCACAATAGACTCTCAGAAGCACTGCAGTCTATCATGCATCTAATCTATGAAAACCTATTTCTGATACTCATTCATCATGAGGTTATTATATATATTGGGGATGAGCAGAAAGGCTGGAAATGGATGGCATTTGGATATGATTTTTTTTTAATTCAGATGATACATACTTCTACACAAACTTCCTCCTTCTCCATGTGTCATGCAAGATTAAGCCCTCTTCTTTCTCTGTACGATAACATTTAAGATTTTATGGAGAAAGAAAAAAGTAGTCTTGTTTTTAGAGACCAGTATTTTTTCCCTCCTGAGCTCTTTAAAAACTCCAGCTATCTGTGCAAGACATCTTATTACAAATATGCTCATCTACTTACATTCCCTTTAGGAATGTCAGGATAGAAAGGGGCCCTGCTACTTACCACTTCCTACAGAAAGGTTGAAAATCTTGCATCTTATATGGAGGATGCACAGCTCTTGCTATTGCTAGTAGCTATTTTAAAAGTAGTTTGCTTCTGGAACTAGGAAGTTCTGGGCCAAATTTCAGTTACAAACAAGTGTATCCATGAAAAAAATGCTTGCCCCACGCTATGGCACAGTTTGAACTGTTGGAATTCCACTTCACTGCCATTGTGGTTACTATTTTCCACATAGTTGGAGCACTAACACTTTAGCAGAACCGATTCTTTTCATGCCTAGCATAAATAAAAGTTTTTTAAAAATCAAAGTGTAACTTCAGGGTAATTGCAGCAGGTAAATCCAAAGTGGTTAGTGCAGTTAACTTCATGTTAATTTTAGTTAGAATCTAAGGGTTGCTGCCTACAAACAGCCATTCACAGTGTTAGTCACATGAGTCATTCAGTGACAGCCAACGAAAATATTTGGTGAGTAAACTTCCATATATGTTCGTAGGCTCCAGTCCTAACAGGGTACTAATAAGCAATTCAGATATGTAGTTTACTTCCTCATATGCATTAATGTTAATTACAAGTAACCAGAATTATAAAGACAATGTAATTATGTTCTAAGTATAGCATAACCGCAGCCACTATATTATAGGAGTAACCCAATTGTTTTTAAAAACCCTTTTGCTTCTTATAGACATATCATTTTAGCACATGCTTTTATTACTATTTTTTTTTTTTTGTATCCTACCTTTCAACAGCACACGTCTGAGCACTCAGACAAAATTTTGACCCATCTTTCATTGGACAGCAGAGGAAGCTAAATGGTACATTATTATGTTTTAAATTAAAAGGCAGTCACATTGCCTTTATTCTTTATAAACCAGGGGTGACATAGAGGAATTATACAGGCAGATTAGCTTCCATTTCACTGTATACACAGCACTGAAAGCCCACCAGCTTGGCGTGTCACTCCAGTAGCTGTGTATGCTGCAAACATAAAGAACTATCCCCTGAGATGAGCTCAGTTGGTCAGAGCCTGGTGCTAACGGCACAAAGGCTGCAGGTTTGATTCTCATATGGGCTACTCACAGAAGAATTGGACTTGATCCTTCTGGGTCTCTTTCAATGCAGACTATTCTGTGATTCTGTGAGCTGCTGGAAGGCTTGAAAGTTAATAGTCCATTAACTATCTATTTTAATATATAAAAATAGATGCATTGAACATATAATAGATATGCAATAGATACAATCTACATATTCCACTTCTGGATTTACACTGGTATTACAGTCACAAAATCTTTTTCTTTTGCTGGTCCGCCTAATGGGTCATGGCTGGCTTGCTCTGTCAGTAAGGAAAAAAAGTAGCACAAACTGAGTCAAGATGTCCCGAATCTGAGCAGAGCAGGAAATGGGAAATGGAAAAATCAGTGCTCGCTATCTGAGTCCTTTCACATATGCAGCAGCTGAGAGGCAACCACTTCCACCTGTGGAAAGGCATGTCTAGTTGTGGAATAAAGAGCATGAGAGAGAGCCAAGAGAGTGTCCAGGGTTTTACTCTACTAAGCTGGAAAACAATTCCCCCAAGGAAACACCTGAAAGTCCAGGGGATTTGCTGACACATATGGAGTCCTGTGTTTCCCTTGGGGTTGAAAGGAAAGTAAAAGAAGCAGAACAGGATAACAAAGCACACCAGTTTGAAGAAGCTGTGAGTGCTCAGCTGTATGTTTCCTGGCTGGAAGGAAGAAATGTTGCAGAATGATGATTCTTTCCCCTTAGCAAACAGCAAAATTGATGAACAGAAGAAATGAAATAAATCATAAGACAAAACCAAAGAAACACAAAAAACTTGCTGCAAGTCTTAGAAGAACACGAATCCTGTCTCCAGGGTATGTGTGTCATTCTACACACCTGTACTACAAAGCCTGGCTAGTAGCATCATGCCCTGGAAAGAAGATGACACCACGAGGTGGAAGTGGTTCATTCCCTGTTTGCCACACAAGGAGCCTTCTCAGCCATCACTGTGGAAGCTGCCCACAGCACCCAGACCTACTTGGAGCTAAACAAGCTCAGTTCCAGTCTTGGAGTGGAAGTTTCTCTGAGACACTGAGTCTTACCGTGTTGCAGTCTCCTTCACAGAGAAATGAGAGCAAAAACATCTCTGAAATATTAAAGTCATCATACAGTGTCTGGAAGAGAGAGAAAACTCACGACTTCACGTTTACTGGCTTGTGAAGGTTTTATTCTGATGAAGTCATGCCCGTTTAAATAAAAGAAAAAGAAGGGAGGAGTGAGAATTGCAAAGGCGCATGGGAACCCATCAGGCCCAGAAAACCTGCTGATTGCAAATGGAGGACAACAGCAGGAAGGTGGGAGAGCAATTCTCTGGCAGGGTTGGTAGATCTAAAGTACTAACCTGAAAGTCTGAGACAAGGCAAGCAGATTGAAGGTAATTATATTTCAGGACTTTAAGAAGCTGAGGATAGAGTCTCAAAGCCATTGCACTAATTTGGTATGTGTGTTTGTCAAAGTTACAGATCCCTTAACTGTATCTTTTTATCAGATAAGGCTGTAACTCACCATACAGATAACCTTCATAAAGTATCAGAATCAACAACATTTAGCAATGCAATCTTCTGTGTAGCCTCCAGGGTCACCTTATCTAGTAAGTATAAAGGTGAGGAAATAGGGCAGGACATTTCTGAATGTGCTGGTTCTCTTAACTTTGTAGATACTGCATGAGTCTTCCTCAATTATCAAGAGGCAAGAAGAGGACTTTGAAAACTCAGTATTACCCATGAGCTGTAGCCTAGATCAGCAAAATAAGGCACAAATGCAGAGTGCAACCCAGCTTAATGCCAGCTGCCAGAGCTGCTGTTCTTTACAAGTGGCATTAGTGTGATGACAGGTCTTTGAAGGAGAATAAAGCCCATTTCACAATGGTACATTCACAGGATACCATGTCATCATCTGCATGTATGTTTAAGTTTCACTGCCGGGGAAGCCTTTCATGCCCAAATTCAAGAGGGGAAAAAGACTTTGGGGAAGAAACCACCCGTCATTCAGTAATTTTTTCCCATGGACAATAGAGCAAATTAAATGAATGTGTGAAATAATAATAAGCAAATCATTACACTTGCCCCAGACAAAAGGAAAAGGAAAAAATAAAAATCATATAATATAATTAAACATCACAAGACACTATATGTTTTAAGAATCAGTTCAGAATAAATACAGGAAACAGTACTTAAAAGTTAAAAGAACCAAGAAGAAACACATCAAGTATTAGTGGTCAGCAGTGGTTGTTGTGCAAATTCATCATTTTGGTCTGAGTACAAATAACCAGTAAGTTCATATTTTGAGAACAAGAAAAGACAGAAATTAGGCTGTTTCTGATGCTGTGGCTGACCCTTGCCTTCCTATATGACCAAGCATGTGTGAATGGTGACACATCTGAGGTGTGTCTAACATCAAAAATAAGAAGCAATAATATCACTAAAAGTTTAAAGTCAATAAAGCAGCTGATTAACCTCCTCCTGTTATCCGGCGCAATTGTGATAGTCCTACCAAGCATTGTTTTATAATAAAAAAAGCGCTTATGTTCATTTTTTAGAAATTGTATTAAAAATGTATCTGATACTCACAAGAACATAGACACAGAGATATGGAGAAACTAAATTACTTTTTCTGTGCATTCAGCTAATAAGCAACATTTCTAAACCATTGTAGTGTGAAAAGCACGTGCACATTTATTTGGGGAGAAGAGTCAACTCTCTAAACCCAAATAATGAGCCATAGTGAAACAGTCACAACAACAGTCTGAAGATGGGGTCTTCCTAAAGCCACGAGCAGAAAAGTTGCCAGTATCCAGCTTACACTTACCTCCTGATTATGTCCCATGCATGTGGAGAAATCTCATTGCTAGTCTGGATGATCTCTTGTCCGTTTCTGGATAGCAAGAGTCCTCCAGCGCTGGAGGTGCTGTGCTGGGCAGCTGCAGGCCCCAACCATCCCTAGCCCAACTCCTTTTATGTTCAGGAATCCACCTTTCCCACAGCTCATCTTTAAGAAGGGTCATCTGCATGCACACCCCTGCTTCTATTTGTCTGTAAGAAAGAGAAAATAAAAAGTGGGCAGAAGATTTTTCTACATGATATTTCTATCCACCTCTTCTCTGTATTGCAGGATCTGAGAACATGGTCAGAGTTACTCTTCATGCTGGAGATTAATATATACCTGTACCCACATATTTCAAACCTTTTTACACGTATTTACAAGCACAATCACAAATTTATATCCACTTTACTTATAAAAACTTTTATAGTAGGGGTGTGAGGTGGTTGTTAAACATAAATGCCTTAAACTGTGTTCTGTTAACAAGGCCTGGTCCCTCAATTCTTTCTCTAGCAAAGCACATTTTATTTTAAATAAAGCATGTGATGGGGCACACCTGAACCCTTTTCTAACTGCTAAAGGTAAAGTGCAAGCAGTAGAGTGCTTAGTCAAAAAAATGTGTTGAATATACAACTTAAAGATTAAAAAAAGAAAAAAAAAAGCCCAACAGCAACAAAAATAACCCCATTTTTCATCCAAACTGGGAGCAAGCAGTTCAGGAAGCAAACAAGACCACAGCTAGCATGTTATCAGAGCAAGGAAATCAGCAACAAAGATCAAAATGCTGTTCCAGCATACTAATGTTGACAACGTCTCTAAGTCCCAGTGCTCAAAAAGACCACAGCAGTAATCTTGGTGAAACACATCCAATCAGCAGCAGTTTACTAGCAGGGTGCAACAGGAAACCCTCACATTTATCAGCTCTGCTCCCTCATCAGTGTATGTCACTGCACTCCATAGAAGCTAGAACTAGATCATATGAAATGTAAACCAAAGCCAGCAAGAATTGGCTCAGGACCTGCAGAGAAGGGAACCTGGTGTGTTCATGGATTCACTGCCTTTATTCCAACTATCAGTCTCTTTTGCTGACTGCATTGCTGGCTCTGACCTTGGGCTAGTACATATTACCACATCTGCCCAGAAGTGGAAACCATACACACACCTTCTCTTTAAGTTTATTTGATGAAATTGTGAAAGTTTAAAAGTAAAGGCATTTAATCATTGGGCATTGAAGCTGAGACAGAAAAGATAAGCTACTTCAACAGAATCCAGAGAATTAATATGCTTTCTGCAGCTGAGGAGATGCATGGCTCGGTGCAGTTCCGCCGATACGTGTCAGTGTGCAGCAGTGGTTATTACCACACAAACAGTGCTGCACGATAGCTCAGAGCCATGCAAAGAGAAGCACCCAGCTGAAACCAAAGGAGATGGCACTGTATAATGCTCACACGCTGTATAAACAGCACATGGTTTACAAGTGAGGCTGGAAAGCTCTGCGAGTTCCGTAATGAACACAAACGGTCAGGGTATTGCATCTCAGATGAAAAGCCACTGCCCTGGAGCCAATGTCCATAGCATTATGGTGGGTTCCTGTTAACACAAAGGGAAAGGTGTCACCTGCAAAGGCAGCAGCACCTGCTTCTGCAGAAGCGTATCAGGTTGTTTGCTGGAAATCTTTTCTTCAAGAGAAAAGTGACCTGACCTTGCTTATAAGTCATATCCAAATCAAAGCACAGGCTAAGATGACATGTTCAGAACAGAAAGTGAAAGGAGAAGGAAGTAAAGCATGACTTCTCTGTATTTATCCCAAAGCCAGAAATCAAAGTTGTTCTTTGTGCCATCATTATGTAATACTTAAGTTACAAGAAGACAGCATTGTTTTTCACTCTAGTTGCTCACTTCTTTGCAAAACCAAGTAAAATAGATTTATTTTATTTATATAGCACTTTAAAATGTTTGTCTAAAAGTCCACTTCATAAACTAACATTCTGGAACAATTTTATTTCTATTTTGAACCCAAGGAATAAATCTGCCAAGTCAGTTCCTTGTATCTCAGAGAACTATTGCAAAATCTGTCTGGAGAACATGTGAAAAGTGACATGTCAACATTTGTTCTGTTTGGGCATACTGTACAAGGAGCCAGACCTGTGCAGGAAACAAAGCTCGTAGCTCTGTTCTGTGTGCCTTTTACCTAGGGGTCCTGAAAAAAAGAAAGATGGAAAAAAAATCAGCTGTCAAGAACAAACCAACAAAAGTAGATATAAATCAAACTGGTGAGCTCAAGTCATGCATAAACAGTTTGTCTGTGATAATAATATCAGACAGATAAAGATGAATAGTTAACTTGCTTTAATCCCAGTTTTAAAAGTGGCTGTGGTAGGACAGTAACTACACACAAAACAACCGTCCTTGTGATAAAGTTATGCTCCTAAATACAGACCATTGAGTCAATTAATGTTTACTTAAGTACTTGTCATCTAAAGCAGGAGCAGAGAAAACCATCAACATAACCAAAAGCTAGTGACACCAATTTGCATCCAGTTCCATGTGCATGTTTTATTTATTTTCAATCAGGATCAATCAGGAAGGAAAATAATCAATGAAGTCGCACTCATGAGTGGTATTTGGCCATCTGGGGGCCCCAGTTTCTCTCGGCCTGCATTGGAGGCAAGGAAAGAAAAATTTTTCAAGAGCACGGAGGAGCTCCATATGGTTGAGATCAAAGGTGTTGCTGGGTGCATGGTTCTGCTTTATTGCCAGGCACTGCTGTTAATTAGAAAACAAGATCAGAGGCAGTATTAAAATCCAATTAAATTGATATGAACAGATTGCCAAGTGATGTTCACTAATGTATAATTGAGCACCATGCAAATTTTGGTGGCTGCCTTTTGTTTTTTCTCCCCTCACTCTGGAATGAATGATGAAGCTATGAAGTTTTTCCTCATTGTAAAAGATAAACAAGTTAATGCAGTGATCTAGGGGGTATTGCTTCAGTGATTGATGAAAATGAGAGTGGAATATTAACGTGTGACTTTTGGGGGGGTTCTTTTATAATCTTATTTTGTTCGTTGTTCTTTTATTATTGTTGTTGTTGTTATTCTTGTTATGGTGGTATCCAAGTACATGCTCAGATCCTTCATCATTCCATCATTTCACATACAGAGAAAGTTCCTTTGGAGCTGGAGATTTGATTCAAACAATTACAAAACCATGAATATTTCAAGTGACAGGCCTGCTACTGCTGGAAATTAACTTTCCAAGAACTATATGGACTTTATACCGTATATCTTTGTTTAGAATCCACAGCTTCTATTAAATTTAATTACTTCCCTATGCAGCTTTATATTGAGGGCGACTTCAAAACGAGGGCAGCAGCTATTAAATTTAATTACTTTCCCCTGCGGCTTGCATAGTAAAGGTGCATGGTTAAGGTGCAGCTACTAAACGAGGGTAGCTTCTAAACAAAGATATACAATATTTATACCATATATATTTCCTTTTCCCTATCTATCTGTCTTTAATATATACACTTTGTGTGTGTATGTGTGCATATAATGCAGGTACATAGCTAAGTGAAATTATTAAATGCAAAAGCTAACTTTTAATCTAAACTCTGTAGTACCTTAACTACATTTCTTCTTCTTTCTCTCTTTGAATGCCTCACATGGTTCCATTCACAGTTCTCACAGAGTTCAGTGTGAGCAGTCTTAATAGAGAACAAAATGCCAGGATATAAAATTCATTGAAAAAGCTGCAGAAATGCTGAAGTCTTTTGGAAAAAATGCATTTTTGTGTAGAACTTACCATAAGGAATAAATGGAGGTAACTGTCATCCTTGCAAACCGGTTATATTAATATCATTGTGTTTTATCTAATCTATCATTTGCTAACTGTGAAAATGCATTGATGTAAATGCTGGTTTTAAAAATAGGATCAAAGGTTACGCATAAAAGAGCAATAAATTGACCAAGGCAGTGTCTGACATGGTGTTCATGAGGTATCTGTGAAGCTTTCAGAAACTGTTTAAATTCCATTAAAAGAAGAATACATTTAATTAAATAATGTTAGCTGTACATGTGAACAGAACTGCTGTTGCAGCTGTGCTTGTAGAGGGATGTGAAATTGTGTTTGTCTCACCTGTGCTCCTCAGTGCAGGGGGCACAGTGCAAGTGTTGTGCTGGGTGTAGGCAGAGGGAAGGGTGGGCGCCAAACAGTTCAGGGTCTCACATCCCTGTTCCATTTTAGATTAAACTCCAAGAGGCTTTAGGCTCTCAATACAAACTCGTCACAGTGTGCCCCAGACCACTCTCACGTAATGCACCCACCACTGCCTACACAAAGCAGTGTCGGAGGTTTGTGTAGCATCTCTTTCTTAGAACTTGATTAAAATCCTTGAAAAAAGATAATATAAAATATTGGAAATTCTGTTACAGTAAAGCAAATGAAGAAGCTGTGATATGTTTTATGCATTTCTAAAATTATATTGATTCCAACTCATCATTAGTGGAACAGGAAATGGTACTTAAAACTTCCTGAACCTTCTGCCCAAACATTTTCAAAAGCAGCTTTATGGAAACAGGGAAGTTATGTAGCTCACTACTTATTTCCAAGCTAAAAATGGGCTTTTAAATCAAGAATTGGAATTATGGTCGGAACAAAACGTAGCTGGTTAAAATTCTGTGTGCAAACACAGTGTCATAGACGTTTTGTTACAAGATTTTAAAAATGTAAAGGGCTTAAGAAAAAAAAACAAAAAAAAAAATGAGGAAAGACTTTCTATTTCTTTTTTCCATCATTTTTTCAAAAAATTAAAGGGAAGGAATATAAAATGAAAAATGAAAGACATTTTCCTTTGATTAATATTGCTATTTTGGGGGACTGGGGATTTGTCTTTGTTCTTCCCTTACATTTTGCTTATCATTTTTCTGTTTCTCTTTCTTCAGGTAAAGATTATGGAAAGAAATAAAGGAAAAAGTGTAGCAGGGAGGAATAAACTACTGCTATGAAAAATGGTTTTTAAATCTGTCATGTTTATTGCAGCAAAAATACAATACCTGAGAATATTGCACCAAAAATATATAAAGAAGTAAATAAACAAGAAAACCCTTATAATGCATACTTAGCACCTTTGTGTTTCTGCTTTATTGTTTCGCAGTGTTCCTGCAGGAACCCTCTTGACATCTCATTGAAAAACATATTGTTTTAACATTTCCTTGCCTAACAGAGAGTTTTGGTTAATGTGCTCGTCAGCCATGCTAGAGGAACCATAACTCATTCCTTGCCAAATGCTTAAGTCCAGTACAAGGGCTTTATTGACAAATGGATTTTGCAAATAACCATCAAGGAAGATAAACCCCAGTCCTGAAACAGACACACTGTGTGCTTCCTCTTTAGAGGTTAGAAAGTACAGTACAATGCAAAGAAATCAAGAGTTTTGTCTGAGAGCACTTTTCCTCTCTTCTGCCCTTTGGGGAAAGACCTGTTTAATTATTTATTGTCTGTTTATACAGCTTTTGGGTCCTTGGATCCTCATTGTGATGTCAAAGAATTACTGTAACACGAAAAAGGGAAAAAGAATGAAGAGGAGAAGGAGCAATTAGTGGATGAAAGACAATGAAACATGTTACTCAAGAAAAGTGATCATCAATTTACCCACAGTTATATTAATGTGGTGTCTGAGACACCAAATTTCCTTCCAAGGCCTACAGAAGGAGATGACAGCTGTTACAGATGTGTGATGCTCTTGCAGCAAGTCTATGCTACTGGTTGTAATTTAGCCATCGTGGTGCTGTGGTCACAGAGGTTAACCCAGTTAACTCATTTCAAATTAGCTGAGCTTTTCTGCATAGCATGGCACTGAGCAATGAACACTAGCCTGGAGGAGCATTGCTGCATGTGAAAACATGTACAAATGTGGACCTCTTGAAAGAGACCACTGAGTTTTGTAATGATGAGGGAAAAGAGAGCTGGGGAGATCACATGCCTAGCTGAGGTGAAAGAAAAGCAACATTTGCAGTGACAACAACCCTAATTCCTTGCATCTAGAAAACAGGATTTGTTATGTCACCATATTATATGATCCCAGGTCTCTTAAATAAGTGTCTATGTGCTGATTTTCATGTGCTCTGAATGCTCTTCCATTTTCAAACAGCAGCAAAATGTATTTTCTGGCTGTGTGAAGGTACTGGCATTGATCTCACTTTTTTTTTTTTTTTTTTTTTTTTTTTTTTTTTTTTTTTTTTTTTTTTTTAAAAAAAAACAGTGGCTGCAAG